>PVLA01001094.1:97148-405416 GCA_004027455.1 Hydrochoerus hydrochaeris | reverse complement strand
AACCTCCAGTCCAGATTGATGTACCCTGCAAAACTGTCACTAGAAATTAATGGAGAAACAAGGTGCTTCCATGACAAAGAGGAACTGGGGGAGTTTGTGACCACCAATCCAACCCTACAGAGAATACTTAAGGACATTCTAGAGAGAGAGAAAAAAATACCAGAATTTTAGCAACAGTGGCAGAAAGGCCTCAATGAGTGGGGCAGGCAGTATAATGAAAGAGAAAACTAGACAAACAAAGGCAGAAAAATAACATAGCAGAAATGAGGCAGAGAAGGATGGCTAGAATCTCTAACATAGATGGCCTTGATACACTATATTGTTAATAGTGCGCCAGGATTTAAAACCTGCATTACTCACACTACTCTGCTTAGATGTATTTTATTTTCTGTTCCAGTCATTCTACCTGTAATAGATTTGAGGGCACAGACAGTAATCCCGAAAATAACAGGATATAGTATGGTAATCATCCTTAATTTCCTATTAAATTAATCTACAGCTCTGTAAAACCTACACTGTTTTACCATGACTGATTGTAATCAAATCTGGTTTGTTAGATAGCTGTTTTGTATTGATAGATTTTATTCAAAGCTATTATGATTGACAGTATCAAGTCTGAGAGTATAGGCAACTGCACTTAAGATGAAAAGATCCACTAGAATATCCACTCTGGTTTGATTTATTACCTGCCTTTGAAGTTTTATACTGTCTACAATGTTTTATTTTTACTAATATTGTTATGTACTGCTATATTCAATTATACTGCTATATTCATTTATGCCTGATGATATAGACAATTCTATTGAAGATAACAAGAAACAACACAGCAATCATTGTAGATCACCTTGAACTGTGGTTTTCTACGACTTTTTGGTTTCATGTTTTTATAGGAATTTGTTTTATTTTGTCTTGCTAAGTTTTGTTTTTCCCTCTAATACAGAAAGGATAGAAATACATGTAGAGATTCGTGCATGTGTAGCTGTTTACACTGTCACTGTTTGAATATCTATTTTGTATGCTTTAATTTTGTAACTTGAACAACTATTTCTAAGAGGACAATATGTACTTTATCAACTAGTGATTTCTTATTGTTTATCTTTTTTTTGAAATTCTGTATTATCTCTACCTTTTACATGCTTTTGTTTCTCTTTAAATTAAAAAAAAAACTAGAGACTTGGAATACAGAAATAGATGACAGTATATCCTCTTTTTTTCTTTTTAAGAGTTTCAGCTTTAACACAGTACAACTGCATGGCAAGTACAGTATCTATGAAATTATCTTTGTATATGATCTACTGTACGAAGTGGACCACTTCACTGTAAGAGCCTATTATTTTTTAAGACTCCATTAAAATGGCTTTTTTTAGTTTTTCTTGGAGTCAACCTTACTTAATTTGAACAGCTACAGAAGTCATGGTTTACACTACATATGTGAATCCTTGTGCCATACTGTATCATGGTCATTATTGCATGCATTATAACTGCTACCTGACTGTAAAGTCCCAGAAGGCATTTATTTCTAGATCCTTTGTAGTGCCTTTTTAAAGTGTTTCATATATTTTTATTAAACTGGATAAATTATATTTTTAACCTAGAACTAGAAAAAGCTTTACATATCAAATATTTATATAACTGGTCTCATTTATGATTTTTTGCTGGAGGAGGATAGAAAAGAATTTCAGTAAACTAAGCAGGTAATATAATTTTCTTAGGGATCTTTGATGCTACATAATAAAAGAGAACTTCAGACCATAGGCTGGGTTAAAACTGTTACTTTTCCCAAATCTATTAGATAACCTTGCAAGCATATGAAGTTCAGTAAAGAAATGGGTATGCAGAGGGTGAATAGGGAAGACAGAAGCTGGGGGTACTACAAAGATTGGGGGTACTACAAGATTGGGCAACAGATTCTGCCACTGTGAAGTTCCCTTTCTGAAAGCCATTAAATCTTTCACTTCTATGTATTTGCATAGGGTATTTGAAGATCAGGTTAGGTAAGTATTCATGAAATTCAAGAGACTCACACCAGAAGTAAAACTGTTTTCACTGATACCTGCTTATTGATTGTGTGTTTATAAGAGCCAGTTGTTTTAGTTCTTAACCCTACAGATGCCAGTTATACCTGTCATTGTAATAATATGATCCAATTAAATATTTTGTAAAATAAAATATTAGTAGAAAATAAGAGTTGTTTCTATGAAAATCAAACTTAATTCTTTGGGAAACTCAGTATAAGAGCTACTAAAAATGTTGCTCACAGATGTGAAGGACTAGTGAAAATTATAAAACTCTTCAAGTATTACACAATAATATTGCTTCACCAGACTAGTTTGATTCTTCTTTAAAAAGAAGATTTCCAATCTTTTCACCAAGACTATAGGTATAGTAGTTTATGAAAGAAAGAAGATTAGGCACTACAACGAGTAGACTCCTGTTTAAAAATACAACAGTGGCTTCATATTACAAGAGTGGTGAATACAAGTGAAGTATGCTTAAAAAGTTTAATGCTCTATGTATCATTATTTTTTTGTTTTTGGGTATTGGGAATCAAACTCAGGATCTTGCTATGTATCATTTTTATACTGAGGACTTTAGTAGGGCCCCCTCTTGACTACTATAGCAATGAACAATCCTGTTTGCTTTGGGTTAAAAGTTCTAAGTTTTATAAATATCATATTTAAGAAGATCCCTTACAGAAATATCATAAAATTCAAGTGATTTTATGAATGATAAACTAATAGGAAGGTAATAAAAGACAGGGAAAAAAAGGCAAACAAAAATCTAAACCTAATAGCAACTATTCAGTATCGTTTTGCTGTCTTTCATATGCTTTATGTTTGTAAATCTAAAATACTTCCACTATTACAAGTTGTACCAGAAAGAAGCTATTATATATTATATTATTTTGCTAATGACCACCAGAAAAACTAATCTTATGCTTTTAAAGCAGTTAAAAAATCAAGTATTTGTATGAGAAAAAGGAAGTATCATCCTTTTATTCTTGTAATTGATGTATTAAGAAATAATTAGAACAAAATTTTAAAATTAGTTTTATAAGGTCTTGAAAGGCTAATGCTTAAATATCTAAAAGTTGCAACATGTATCATAATGTAAGTAAAAACTTTAAAGTCAAGTTGATCAAACTGTTTAAGTGTTTCTAAAGAGATCAAAACATTTTTGCAAATTTTCTTATTTCTGTATCTTTTCTAAAAATGTATAGTGAAACAATAGAGTCATAGGTCTGGATACCACAGGCAGACACAAATATGTTAATTTTATCATATAAACTTTACTTCAAATTACTTAGATTAAAATTACAAATAAGTGTTTAAGATTGACACTTGTGTGTATTCTATTTATACTGTCTCAGGATTATATTTTTAAATTCATCTGCTGTCTCATTTGCCTACTGCACAGATTCTAGCATGGGCAAAAATAGACTTCAAAAAAATGAAAATCTGTCCTAAAATATTTCTGTCACATGTTCTTATAAACATATAATATGATTAAATACACTTTCCCTCTCTCTTATTGCTTTGTTGATACAGTACATAAGAATTTGGGTTTTTCTCAAATAAATGTCATGTTAAACAATTTAAAAACAAAAGTTTCTAAGTTACTAAAATACTTCAGTTTTTCTTTATTAACTAAATAAAATATAAGACTGCAAGAAGTAACTATTAACATGAATTATTTTGATGGAAAAACTGATAATTTCTTAAAGGCTAGACAGAAGCATGCTGGTAATTTTTATTTCTTTTTTTTTTCCAATATATAATATACACTGTGAGAAGAAAAACAAAAACAGGATGCAAAAGTTAAGGTCTTTAGTTCCCATAAATGGTTATAAGACAACACTGATATATGAATATAAAACAGGCAGGACTGTTTTTCTGGCTTATTAGCACTTATTTTCTGGAATAAAACAGTGCTCCTTCAAAATTACAATCTCAAAAAACCTCAAAATCTGTACATCAAAAAGTATATTGATTTTCATATATTATGTTTATATGTTGGGAGTTTTCTAACTAGATGAATGATTAAGTTAAAGTAATAATTTAATAAAATATACTTGGTATGCTGAGCATAAAAGAATGGAAAATTGCCATATAAATATATGTACCCATATTTTATTGCTTGATCAAGACTAACTTGAAACAGAAACTCTGATTACCAGTGGAAGAAAAAATGTCTTTACTCCTCTTAAAGTTGTAAATAAATTAAGAGCACTACATACTTTTGCATAATTATACAGAAGCTCGTGCAAAAGATGTTTTTCTTTTTAACATTTTGTACTTAAATACTATTAAAATAATAAGTAACGAGGTACTTGAGTCTGGTTCCTTTTTACTGGTTATGCCTTTAATGACAAAAGCAAGTGAAACTTTTACTGCTTTTATGTCTGTCCTCAGGATAGCTTTTGTTTCTTTTTCCAGTGTCTTAGAATTCTAAGGTATTTTAATAGTCAAATAAGATAATTATAAGAATAGGTATATAAATAATCAGAATCTAAATTAGGTTTAACTTACAAAAGTACTTGATTTCAATTCAACCAACATTATGAAGTATACACTGAGTATCACCATTCAGAAAGCAGACATGGGCATAAATTATTTCATAAATAATTAACAATGAAAGCATCTAATATTATATGAAAGAAGTACATTTTACCTGGATTAGATGAGGCAATGCTTTTAGCGTAAGGCAAAACCAAATTCCCAGCTTGCATGGAAGCAAATCATGCCATTGTGGTTTCATCAGCAATCTGAAAGGGTAGGGAAAACCCCCAAATAACAAATCAGCAAAAAGTCTCAGAACATTGAGAAACAAGTAAACAAACAAACAAACAAAAAAAACTTTTTAAAATTCATGAATTCCTTTTTGAATACCTATTTCGCCACCAACAAAATATGAAGTATTCAGTGAATTTGACAATTATCACTTAGTCTGACTTAATTTTTCATGAAATACAGTAGTTACAACAAATGCAATATATATAGCAAGAAACAATACAGGCTAAAATTTGGGGGAAGGAGGCTTCTAGTCAAGTTACAAAGATGAAAATGCAAAATCTCTCTTTATAACCTGGGCTGTTCATCACTTCTACAAAACAAATTCTTAAACCTTATGATTACTTCAGCTATTAAAAACTAACCGTTGTCAGAGTGTTCCCAAGTGCCTACAACCAGATATGAAGACTGTAGCATAAACAAACCAATACATAAAAATCAATGTCATTTGCAGTTCACTGAAGCATTACTCACTAATGTCATCAGAATAGAAGACAGGCAGAATAGTCTCTGCTCTCCATTCCACATTGATCCAGTTTGTGCCTGCTGTGTGAACTATTTAAACCCTTTATTTCTTTCTACGAATCAATAAAGAAACGTATCACTTTCTGAGTGTACAGTGTATCACTGCCTCTCTTCATACTGTCACTTCTCAGCTAAGAGACTTTTCTAGTAATAATTTTTTCCTAAAGTTCAGTACAAAACTTCAAACTACAAGAAACTTTAAGAAACCACAATTTTACATCATTTAAATATATAAACATCTTATGAGAGAAAAATTCTAGGAATCTCACTTAAGGTTAGGATTTATCTTATACATTATTCTTTATATACTATAAATGGAATGAGAACACATCTGAAATGGATATAGATATACAGGTATTTTAAAAATTTCAAATCATAAATATTTTTATTTACTCCCACCTTTCATTTTTTTCTGAGGTGCCAAGTTTTGATACATCCACACTCTTGCCTCCTGTCCTTTTTTTCTTTTCTCTCTTTTTTCTACTAAGCAGTTCATCCTTAATGTGGAAAGAATTATGGCTACAGGTTATCACTGAACATGTGCTCTTCAAATGCTATCAAGACTCTACTCTAAAGGGTAAACACTTCAGAAGAATATTTATGCAAATATATGTATGTCCCAACATGATTAAGTAAAATCATCAGTCTTTTGCAATAACTGTTACCATGGTATCCAGGCCTTAAACACACAAGAAGTTCAACACTGTCAGTCCTGTGCATTTCCAAAGCAATCAAAGTTTTCTAACAAGACAAAGTATTCAACTTACTTTTTCTCATTCATGCAATTTTAATAATATCACTTCAAAGGGAATAAGTAAACAGAAGCTAATTCATGAACACTAATAAATATGTTTATGCAAATCAATAAACAAATTATCAAATACAAATCCATACCAGAATTAACTATATAGCAACATATTAGATCAATAAACTTTTTAATGAACTATTTTCTGAAGTTATAAAATATGTTCATTTCAAATCTTATTTAATTAAAATATCTTTTAAAAAATATTTTTTAAAAAACAACTATTTATATAAGGATCTGTCACAAATAATTTCTAGAACAAGTCTTATATTAAATAATTATTTAGAGGGTGATAATTAAGAAAGTATGACTCTACTAATTTCCAGCTAAACAGCTGAATTTTCAGTTTTACAATAAAATCAAATGCCATATTTTTAAAATGAAGGATAGTTTGGCATTTTTGAGTTAGCAATAAACACTACTGAATATAAAAAACTATTCAAATGAAGAGTATATATATAGAGAGAGATAGAAATTCTCATCAATTGAGAAATAAATGTCTTAAATTTCATATAAATGAAGAAGGCTAGATCAATTGATTTATCACAAATACTTACCAGTTGTTTTTCCAGGTAGATTGACCAAACCACAGCATAATGACCCACTGTGAGAATAATGAACAAGAGTAATGCCAGCTCAGCATTGCTCATTTTTCTCACCCGCCTGTAGTAGAATACAGGCTGTCGCCAATCTGGAAGTCCATTGATCAGAATATCATCATACCTACAGTAGCAAATGTAACAGTTTTTCATGGGGTGTTTAAAATAAAGAACAACAACAAAAACTTTACTTACATATATTTTCAAAGAAGAAAGAGAAAATGATTTCTCCCAAAACATAAAATTCATGTAGATTACCAGCACTGCACTGTGTAATAAATTCAAAGCACCCTATGTGGCTTGGTTACTGCCTACTTTCAAGCAGGAGCATAGTGATAATATATGGTAGGTACCAGATATCATGCATTACAACACCTGAGGATGTGACCCTGCCATGACACCTTAACCTAAAGAAACTATCTAAGATCTACCTGTCTACCACACTGCAGGAAAAAAACCCACCACAGAGTTAGCAATGACAGGAAGGACTCAACAGGAGAAAAAGATCAGAGCTATTTGATACCATAAACTGCATATTAACTGAATCAAATTCAGGATTCAAATTTTAGTCAGTGCTTTTATTTCTACTCATAATATGGTGGTTCAATGTTGAAATATTTATACACATTATTTTGTCAAAGCTTTTTAATGTAGTAAAAGTCTTTTGATTTTGTATTGCTCATTTCCTTTAGAAAACAAAAAATTCCAAAACTAGAAAGGGGTGAAGAAACATCTAATGCTTATGCCATATTTCTCAACAAAATTATTTGTAAATATTTAAGTAGTAATTTCCTCATTTTTGGCTTTTGTTGGAAGGGAAGACTATTAATAAGTAAAAGCTTTAACTGTAATGCATTTTAATCATCTTTCTTGGTACCATCAAGCTAGAAAACACTTTAAAATAAAATTTCAACTGAATTTAAACATATCTGTCAGTTGAGGGAAATATTTTTAAGGTTAAAAATAAATAGTAACATTTATGACTTAAAATGGCCACACAAAAACACTGTACGTTCAACACACACAACCTGTTAATCTTAATTGAACACAACTCATTAAATATTCTAATCACACTATTTCTAGAATTAAATCTTCACTGAAAGGCCTAATTTGGTGCAACACATTGACCAAAATATTTTAATTAAAAATATTCTGAGTTAGTAGCAGGCCTAATTATGGGAATAGAAATAGGGCCTATATTGTCAGGCAGGTCAGTAGAACTCAGTAGTAGGTTTTTCTCAAGTAAATTGACCGCTCTAAGAATAATAGCGCAGCTGCTAAACTGCCAGTCTTGACATGTAAATCAATTTAAGTGCAACAACTGTAGTAGCTACTTTGATAGTTATTAAATTGATACCTTGGAGATATGCTAAAAAAAATAAAGCAGAGTTTTATTACAGACAACTTCTTTTTTCAGTAGAAAAACACTGGTTATTAATTCAAAATATATTTTATTAATGAATTTTACAATGACTTAAATTGATATTATTAATAATGCTATTATGTCAGAATAACCAAATATTAAAAGCAAAGGACATTAATTAGTATTAAACTCTCAAAAGGCAAACTATTTTACCAGAGTCTAAAAATTAAAATATGGTTGTGTAGTAATAGACAAAATTTGAAGCTTAGATAGTATCCTTTCTCAACATTTGTAGCAATTCTTGAAATAATAACCTCAAGATATTATGCTATGACTTCATTTAAAACAATCATTTCTGTCCTCAAAAATTTCTGTTTAAATCTATTTTTTTAAAAACTGGCTGTTAAAAAAACTGGCTATTTTTTAAATTTATTTTTTAAACTGGCTATTTTAAATTAGACATAGGGTAAGTATAAAAGTTTTAATTCATATAAGATCACAACATTTGAAAGAAGTTCAATGAATGTTGTCTCGAATTATTTTAAGTTTTTATCCTTTTTCAGGTTTATTGAGGAAAAATGATAAATATAAAAATCACTATTTTTAGAAAAACTTTCTCATAATGTAACTTCTCATAATGTAACTTCATGTAAAAAATATTGTGGAGACAACTACCTAGTAACATTATTAAGTATTAAATTTTTTTTGGATCTAAACTGCATCAGAAGAAAGCACAGCTGAGCTTTGTTAAGAATCTCGTCAAATATTTTATCACCATCATTACTGAAAATGGTAAGTACCTGTGAACTGCTATTTTTCTACCTCATGTATAAATCGTATTTAATGCACAACCATGGAAGACTGCAAAACCTCACACGCCAAACACATTAAACACAACCAGATATTTACTAGGCTATGACTGCCACTCTGAACAACAGTATCCAAGAATTAGCTTAGAATCAATGCTCTATTGATTTTACTATCAATGAACATTATGGCTCACACGGCTGGCCATTTTAAGGGAAGATAGCATCTATTATAATTCGCTTTTTAGAATATATGCTCTTAAAAGATAAATTATCACTTCCTTGATGAAATACCAAAAAGACAAATATACTTCTTAAAATACAGAAACTAAGTTCTTAAGTTATTTAAGAAAAAACATTGTTCTGTGAACACAAAATTTAAAATATCACTTTATTATATTTTGTTAATATTTCAGCACACATCAGTATCAAAATACCATGTAATTGAGACTGATAAATTGTGCTTCCCTGGTACCACAAAAATATGTACTATATTCTTAACTATGTGTTAAGCTATGTGTTTTCAACAATGTGTTCAACCCAGATTAAGACTGTATGAATATATAAATGTGTTATAAGATACTCAGAAATAAATCTCTATGATGAAAATATTACCAATAAAACAAATCCTCTGCAACTATGAAGGGTTCTTAAAAAAGAAAACACTGATCAATTCCACACATCTAACATACAGCCTAAATGATGTTTTTTTCACTTGATTTTCTTAAAATGTACACAATAAACATAAAATAATGGTTGTGTAATTATTAATGAGTTCCTATTGGAATCTTCAATTCATCAAACACATGCAGCCTAATACAAACACTGGAACAAAGTTAACTTTAAAATTTTTGAATTACCAGCAGAAGTATTTATGTAAATTTAAAATTTTAGCATAATTTAAAATATAAAATAGCAATGATATAAGTAAAACCCAAAATCTGTATATTACTAAAATGAATAAATAATTCCACCAGTTGCCAACATTGTGAATTTTCTGTCATATAAAGCTTGTTAAATGATAATGCCATATGCATTTACGTGCTATTTCAAGCCTTCCAGTAAAAATCACTTGTACAAAGATCATAAATAGGAAACAAGACTAAATCAATTGATCTCACATTTCTAAAAAATACATATATATCTAAACTTTGGTGCATAGCACTTTATATACCATTTACAACAGGTGTCTACTGTCTCCAAATTAAAGAAAGTACAAAAGTAAGATTTCTTATTCTTGTTTTAATATTTATTTTGATTTGAACACATCTGTAATCAAATTTACAATAATCTGGTAATGGATTCATAAAAGCTTCTGGCGATCAAGACTAATAAACTGTATTTATAAAAAAATTACTTTTAGTAAACTAAAAACACATATCCAACTTTTTCAAATATAGTAACATAAAAAAATCAGATTAGCAAAAGAATACTGGTCAAATTTATCACATATTTTAGCCAAAGTAAATATGTTAACATTATTAAAGCATAATCTTTTTTTTTTTTTTTTTTTAAATCGGTACCAGGGATTGAACCCACGACCGCACGCTTGCAAGGCAGGTACTTATGCTGCTGAGCTAAATCTCTGGCATTAAAACATAATCTATTGTACATAGGTAATAACCAGTACTAAGTAGTTTAAAGTCAGTTCTGTACTTTTTTTGTATAGAGATTTATGTTGGACCATAGTGGTCCAACTAAGCAACTAAGCAAGAGTGTAGGAAAGGCTGCTATGCTAGGTTTTCTTACACTAACCAGGAAAACCTGTTAGTTTCATGCTACAGTCAACCTCTCTGAGGAAAGGGGAAGGGAAGTGTTAAAAGTTTATTCACAACTGCACACCTAAGAATCCACCTAAGAGAAATGAAAACACATGTCCACACAAGGACTTACAAGTGACTGTTTATAGTAGCACTCTCATCATCACCAGAACATGTAAACCACCCATAGCTCCACCTACTGGTAAACAGATAAACAAGTGGTACAGCCACAAAATGAAATGCTATTTAGCAACAAAAAATAGACCACTGCAATGCCCTATAATATGAATGAACCTCAAAAACAATATGAAGGTCCAGGGATACAGCTCAGCAGCACAAATGTTTGCCTGGCAAGTACAAGGTCCTGAGTTCAATTCCCGGTTTAAAACAAAACAATATGAACACTACATACTGTATAAGTCCACTTACATGAAATGTGCAGAAAAGACAAATTTATAGGTATGGAAAGTAGATAAGTGTTTGTCTAGGACAGGCATCAGAGTCAGGATTACCTACAAATGGGCTTGAGGGAGTTTTTTGAAGTGACCAGAAATGTTCAAAAGACTGAATTGTGAGAATGCTTTGCATAACTCTGTACATTTATTTAAAAAAAAAGTCTTAACAGTTTACTTTTATGGTATGCATTTTAAATCTAAGTAAGGCTGTTACAAAAGAAAATAAAATGTTTTCTAAAAGAAAGGCTATCAAGAAAAAAACTGAAAGTTTATCCAGCATGCTAATTAATTTATTTCATTTCCATTCCCCCTTCTAACAAAATATGAATAATGCATCTGATTTCAGTGAGAGCACAACTATATGCAAGGGAAATAAATAGGAAACGTCTATATCAACTTTCCAAACTGCAAATTCCTGGAAGGTAACACTTTTAAAAGCACTTATCCAATGAGTATTTATGATAAACAGTTATGATACCAAAAAGCATTTTTAATACCAATGTAAACATTCTTTTAAAAGATAAAGGTGATTGTGCTTTTTAAAAGGGAATTGGGAACCCTAGGTAACTGTCTGCATAGACGCCTTTCTCCTATATTTTTAAATACTCACAGGTCACCTGGCCTCAGGCATAGCTTTAGAGGAGTGATTCTCAGCTTGATTAGTTAAGACTTTTGCCTCAAGGAAAACCAGTTACCAAAGAGTTACTTGTGCCTCAAGGGGTATAAATACTACAGCTGTTTGTGTAACTGTCAGATCAATTTTTTTCTACCAACACTCTTAAATAAATGCAAAGGAAACTAACCCTACAGAGATATTAGATGACTCTGTTAATGAAAAAATAATTTATACATAGGAAGTGATTTGCTCTAAAAAGATCAAAATAATTTCAGTAAGTGAAATAAACTGTCTCGAAGTTTACTGACTTCTAAGATACCAACAAATAAAAAAGACAAAATGTGATGGCAAAAAAGATGGAAGACTAATAAGAATTTTTACAGACACATTCCAGATGTGTAAAACAAAACTAGGGGCTCACTGAAAGAAAGCAACTAGAAAATATGTATGTAATAACCAAAACTTCTTTCAACACACTTATAGAACTCTTTCAACATCATAGATTATCTCAAACCAGAGGAATGTTTGCTATGGTCCTGGACCAATGCCAGCCCTTGTTATAATGCAAAAAATACTCCAAGAGAATATCTTGAACCCTTGTTTTGCAGTTTGACAAACTGAGGTATACTCAAATTAAACAGTTAGATGAGAATCAAGAGTTTTAACTATCCTCTTAAGATACAGAATAATTCCAGAGCATACATTTGAAGAAGGATTCTGTCCTGAAGATGTATTTGCCCCATAGAAAAATACAGATTGACTTAAGCTTAAATCTCAAACACTTGGGCTTTTTAGTTTGTTCTACAAGTATTTACTGTAGAGCAATAGTTTCGAATTTTAGATTCTGGCCACTAGTTTCTTGTGGATCACAAATAACATTGTGGAGGGAAGAGGGGAGGAAGAAGAGGAGGAGAACAAAGATGATGAGGAAGGAAGAGAAGGAGGAGGAAAATGAAGAAAGAGGAGAAGGAGAAGGAGGAAAAGGAGGAGGAAGAGGAGGAGGAGAGGAGGAGGAGGAAGAAGAGAAGACTGGAATCTAGACTAGAACAGTCTGTTTTACATGCAATACATGTCTTTTGTGAAACTTTTCCTTTCCAGTTTGAGTGAAAATGTATTTCTTACTGTGAAAATGTATTTTTAAGCCCGGATAATTGTACCTATATCCGAATGTTCTGCAGAAGTAAGAGGCCTCCTACAATGTCCTCTTTAGCACTGACACTGTGAACTACTCACTAAACATATATGACCCTTCTGAAAGGCATGTGAGGCTTGAGAGCCAGCACTGCCTCCACCCTGAGGGTAACCCTAATTACAGAATCACTGCAGTGAGTAAAGGGGAGAAAGGAGGCAAAAGACACCAGAGAGACTAATTCTCTTCTACTCTTCTACACGGTTATCTGTTTTCTCACAAATCAGGTTAACGCTTGAGAATGAGAAAATAATCAAGAAAGTATACTAACTTGCCTATTGCTAACAGTTTACTTTTAAGGAACAGAGGGGAAAAAAGACCACCAGGCCTGGACAGAAGCTGTTACTGACATGATGAAAAGAATGGACATTTGTTTGAAGTCAGGTGGTATTTGTATTTCCCAGGGAATAAACAGCCACGTTAAAAATCCTATCTAATGAAGCAGAACTTAGTAACATTATGACTCATGATCCTAAAGTCTGTAAGTTTTGAATCAACCTAGTGAATATTTTCCATAGAAATTAAGTATTTTAAACATACATTTGTCTTGGAAAGAATAAAAATACTAACATAAGAAATCAAATGTTTAATGAAACTTAATTTTCTCCTTTTAAAAGCTGTAGCTCAAAAATATAACATCAATTCAAAAGTACAAATGAACACTCACCTCTGCCTTCGTTCATCATCCTTTAAAACTTCATAAATGGCCACCAACTAAAATAGAAGCATTACTTTAAAATAAAAATACTCTCAACTATAAGAGCTCATGTAGGAGGGTGAAGGCTCTAATGCACATGCAGAAAATTCTGTGCCCCTATATGTAATAAACTGAGAAAATCCTAGTTATAAGCAGTATTTTGTTGTTGGTAGCATAATAAGAGGTTAAAAAATGTTTGATATCAAAACAAGACTTTGTGAAAGATGCAAGAGTAATAATGTATCTTAAAATATGTTTTTAAAAGCAAAAACTATAATTCAGCCAAGAAAATTATGACAATTATGCCCCGCCAAGAATTTCAACATTCTAGTAATCCAAAATACTAGTAAAAATGAATTTCATTTTAAAAATTGAATTAAAAATGTACATTAGATTTGAAAACTATGACTTCATTTTTAAATGGAATTGTTCCACATGAGTTAATATTTCTACCATAAACATTTTATTAATATAAAAATATATATAATAGCATACTTCACTTACTTGTCTAAACTGAGTTTCTGCATTTTCATCTTTATTCTTGTCTGGATGTAAAGTTAGTGAAAGCTTACGATATGCTTTTCTGATGTCTGCAGATGAAGCATCCTAGAGGTGGTAGGGGGAGGGGAAAAATACAAAGCAAACTTTGTCAGAAAAAGAAATTCCCAGAACCTTGTTAAGATCTTAGAAGACAGCCAACCAAGTGCAGGACCCCAGGCAATGTAATTTGAGCAATCAGTCTTAACAACCAGGCTATGCAGCTAGCTTGACCCACATGACTGAACCATTATTCAATCTAATTTGGCTCTCCTCTTTAACTTTTCATTACCATAGAGTCATTTAAAGAAGACAGTATTTGGCAAAACTTTTCAAACACTTGTTTTCCTAAAATTGACCAATAAATCTTTTTTAGTAATTAAGAGATCAAAAAGAAACATACTAAAAATTAATACATCTGTGTGCCTTCAAAGAAGGTCTTTGAGAATCTTCAAGCCAGTTTCTGAATCCCAGGCTTACCAGATGTAGTTTCTTCATTGTTATTTATATTGAATTTACCATCCAGCAACAGCCTACAGAATCTTGATTTCACATGTGAAAAAAAGTATACGTATTTCAAGGCAGTTAAATATGTGTTTATCCAAAAATAACTATAACTAGAAAATACTTTTTTTTTTTTTTTGCTTTGGAGGGTGTTTGTAATGTTTCCCAGTTTACCCAGTCTAGTTTACAGAAATAAATTTGCCCATTACTCATGTATTATTAATATACATTGTTTAAATATACAGTATTTAAGAGGTCATTGTGTTTCAGTATTTCAGATTAAGTAGATGTTAAAAATCACATTTTTTGTACCCTATGTGCACAGGAAATAGCAAAGAACTCCATTCTACATGACCAGTATAAAAAGTGCAACAGTGACAAGGAATATACTGTCAAATTGAGATTTAAAACTTATATCCCCACTAAGTTTAAAAAATATTCCAGTAACATATTCCAGAGGCAAAATACTAGTTAAATTTGTTCCTTGTTTGATAGCTGTCAATTAATTCCTCGAACTACTATACTGAAAATGGTAAAAAAACAAACCAACACAAAATTCTACATATGTAGGATTAAACGGTTATTAAATAAATACAGATAAAATAAAGTACAATTAGTCTGTCAAGTTTTCCTTGGCAAACCATAATTTTCATTAATAGTTTCGCAGGGCTTGTTGCTTCAGGCTAGTATGCTGCCCTAGGTGTGAATACTTTTGTCACTTATGTAGGGCTGAGGAACTATAAAATCAGCAGTATATGTTTGGCAAGGTAATATAGTTGTTTTTTTTTTTTTCATTCTAATTTGCTTAATAAAACTGAAGCATTTCCTACCTTAGACCATAGGTAATATGTAGTAGAAAGTGATTTACTGGAAATATGTGATAAATCTTTTTCTTGAGCAATGAGGTCATGTGTCAAATGAAGAATTATTCTAATTGGGTTTTTAATTGTATTCACAAAAATAGGGATATTGTATCATAAAGACTATCACAGAGAAAATTATTCCGAAAGTAGATTTCTTACAAAATAAGTTTATGTATTTTTTATTACAAAATACATGTTCATCATGCAACATCTACAACTTAAGAATGAAAATTATTAATAGTCATCAAGACATCTCCTTGCTTCCAGTCTTGCCAATCTGACTATAATCCTTAATTTTTTGGCTATCACAAATGGGAGCGGGGTGAGAGTAATTATGATATTCTACTGATCAGATCAACTGTATGAAAACTGTATAATCCTTAATTTTTTGGCTATGGTAACACAAATATACATGGCCAAATGGCTTTCCTGTTACAAACCCTTCAGTAGCTTCTAAGCGCCGCCATCAAATGATGTTTCCCATCTTTTTTGCTTTATCTCCTACTATGTTGCCCATCTTTCCTGGTTTCCCAGATCATCACATTTCAGAATGCAGTTCGTCACCTTCTGGGGTTGTACTTTACATATACACACCCAAACCTCCTCAGTTTGGGCTATCACAAACACTGCTTAGTTTCCTCTTGAAAATCAGCAATTTCAGCAGTAAATACTGTCACTGGTGGATACAGCTGAAAAGCTTAGAGATTTTTTTTGTATCTAAAAAGACATGCTCTAGTATGCTGAGTGTGGTGGCACAGGCCTGTAATCCCAGCACTTGAGAGGGTGAGATAGGAAGATCACTGTGAATGGGCTACAATGTGAGTTCAAGGCCAGCCTGAACTACAGAGTGAAACCCTGTCTCATAAAGACAAAAATAAAATAAAATAAAATAAAATAAAAATAAAGTAAATTAACTGATTTTATTCACATAACAAATCTATGACATAAATACAGCTACAGTCAGACCCATTTTACTGATATGGTAAATGAAGCAGAGCAAGGTGATCTGTTTATATTTACACTGTCTTGCACACAGGTTAAATAGAATTGAAACAGAAATTGTTGCCTCAGAATCAGATCCATGCTGGCTGTTGAGCTTCACATTTCAACTGAGTAACCTGACAAATGGGAGCGGGGTGAGAGTAATTATGATATTCTACTGATCTGATCAACTGTATGAAAATGTTCATGTAACTATAGTGTGAATATACTCAACTAAAGTTTCATTTCTTTCTTTCTCTCTTTCTTTCTTTCTTTCTTTCTTTCTTTCTTTCTTTCTTTCTTTCTTTCTTTCTTTCTTTCTTTCTGTTTTTATGCACCGGAGTTACCTAGTTGTTCTTCATTTCCTGGGTTCAAGCAATCATCCTGCTGCAGCTGCCGGAGCAGCTAGCTGCGACTACAGATGCAGGCTGTTGCACCCTGCTCCCAACCAAAGTTGTAAAGCTTCTCTAATTCATTTTGATACATTTTATATCACATTTCTATTAGAGTCTTGAATCCTGCAGTATTTATCTCCCATGTTCAGTAGAATACACTTTTAATCTCTTTGGCTTGAGAAGAAGTGTTTTGAAGGTGCTGCAGGTGAGCATGCCATCTTTAAGACTGTTGGTATCAAGAGATCTACTGGATTAATTTGCCAGGATTCTTTTTCCTTCTAATGTGATACAGTTCTTCAGTAAGCTAAATAAGAATTACCTTAACACTTGAATAACCTCTGTAAAAAAGACACATATTGTCACTTCTAAAAATTGAAAGTAATATAAACTCATCAAGATTTAAGCAATATGATAAAAGAGAGAAAATGGCAGGATAGAAAACTCTAAGGACCTGATCCTCCAAATAAATAGTGAATAACCTGGCAAAAACTGTCAGGATCAACTTTACTTGAACTCTGAACACGAACCAAAGTTTATAGTAATCAAGCAAGCATTAGAGAGTCACCAGTGAGCTGATTCTCAGGGTGTTAAAGACAATAACCTAAGTTTTTGGTGTGGCTTTCTGGTGCCAGAGAGGGCAGGACTGATCCTATTGTTAAAAAACTGGCTTCTTGTTTTGATTTGTCTCTTGGCAAGTTGTTGAGATTATATAAAGGGTTTGTCTTCGTTCTGCCAAACTCAGAGCTCTCTGGGACGGCACATGTGTTAAAAACACTTACAGGCAAATTTATCGGACAGTGCTAAATTGGGCAAGGGATAATTGTTGGAGCAAACAATGAATAAATGATAAATCTTGGGAAAAAGGACTGGGGAGTGTCTTGGTTATGTTTCTGATTGCTGAAACAAAATACCTGACATTCAAAGTTAAAAGAGGAGTTTATTTAGCTCAGTTTGTAGAGGTTTCAGTCCATAGTTGGCTGGCATATGACAGAGGAGCACTGAAGAGAACAGCTCATTGCAGATAGAAGAAAGCAAAAGCAAGCAAGAAAGCAAGGGATGACTACAGTCCTTCCTATCCCTTCTGTCTTATCCAGGCTACTTAGGGTGGGTAGCGCTCACATCCTTAATCCTCCTGCCCTTGATCCTAGCATTACACCAAGAATCAATCCCAGCAGTACACACCCTACATCCAGCCATCTCAGAAAAAGCCCCAACTATGACTGCATGGGGTTCTGGGGGGACATCTAGATGAAAGCCCTAAGAGGTAGCAAAATACTTTGGGGAGTAAAGGCACTGAAAGTCTCCCTTGTACTTCTCAGAGGCCAGGAAATGATGTGCATGCCCAAGCAGAGCAGAGCATATGCTCAGAAAGACTTGGGAAGGCCCTAAGTTCTCACCTCTGGCTGATCTTCAAGCTCTACACAAGCAACAAATGAAGGCTAAGAAAGAATTGTAAATTATCCAGCATGCTCCAACACATACATAGAGCCCATTGGCAAAGACTGGAAAAAATACAAATACTGATATATATCCCCAAACCTATAACCCTGGTTCCTGATCACCAAGCTAAGCAAACACACAGCCAATACTATACACATAAAACTAGACAAACAGCATAAACCACAACAAGCAGTAAAAACAAACTCTGAGGAAGATGGGAGAATTATATACTTAAAATGTCTAGAAAGTGCCCCCCCCACACACACTCAAAGAGCCAGGCAAAGTAACCAGAAAGTCTGGTCTAAACAGAGAAAAATGAAAAGTAACAGTAATCATCTGTGACAAAGTTCAGATATTAGACTACTAGACAAAGACATATATTAGAACTACTAGATAGATTTTAAATATGCTTAAAGAACATGTGTAAAAAGCCAAGGTATAAGAATTATGGGTCACCAAATTGAGATTATCAACAAGAAGACAAATGTTAAAAAGTGAGCTAACAGAACTGCTGGGTTTAAAAAGTATAATAACTAAAAAATTTCAGTATGTAAGGTCCAACAGTTGATTTGAATAGGCCAGAAGAAAGAATCAATGGACATAAAGATATGCCAGTTGAGATCACCTGGTCCAAGAGCTAGAAAGAAAGAAAGAAAGAAAGAAAGAAAGAAAGAAAGAAAGAAAGAAAGAAAGAAGAAAAATCACAGAGCTAAGAATACCAACATACATACACACGGGTAGAAAAAATATTTGAAGAAAAACATGGCTAAAAACTTCCAAATATTTTGAATGAAATGAATTTATACACCTAAGAATCTCAATAAATTCTAAGATAAAACCAGAGAAAACCTTCTAGAAAAGTTATCAAGCTGCAGAAAGTCAAGGGAGAATCCTGAAAGCAGTAAGAAAGAAACAATTTGTTTTATACCAAGGATCTCTTATCAGACTAGCAGATTTCTCATTAGAAAGTCTTGTGCTCAAAATGTAGTAGGAGTGACATACAAAGGGCTAAAAAAAGAAAAAAATATTGTCAACCCAAGAATTCCATATTCAACAAAACTATCCCTCAAAATGAAAGAAAATTAAGATACAGCCCAGTTAAACAAAAAACATGAACATTCATTGCTAGTCAATATGCACTACCTGAAATGCTACAAGGAGTCATTCAGGCTAGAAGAAAAAAACAAACAAACAAAAAAGATACTAGACAGTTAATCAAATAAGCACAAAGGAATGTCTGTGTCCCTCCAAAATCCATACGATGAAATGCAATCCCACTGTGATAGAGCTAAGAGGCATGGCCATTGGGAGGTTAATAGGTTAATACCATTTATGAATGGTATTATGTCCTTATAAAAGGCCCTTGGGAGCTACCCCCTTTGTCCCTTTACCACTTGAGGACACAAAGAATGCACCATCTAGAAGGAATGGCTGGCCTTTCACCAGACACTGAAACTATGGTGTCTTGGACTGTCCTATCTCTAGGACTATGGGTAATAAATTTCTGTTGTTTATAAATGACCCATTTTAAGGTATTTTATTATAGTATCCAAACAGACTAAGACAGATAAGTATACAAATATAAAAGTCAGTACTAATGTATTTTGGCTAGTGACTAATTCTTTCTGTATGATTTTAAGAATTATTACATAAAGCAATAATTCTATGTCTTAAATAATAACATAAATCTATGACCATGGCACACATGTATAAAGATGTAATCTTTAACAGTAACAGTATAAGGAGGGAATAATGTTTTTGCTATAGAAAAAAGTGTTTTATATGATTGAAAGTAAACTAGTATTAACTAGTATTAATTAGACTGCTATAAATTAAGATGTTAACCACAGTCCCTAGGGAAAACACTAATTAAAATAAAGAACTACAGTAAAAGAAATGAAAGGGAAATCAAATGGTTAGTTAGGGGGAAAAATACAAAAAGAAGGCAATATTGGAAAAATCGAGAAATAAGATAGAAAACATAGAGCAAAACAGCAAGTCTTTTTTTTTTTAGTAAGTCTTTTCTTATCAGTAATTATTTTAAAAGTAAATAGATGAAACTCCAATTAAGAGACTGACAGGATGGATTAAAATATACTCAACTATGGTATGCAGCACCAACAAGAGACTCTCTTTAGAACCAAAACTACAAATACAGAATTGAATGTAAATGGATGGAAAAATCCTCATGTTAGACAAAATGGAGTTTAAGCCGAAGATCATTTCCAAGAGACAAAGCTTTTGTTTAATGATAACAAGTCAATCCACCAAGAATATGTAACAATTAAACATAAAAACAAGTATAGACACATGCATGTAACAAAATCCTAAAAATATGAAGTAGAGTTTTAAAAGATTCAAAAGGAAAAATAGACAATTCTATACCAATAGTCCAAAATGCCTATGTTCACTTTCAATAACTGAAATAATCAGAAAGATTAGTAAGAAAATAGAAGACTTGAATAGTAAAAAACAATTAGAAAACCTAACAAATGTCTATAAAACATTTCATCCAACAACAGAACATAAATTTTTTCAAGTGCACATGCAACAGTCTTCAGAATAGACTATATTGTTACAAATTAAGTCTCAACATATTGTAGAAGCCTGAAATTACAAGTAGTATGTGTCTTTGGTATCCAAATAAAGTGCAAATTAGATTTGACAAATTTGAAAATGGAGATATGGTGATTCTCTAACCAATACATAATAATAACAATAGCAACAGCTTTTATTTACCTGCACTAACTATATGTCAGACATAATAATAAGCACATTATGTATTTCTCATGGAAATACCACAGCAGTCTTCAGATGCTGTAGGATTATCATCTCCATTTTACATATGATGAATGAGACTTAGAGTGGGTAGGTGATTTACCCATATTCAGCCATATCCAAAGCTTTACAGTATCTCTTTATAGCATTGTTTTTTCTTCTTTGAATTAATCTCATGTTATTTTGTACATCATGGTCCTAGGAGCAATAGGTGAAAGATCTACACAGACAAACCCACACACACACACACACACACACACACACACACCCTATATAACCAAGATGCTACTAGGCTATTCCATCTTGGTTTATATTAAAGTGAAACAGTATCTTCTAATGATATATTTCTTTAAAAAGTCCCTGTCATTAGGCTATAATGTGAACACTTCATTCTCACTCCACTTTTTTTCTCTAGCTAGAGGTATATCAATTTTGTTGATATTTTTCAGAGAGCCAACTTCTGGTTTTGTTGATTCTATTATATTCTTTAACTTATCACTGTTTTAATCATTGCATTTTCTTTCTCCTACATGTTTTATATTTAGTTTGCTATTTTTCCAATTCCACAAAGTAAGAAATTAGGTTTTCTTTTTTTCCCAGAAAATGTGTTCATGCCTTTTAATCTGTAACATCAAATATGAAAATAATTCAAAGATCTAGTCAAAAAGATTATGTGGAATTACTAACTTTGAGGGAGTTGATGATCTTGATTAGTAATAATACACAAATCCCCAAATGTCAGTAGTTCCTCAATTGTGTAACTAAATATATAGTTTGAAAGGTTGGAGTCTTCTTTGCATACTAAATGTCATAACCAAACAGATGATGCTCTTTTGTGTTTAATATTCCAGAGAGGTTTTTTTTCAAGGCAATACAGAGTTTTACTAAGAAGAATTCACTGTAATTGATCTTAAGATAAGGAAGGTCTTGTCATTTTTGTTTCAATTAACTAGCCACGTATTTTTCTATCACTATTCAGACCTAAAAGGGGGATGTCATATTTGTGAGTACACTGTATAAACAGAATGAGTTTTAGAATACTGGCAACCCATTGATATAAATCAGGGATCAGTAAACTACAATCTATAGAACAAAACCAACTATGTCTTGGTTTTGTAAACATTGGGACCTAAGCACACATTTGTTTTTATATTGTCTGTAGCTGCTTTTTCACTATGATGGCAAAGTTTAATACTTGTGTTTTAGTCACTTTCTCACCACTGGGACAAAATATCTAACATGCTAACAACTTAAAGGAAGGGAGGCTTATTTCGGCTCTCAGGTATAGCTCATGGTTGGCTGGCTCCAAGGCGGAAATGGCATGGCAGAAGAGCATTGTGGATGAAAAGCTGCTCATGTCGTGGTGGCCAGGAAAGGGAGCAGGAGGAGAGGAGTTTAGGAAGGAGATACAATGCCGTATACCCCAGGTCACAGTCCTGGCAGCCCTTCAGTTTTGACTAGACTCACTTCCTAACAGCACAGGGAGCTATGAATTTCTCAAGGGATGAACCCACTGTTCTCAGACTCTGGTGTTCTCCCATGCTCCACTACCTACCAAAAGCCCCATCTCTCAACACAAGAGACTTAGGGAATGTTCTAGATCTAAGCCATAATACTTGTAATCAAGACTATTTGGCCCACAAAGCCTGAAAATTTACTATCTTTCCCACTACAGAAAATTTGCCAGTCCCTACTATAAAGTAAAATAAGAAATCTCCCTGAGTCATCTAAGACAGTGCACTTTTGTCACAAAAATTTATGAGGACAGGGACTGTGCTTATCATGTTTACTATTAAATCTCCAGTGTTTGCATATAGTAAGTACTCAATAAATATTGCCAAACCAATTAAAGAAATAAAAATCTAAGTTTCATAGCCCTCATGGTCTAAAATGAGTCCAAATAATTACTGATAAGAAAAGACTCTTTTTGTCCCGCTCTTTGCTTTCTATGTTTTATATCTAATTTCTCAATTTCTCCAATACTTCCTTCTTTTTGTGTTTATAGCTATAAATTTTCTGAGCACTGCCTTTGTGGCATCTTGAGTTTTGGGGGTGTTATTATTTTACTTTCATTCATATCAAAGTATTTTCTTATTTTTCTCGTTAACTTGAGAATGAGATCAAAATTTGGTTTCATTATTATTTAATCCTAAATCATTTTGTTAGAAAAAATAGTTGTAATTGCTTACATTGATGTATTAAAATCTTCCAGAAGGTATCAGTCCAAATGGAATGTTGACTAGATGATAAAATCCTGTTGTTTTATCACCTTTCCTGTTTTATTCTCTTAAGAGTACAATGTTCTGGCCTGTTTCTAAGATCTTTTGACAAACACACAATTATACAAAGACCACACAATGTCTGTTTTCATATCACAGTATTTTTTAAATTTTCTTTTTTATTTCTTCTTTGGCTTGCTGATTACGGGTGTGTTAATTTCTATCTGTTTGTGAGTTTTCCAGTTCTCCTTCTGTCATTGATTTCTAACTTTACTCCACTGTTATCAGAGAAGATACTTTTCAGGGCTAGAGGATTTTATATTTAAAATAAAATAAAAAAAGGAAAATGCTTGATAAGTACACCAGGTATGGTGGCTCATGCCTGTAATTCCAGCACTGGGGAGGCTAAGGTAGAATTGCTAAGAGTTCAAAGCCTGCCTAGGATACCCAGTGTTATGGATTTAAAAAACTGGTGGTCAACTTAACACCAGCTGAATTGAATCAGCATGGTGCTGAGTGTAGATGGCTTATCTGAGGAAAGTTGCCAGCATAAGAGTCATGGAGAGTAAGACTGTAGCCCTGAGGGTTCTTCTAAATGTTTTTTAGAGTTGTTGGAGGAGCTTGTCATGCTAGCTTCCCTGATATAAATTTGGCCATTATCATTGTAGTAGTTCAGGACCTTGTCGCTGAGAGTGAATGTGGTTCACTTTGTGTGAGTTTTGGTCCTTACTTTGAGCATCGCGTCTTGGCTCCAGGGGGAAAGGTGTGCTGTTTAATGTCCATAAGTTTGTCATGCTAGCTTACTGACATGTACTCAACTGTTCTCATCTGGGACCTCATTGTCCTGAGTGGTGCTGTGGTGCTTTCCAGGGGAGTCCTGGTCCTTATTTTGAGCGTTGCTTCTTGGCTCCAGTGTAGAACCCTCAATCTACTGGCACAGATCCTTCACTCTGCTGGCATAGACTTTTTAGCTTCCACCACTGACCTTTGGGCCTTCTCAGCACATATCCAAGAAACAGACTTGCATGAGTCATTGTCATGGGCTCTAGGTCTTCAGCTGGACTCATGCAGGACACTGCTGTGGGATCCAGGCCCTCGGCTGGATTTTCTATGTCTTTAGTGATTTCCTGTACTTTCTTTATTTAACTCTGAGTGACCATCATAAAATAATATAAATTCTGTGTCCTGTATGTAATTATTCTTGCAACCCCTGACTACAACAAAAATGTACAAAGTGAGACCCTATTTCAACGGCCCCCATGTTCAAAACAAAACATCCTGGGGGCAAAAGAATACATTAAAGCCAGGTGTGGTGGCATTTGTCTGGAATCCTAGTACTTGGGAGGCTGAGGCAAGAGAATTGTCACAAATTCAAGGCAAGCTTGAACTACACAGCAAGACCCTGTCTCAAAAAAGCCAAAAAATGTACATTTAAAAATAATGAGGATGAGGTATAATTCAGTGTACATCTTAGTATATACAAGATCCTAGGATTCATCCCCAGAACTCTCCCTTCCCATAATAATTTGTTATGACAAATGAATAATAAATACAACAAAATAGTTGTATTAGCTTTTGTCACCATGGCCAAATACTTGAGAAAAACTACCTGAAGGGAGGAAAGATTTACTTTGGTTCATGGTTTCACTTGTTCAGCATGTGGAAGGCTGGCTCCATTGTTTCTGGGCTTGAACTGAAGCAGACCAGCATGGCAGAGAAGTCATGATAGAACAGAGGTAAGCTTCATAGCAGCCAGAAAGCACAAGAAAAGGAAGAGCTGGGGAGGAAAATACATAGCCCTAAAAGCCAAGTGTCCAGGACCTACTTTTGTAAACTAGGCCCTTCCTCCTATGTCTACCAGTCATTTCACGAAATTACAATTTTATAATTAATCCACTCATGAAGTTAGAGCCCTCATGAGCCAATCAGCTTTCAAAAGTCCCACCTCTGCTGCACATAAGAAACTCTGAAGATCTAAAGATGTGCACCCTAACAGTAGTTTACTTCATGATAAATTTCAAGGTGGGCCCGTGTGACCAAATGCTACAAAAGCAAGAGAGGTTTTGGTATTGCCCACTATGGATCATTGTGGAAACTAATTAGGTTTGAAGAAATCTACTTAAATTTATGTACTATTATAGCATTAAATGATATTCTTAGCCTTAATTATATGCAGTAACAATGACAAGTTAACCTGTATCTAATTGTAATTATTGACATAGAATATAGGATATTTATTTTGAGAGCAAGGTTTATAAAAAGTTTCTTGATAAATGAAATAATAATTTCTAGTGCAGTAAAAGAATATATCTGCTCTCTTATTTTAAATTTGAACACATATTTGGATTAATAACATGCTTATTTCAGTTGGATATACCTTTGCCCTCTCTGTAAGATTAAAAAGATAATCATTCCCTAAAATGTACATAAATGAAAGATTGTAGCCCACAACTGGCAGTTGCTTCCAATATCTAATTACTTGGGGGCTGAGTTGGCAGGAATATCAGGTCTACTATTCACAAAATCATTTTTGTAATCTGGTAACTGGATTAATTACTTAGACTATATTTTGCAACTGATTTATCTTGAAAAAGAGGTCTCTTTAACAAGTAAGTTGCAGGTTGCAGGGAGGTATAATTCTATTACTAAAGAGACTTAAGAGACACCCAATTTGTCTGGTGCCTGTTTCAAACAAAATCAGGGTAAAAAGACATTTTTGAGATACCTGGGAACATCTGAATAAGAACTGCATATTACATGTGATTATGGAATTATTTTTAATTATATTGGATAATTATTTTTAATTATAGTGGATAGAATAATAGCATGATGAGTACTTTCTAAAAATCTTTATCTACAGGGCTACACATGAAGTATTCTAGAGTAAAATGCCATAGTGTCTGATATTAATTCTTTATTATCTCAGAAAATGAGATAATGTGAATGTTGACAATTGTTGAATCTGACTAAACTATACTTTCTAGTGTTGTGTTTTAAAATTTTCATAAGAACTCCAAAAGTAAACAGTAGCAAATAGTAAATAATGCAGTATGTAAATATAAATGTGTAATGTTTGATAATTTGCAATACATGTATTTTTTAAGTGCTTTTGAAACAAAAAAGACATGTCATAGAAAATGCACTACTATCACCCTAGATCTTTTTTTTTAAAGAAAAGAAATGAAGGCAAAGAGTAAGCAGAACCAAAAGTTATTTTTCACTTATTAATAAAAAAGTATATTTTATTTTAAGAATGAAAAGTAACCACTGTGTAAAACACATGAGAACTTCCACATTAACAGAAACAAAAATTTTACTAAGCCAACAAAATCAAGTTTTTTTAAAAACTTGATAAAAACAAACAAAGCTAAGCATAGTGGCTCCTACTTGCAATTCCCCCACTCAAGAGGCTGATGCAGAAAGATAATGAGCCTGAGGTCAACCTGGGCTCTGCAGTGAGTTCAAGGCTGGCTTAGACTACATATTGAGACCCTGTCTCAAAACAGAGACAAAACAAAAATACTACAAATGAGGAGAAAAGAAGAAAATCAAGCATATTAGCTACTCAGTAAATATGTATAGAATTTTCTTGTCAAAATACAACTGATCAACAAATTGGGTCAAAAAAACCCTGAAAATGAAGAGATGAACAGAGACAAAAGTAAACATGAAAAAAGCAGTAATGTTTACTACTGCATGCTAAATGTGTTTTCCTCCTTTGGGCTACATCCCTGGCCCAGAAACTATGCCTGATGACTAATAAGGTCACTGGCTTTTCAAGACAGTGTTGGCAGAGCTAGTATTAGCTACTAGCTTCATGTAACTAGCAATAATTACAATGGCTAAATGATTATGGTAGTTTCCTGATAACAGTGACTTCCTCCTTCCTATAGAAATAACAGTATGGCACAAGTAAAAAACATAGGTAAGTCAAGGATAACCATAGGGAAATGGAACTACAATATTCCAAGATGGTAATAAAGTTCTCTTGGGTAAACTCTGGGTCAGAGAGAGTAAATGGTCTTCAAGAAATGTTATTTGTCAGATCATAAAACTGAACCTTGAATATATCTAATTTTTGTCAGTTATAGCTCAACAATGCTGGAAAAACTTAAACATCAGGAGAGATAAAAATATTATCAGAACTTCTGCTGATGTATTATACTGGAGGCAAGGTTGTAAATGGAGATTATTTGTAAGCATCAGATTTATACATGTAAGGATACTGGCATCATTCACAGAAATAGTAAACATGGGAGAGCATTAGAAGGGCAAAGAAGATGATAAGATTGGCAAGTAGGAGGCATCTTTGAAATAGTCCACTAGAACTATCAATTACGAATTTGGATAACAGATCTGAACCTCAAGGAATAGTCTGCTAGACATGTACCCTTAGAAGCCATTGGTGTATTAAGACAAGTCAAACTACAGGAATGAATGTAATTGCTCAAGAAAAAGTGCAGAGCAGTAAAGCATGCAGGCTTAATGAGCTTTGAAGTATGTTAATTATTTTATTAAAGAGAAAAGATAAATTCGCAAAGACAGAAGACAAAATTAGAAAAGGAGAAGTATCAGAAGAGTATGGTTTTATTCCAAGAATAAGTAATGTTATCAGCGTTGTTATGACAGGTAAAATGAGCATTTAACATTTTCAGCTGGGTACGAAGATCATTGGTAGCCTTGGTAACCTTTGGTATAGTAATGGGTACAGATGCCAAACTAGGGTGGAGTAAAACATGTATAGGAAGTAGGGAACTTCAGAGAGAATTTCAAGAAATTTGGTTGCTGAAACAAGTAAGATGTGTAGATAAGATTTTCTTTCCTTTTTAAAGAAACATATCTATTTAAATACCAATAAAAAGGGTTCAGTTTACAGAAGAATTTAAATATAGGTGACAGGATCACTGACAATGTATTTCCAGGGCAAGTAAAGCAAAATTAGACTGTAATCCAAAATATGGGAGAAAAGCTAGCTTCAAAGCAGGGATACTGCCAGCAGGAGGAGGGAGAAAATACTTGTAAGTCTAAATCTACAAAATTGGTTATTGGATTCTGAAATTAGCTGAGTATAAATGGTATAAATTTGTTAACTTACAAATGTTGTGGCCAATAAAAGTTGAATCAACAGGACTGAACATACAAGTTGATGGTAAAAGAGTTCTTTTATAGTCTTTATCAGAAAATAGAAAGGTGGAATACGTTCAGTAGCTTGTTCCTTTCTGCTGGTGGACACCACAGAGGAAGCATCATCAGTCTCTCTTCTGACTGCCATCATGTCTAAGTCAGAGTCTCCTAAGAAGCCCAAACAGCTGTGGAAGCTCTTCATTGGAGGGCTGAACTCTGACACCACCTACAAGAGTCTGAGAAGCCATTCTGAGCAATGGGGAACACTCACAGACTGTGTGGTAATGAGAGATCCAAACACCAAACATTCCAGGGACTTTGGGTGTGTCACTTGTGCCACTGTGGAGGAGGTGGATGCAGTCATGAACACAAGGCTGCACAAAGTGCATGGAAGAGTTGTAGAACCAAAGATAGCTGTCTCAAGAGAAGATTTTCAAAGACCAGGTGCTTAACTGTGAAGATCTTTGCTGGGGGCACTAAAGAAGATACTGAAGAATATCACCTGAGATTATTTTGAACAGAATGGAAAAACTGAAATGCTTGAAATCATGACTAAGGCAGTGGAAAGAAGTGGGGCTTTGCTTTTATAACCTTTGATGACCATGATTCCATGGCTAAGACTGTCATTCAGAAATACCATACTGTGAATGGCCACAACTGTGAAATAATGAAAGCTCTGTCGAAGTAGGAGATGGCTAGGGCTTCCTCTAGGGCCAAAGAGGTCGAAGTGGTTCTGGAAATTTTGGTGGTGGTCATGGAGGTGGTTTTGGTGGCAATGACAGGTCATGGAGGAAACTTCAGTGGTCAAGGTGGCCTTGGTGGCAGCTGTGGTGGAGGTGGATATGGTGACAGTGGAGATGGCTACAATGGATTTGTTAATGATGGAAGCAATTATGAAGGTGGTGGAAGCTACAGTGAATCCAGCAATTACAAGAATCAATCTTCAAATTTTAGACCCATGAAGAGAGGAAATTTTGGAGGCAGAAGCTCTGGGCCCTATGGTAATGGAGGCCAATACTTTACCAAACCATGAAATCAAGGTGACTGTGGTGGTTCTAGAGCAGCAGCAGTAGCTATGGCAGTGACAGAAGGTTTTAAATACTTCCAAGAAACAAAGCTTAGCAGGAAAGGAAAGCCAGGGAAGTGATAGGGAAGCTACAGGTTACAACAGATTTTTGAACTCAGCCAAGCATAGTGGTGGCAGGTCCTTGGTGCTACAAAGAAGATGTATTTCAGACAATAATCATGTGTATGACCAAAAAACTCAAGGACTGTATCTGTGACTAATTGTATAATAGGTTATTTTAGTTTCTGTTCTGTGGAAAATATAAAGCATTTCAACAAAAGGTTTCAATGTAGACTTTTTTTTTTTTTTGCACCCATGCTGTTGATTGCTAAATGTAACAGTCTGATCATGACACTGAATAAATATGTCTTAAAAAATCAAAAGTAGAAAGGCCACAGGAAGGGGGAAAAATGTAGACAGAAGGATGATAGGGCCAGTAAAACAGTCTACAATTTGTTCTAGTTGTTCTTTAAAGATAAGATCTGGAGTAGTATAATGATGGACTCTACGTTGTGTTTTTTTTGTTTTGTTTTTGTACCAGGAATCGAACTCACGAATGCGTGCTTACCAGGCAGGTGCTTATGCTGCTGAGCTAAATCCCTGGTCTGACAGATTCTACATTTAACTTAACCTTTTCTCTCATATGTTACTGTTTCTTTATATATCAATGGTTACATAAAATAACTAATAATTTAAGAAATGATACATGAACTGTGTCTCACTACACAGTTCAGGCTGGCCTTGAGCTCACTTTGTAGTCCAGGCTAGTCTCAAACTTGCTATGATTCTCCTGCCTCAGCCTCTTGAGGGCTAGGATTACAGGCATGTGCCACCATGTCTAGCTACAATAGATAATTAGGAAGATTAGTAAATTCAAGTTTCTTGTTTTTCTATGTAAGAATATTACCTAAAATATATACCTTATAATACATACATTTTATAGCCAAATGGCCCATAAACATGAAAAAGTACTCAATTTCATTAATAACTGAGAAAGAACAAATTAAAGTCACAGTAACTTACCACTACATACTTACCATAATGGTCAAAATTAGAATGACAATTTTAAAATCTTTATTAAAATTTTAAAAAATACTTTCTTTTTATAAATAAGAATCAATCCCAACTGTTCGTAAGGATGTGGAGCAACTACAACACCAGTGCAATGCTGGAAGGACTCTGAACTAGTGTCGAAGATTGCATGAGGCTTTGGGGAGACATCTAGATACAAGCCATAACATTCCCCCTAACCTCCCCAAAACTCATGCACATTCCTTAATGCACAAGGCATTTAGTCTGTCTCTAAGAGTTGCCAAAGTTCTAAAAGTTTCAGCATTGCCGAAAAGACTAAATCCAAAGTCTCCTCTGAGATTTAGGCCAACACTTAGCTGTGAGCCCCTACATAAAGGAAAAAGAAGTTAAACACTTCCAATATACACAGCACAAGAAAAACATCCCCGTTTCAAAAGATACAAATAGCAGATTAGAGAGGAACAGGGCCAAATCAAGTCCAAAATCCACCAGGTCAAACATTAAGTCTTATGGTTCCTTACAGAGCACCAGAGAAAATCTGTGGCAAGATGTGAACTCCAAAGGATGTGGATGGTTCCACTGCCATAAGCCCTTCTGGTGGTAGAAGCCTTCATGGCTTCTCTCTTCAGTCAGCTTAGCTCCCTCTTACAGCTTTCCTCAGATTATACATAATCCTGGCTCCTCTCACCTTTGGGAGTCTGTACCTTCAGCTACACACTCAAAGCTTCACCCAGTGCCCTCTAAAGCACACTTTCTGACTCCAAGGCCTTCTTCTAGAATCTGGGTAGAAGTCTTTCTGATTCCACAATTCTTGCATTTTCTGTTCACCTAAAACCAGCACCATTTGTATGATACCAGGGTCTGCTACCCACTGGATTTCCTTCTCTCTTGGTCATAGGGGTTAGGTGCCTAGATTGCTGAGTGCAATGAACTCAATCTTTAGGAACAAATTCTCTAGGCCACCCCCATTCTGGAACATAGTGCTCTGGGGTTCTCTCCTCAAAGCAAATTCTGTCATCTTTGCAACCTTGAGGTTGAAAAGGGCAAAGTCCTTTTCTTGTGATGTCTTCCGGCCATCTTTTCTATTGTATAGTTCATTCACTGCAACCAAATTCTCCTCTGCTTCATCTTTACGGTCTGCAACTTTATTGTAGCTGCCTTTCTGGCCACACTCAAAATATTCTAAATCATTCTTCTGGGTTCTTTGCCCTGATTCTTAACACTGATCTGGCTAAAAGCCCCCAATCTCAACATTACACTGCCTTGAAATTTCTTTTGCAAAATTAATTAGTCCCCCATTCGTAATCTTAGTATCAGGTATAGTCTCTGGACACAAGCAAAATGCAACAAATTTTCTCCCAGAGTATAACACACATGGGCTGGAGTCTACCAGCCAGTGCAGTCCTTCTTCCCAAAAGAAGCCTCTTGAGCCTGGTCTTTAACTGCTAGATTTCTATTAACATTCTGGTCTTCTGATCTCTGACCAGAATCTCCCATCAAGGACAGCGCAAAAAGCATTCCAGGGCTGCTTCTTCAGCCAGCATCTCCAAACCTTTCCAAACTCTTCTCATAAGCCAATTTCAAAGGTTCCTGAACCACATGATCAGGCACAGTAACAACAATGATCTCACTTCTCTGGTACCAAAGTCTGTCTTAAGTTACTTTTCTCATTACTGGGACAAAATATCCGACCCCCAAAGTTAAAGGAGGAAAAGTTTATTTTGGTTCACAGTTTGTACAAGTTTCAGCCCATAGTCACCTGTGTCCAAGGCAGGATGGCATGGCAGAGGAGAAACAGTCCATGGCAAGCAGGCAGGAGATAGCAAAGCAGCAGCAAAGGCAAGAAACAGCAGCAAGCTACAAAAGCGCCCTTTGGCTCTCTGGTTAGTTTTGTAGCTATAGAAAATATTTGTAATAATGCCTTTTCCCTATTATAGGATAGTAATATAGGTACTTTCAGAAACAAATCTACAAATAATGAAAAAAATTCATATTAGAGTAGTAAATATTTTCATATTGCATGTCTTTTCTACACATTAGCAACTCTAAAAGTAAGGAATTTTAGAGGGATTTTATTATGCAATAGCTATCAATTATTTCTTGATCATTATGTTTGATAAAGTCCTGCACCACTCTTGTGTCTGAAAAATAATATCTGAAATATTTGCTTCAGTGTTATTTGCTCCATTTGACTTACTAACCAAAATTTTAGTTAAATTATTTACAATGTGTACACCCATTAGATCATGAAATAATATAGAAAGACAGCTATCTCATTAAATTCTAAGTGATGTTTCATCTGCATTTTAACAAGTAAGAATATGGCCTGGGTAGATTCACAAGATTACAGAAATAGTTGAAGCAGAGAATGACTATGAAAAGTAAAGAAGAAATGTGTCAGTGTATGTGAACAGAGAAGAGCCTAAGTAGAAGTTTGATATGATCTGAGAAGCAAAGTAAAAACATCAAGTGCTGGAGCTTCAAGATTTTAATAATGCTGGTTGCTAATGAGAGGAGAATAAAGTGATTTTAAACTATTGCAGCCAGGGATATAGCTCAGCAGCACAGTGCCAGCCTGACAAGCATTAAGTTGTGTATTCTATTCCCAATACCACCAAAAAAAAAAAAAAAAGCTATTGCAATGAACAATGTCAGAATAGCCAATATTCCAAGCCTTTGGAAGATGATTTAATACAATGGTTACCAAATGTTTCGAAGTATGCATTACCAAGATATGTACATTTACTTATAAATAATATAGTAGTACAACATTACTAATATAAAATTGGAATGCAATTTTTTTTCCAGGAAAAAAAAATGTAAACAGGTTACAAAAGTAATATGCAGCCAGGTAGTGCACAACTGTAATCACAGCACTTGGGAGGCTGAGGCAGAAAGATCATTGTAAGTTCAAGATCAACCTCCCTCGGAGCTGGGGATTTAGAAGCGCCTGCATGGCAAGCGTGAAGTCATGAGTTCGATCCCCGGTACAAAAAAAAAAAAAAAAAAAAACAATCAACCTGTTCAAGGCCAGCCTGAACCACACAGGGAGACTCTTATCTCAAAAAGACCAAAAACAAAACAAAACAAAACAAATAATATACAGTCTGGTTACTATCGTGCCCTCAAAATAGTTCACAGAAACTCAGTATAATTTTACTTCTGCCCCTTTTAAGAAGCAATCAATTAAATTTAAAGTTTTGAAGTAAAGGGGCTGGGGATTTAGCTCAGTGGCATAAGCGCTTGCCTTGCAAGTGCGCGGTCATGATTAAAAAAAAAAATGTTTTGAAGTAAAAATAACTTAGAGAAAGAAACCTGCTATTGAAACGACCAAGTGTGAAGTTCTGGTAAAAACAGTTCTTGCCAGGGATATGGCTCAGTGGTGCAGCACCTGCCTAGTAAGTGCAAGGTTATAAGTTTGATTCCGGGTACCAACCCCGCCCCCCAAAATTCGCACAATTCCTGTGAATCAATATATATTTCTGTATTTGCAGACTACCTTAGTACAAAATTATATGACGTGTTAAGTTGGACTAAGAACATTTGTAGGGCTGAACACTTATTTAAGCAACAACAACAAAAGGTTTCAATAAAATTAATCCTGTTGTAAAAAATGGTTTGTCACCCAAAATAGCACACAAGCCAGAAATACAGGCTTTGCGGCACAGTACCTGTTTATCAAGTGTGAGGTTGTGAGTTTGGCTTCCAGTACCAAAAATTTAAAAAAAAAAAAAAAAAAAGCAAATATGCAACTAGGAGTATACTATGTATACATTCCATAAAAATGAATTTGTTAATTCTCCCAATTACCAATGTAATGCCAAAGATTTAGAAGACTAGTTTACCTAGTTTGACATTAGAAAGCAATCATTTTATTGAAGTAGTATAGAGAATTCAAAATACACTGGGACATAAACCTTTAAATCTGGGAATGATTTTAAGTTATTTATCAAATCAGTTACAACCAGACAAAAAGAAACAACATTCACAAACATCTGTAAATTATTTCAACATCTATTCTTGATTTTAATATATATGTAACATAAAGAAAGAAATGTAAACCAGTCTTAAACTGGTTAGTTATTTCACTTCTCTTTCTGAATTTTGTTTTTTGTTTGCTTTGCAGTACAAAGAATAAAAATATACATCCAAACTGAAAAATTTTTAAGTTCTATAGCTAAGCAAAAGGATTTAAAAGTCCCTCTATCTGATCTCCTTCTGGGACAGATAACAGTTTGAGCTGCTCTTTTGAATTAATTAAAGGTGTTTTAGTAACATCTCTTTCCTAGAAAGTCTCCAACTGGGAGAGTGTGAAAAAGGGAGCATGTCTTTTAAAAATAGGATGTATTTTAAAGAATGGGATCTTTAGCTTGTTTTAAGCTTGTCTTAGTCCCTAATAGTATACTACAGGTCACCAACACAATCTGTTAGGAACTTGCAAATTGATTCCCTTAATACTGATTTGAATATCATTGTGTCCTTTACAACATTTTGCCATTTGTGCAATGGTTTGTGACATCCTTGAAAAGAAGTAAATATTCAGAAGTTCAAATATTCATAGTTAAGAGATAATTTCAACATTAAAGACTGCAAGTTAGGAAGAAAATAAAGACTGGCTAATACTAGTATCTTTATTAAATATCATTTCTTGAATCATGATATTAGCTATCTCAGAAATCAAACTTTTTCAAAAGATGAACATTCATCCACCAGACAAACCTGTTGCTAAATATGTGCATAAAACAAAGTAAAAATTTAGATATCAGTAATTAAAATCACAAGTATTTGGAAAACAACCTAATTGATAAGCTAACAAAAGTACCAATGAAAGATTCATAGTTCACTATATTTATAGTCCTTTATCTGACTAATTAATACTTACTTTGCTAATTGTAACACCTACAGTTGTGTCTGAAGCTAAACAATTTTGCAGGGAAACTACTGAGACAGTTTGATAAAAATAATTTAAAATCGAACCAAATTAATTTTTAAAGATTACATGAGAAGTTACATTGATAATGACACTCTCAAAAAAAAAAACCTTCAGTACAAATATGTGTAAATATACTGTATTTCCCATATATATATATATATATATATATATATATATATATATAGAGAGAGAGAGAGAGAGAGAGAGAGAGAGAGAGAGAGAGAGATTATATAATAAGAGAGACTAGCATATACACATAATATCTGTGATTGAGTTAGGAATTTAGATCAGAAAATTTCCTTAATCCTCTTCTCTGAAAACCCTTTCATAATCAGGACTACTTTAAATGCCACAGAGCATATACCAGGCAAGTTTTCTAAAAATAAAAAAGATCATTAAAATGAGAAATTTGGCTACTTGTCCATATTAAATATTAGGATACCACATTCAAATGCCACTCTCTTTATCTTGAAGTCTATGAACAAAAACAAGATCACAATTTATAAACAAGACTATACAATTCTTATTTACAGGTCAATTTAAATTTTATTATGGGTTTCAATTCTATTTAGGTACTAGAGATTTAATCTAGTGTCTCATGTATGTTCTACCTCTGAGCTACATACGCAGCCCACCAGGAATTGAGGGCGGGGGGTACTCTTAAGTACTGAATTACAACCCCAGATTTTTTATTTTTATATTTTTTATTTTGAGATGGGATCTTGCTAAGCTGCCCAGGCTGGCCAAAAACTTGAAATTCTTCTGCTTCAGCCTCTGGAGTAGGCGGAACAATAAGCATGGACCACCATGTCCAGCTGTGTTTAAACTCTTATTATTCCAAACTACATTATTTTATGAGATGTTATGAGGCATTCAAATAATTGTAACTGATTATTTAAGTAATGTTAATAACTTATAAGTAAATTTTGACATATTGAGATTCTGAGAGACAAGAGGTTTAAGTCGTGACTTTTCATACCAAGACATTAGTATTAAATTTTAATTAGTTTAAATTTTAATTTTTTTGAAATACAGTACTTGTATTAATGCATAAGAAAATAACTTTTAGGTGATTTCTAAAGTATATGTCATTTGTTTCTTTTCATACATTTAATACATTATTCCTCATTAATTACACATTTTTAAAAATGAGAAAATATTCTAAACAAATATTACAAGTACATGAAAGTTTTTTTAAATACTCTTTTTTGGGGGGGATTGAACTCACTACCACGCACTTGCAAGGTAGGCACTTATGCCGCTGAGCTAAATCCCCAGCCCCTAAAAAATACTCTTATCCTAGAATGACACATGAAGCTACATTCTCAATAAACTAAGTATCCAAAGCAAAAGCAAATTAAATGAATAAAAAGGACACATGGAAATCATTGATTATTGATTAAAATAGTTAACATAAAATCTAAGATTAATTTTTAAATCACAAATTAAATATTTCTATTTCAATATTCTATTAAACTGCTTAATGTATCAGCTCTAGAATAAAAACCTTAAATCTTAAGATAATACATTAAAGCAACCTGAACCACAGTATTTAAGTCCTATAAATGCATTTTTATAAAGCAACAGTTTAACACACATATTCTATAGCATCTATTGTCTTTCTTGGCTCATAGAATATTCTGAGCTTTATGAAATTACTTAATCATTACTCTTAGCCTACAGTTCAACAAACATATTAATAGGTAAACTAAATCAATAAAGATTTAAGATACTATGAAAATATAAGGTATTATGAAAATATTAAAGGTTAATGCAATGTTGTCTACCTGACACAGATGAATAGAAAAACAGACACTTTGCAATATAGTTTCTAATGTTTACATTATTATTAATATAAGTAATTATTTATCTTTAATGTGTCTCAAAATATATATTATAGTCATGATATATAATTACATTTATATAATCTATATACTTGCCTCACAAGACATGACTTTATTTAATAAAGCACTAATTCATACTGAAGTTTCTCTTTTAGATCAGAGCTTTTTTAAAGTATCAATTTGGAGATAACTGCATATTTTATAGACCACTACACCTGCATTTGGATTCAAATAAATTTTTCATTAATCAGGGCTACTTCACTAAGATTATTAAAATAAAATTTACATTTAAAAGTAAATTAAAATAATACATTATAAAAATTACAACTGCATTCACTACATTAACAGGGCCTTTCACATAGTATTATTGGCCTTCATAAAAATTAAAAGATATAGAAGACTAAGTTCAGAGGATTTGTTCATTAGCAATTTCATTTTTTAGGTTAAAAAGTAATGGTGTTACCAGAGAAGTAATCATAATTTTATCTACTAAATAAGGAAAACTTTATGGAATGTGGATAGATCCAGAGTGGGAGACAACTGCAAGAATTCACTGTGTAATACAGTTTTTTTTTTTCAAAAGAAAGTAAATTTAAGGAAAGCATTTAAATAGCTATTTAGAAACTTTAATGGTAGAAGATAAAATGAGACATTATTTTAGTAAAATATATAAAAACCTACATAGCTAAACTTTCTAGCTGTTGGATGATCATATTTTAGATATTAATGAAAACTACCAAATAATGCAAAACCAAAACTAAATACAGATTGAAAATGATATTTGAATACATACATAACTAGTGAAATATAGTTACTGTCACTGACAAACATAGTTTGTGTTATTCAAAGCCTAGATTAACAGGAGCTGTTTCAATACTTTTTTCATATGTAATAAAATATTTTGTCAAAAATGATTTTTTATTAAACACGATAATAACTATTACAGATTTCCTTGTGCTTATTATACTTTTGACAGTTTTAATAAAGTTAGCTAGATTACATTTAGTAAAAATTCATTTTAAAACTCTTACAAGGAGAAATGGGAAGTCTAACATCTCTACTTGTTTTTTTTTGTCTTATAGACACTGATAAAATTTACTGTTGATGTTTATAGTATTACAACTGAAAATGAATCTAATACTCTAAGTATAACAGGAAATGTTAGTCAATAAAACTGCTTGATCGCAGGTTTTGACACTACTGCCAGCATGTTTTAAAAAGTATCTAAATGAGCTTTAAACACTAGAGATGATACTGTAACTCCAACAGACTAGTTAAAAGCAGAAAGCATAATTTAGCAATCTAAACGATGTAAAATAAAGGTGTTTTTTGTTCATCAAATAAGAAAGCTACTTGAAACTTATGTGACTGTACCAAATGACCACTGAATGCTTCATTCTTTTTCTCTTAAAAAGAAAATTGTAACATATAAAATTAAGTTGGCATATAAGTAATTTCTTCATAGAGCAAGTGTTTCAGTAAAATGGAAAATGTTAGCTATCCTATATCAAGAGTGATTTCTTATTACAATATAAATTGAAGCTTAACTGTAACTACTTTAAATGAATTTATTTTGTTAATAGGTACTATTACAAAGATAGTTGATTTGGAGTTTTCCTACCCACGAGAAATGAACTACAGTCTTTCAAGTTAACTCTATTACACAATAAAAAACTAAGTTAGAGCAATTATATTACTTTACAAGGTATTATTAATAAAAGAACAACTGAACATTTATGAGAAGTTTCTGAAATAAAACAATACATGCTATTCTAGAGACCATTACTATGGAGGTGATTAACAACTAAACTACCTTGCAAATTTAACTGACTCCACACATATCCTGAAGTAAATTTGTACCATACTTCCTTAGCTAAAAAAGAAAATCAACTGTTAGCACTATTATGAAAGGGAATTATAGTTATTAAAAACCACAGTTTCAAGAGTTTTTGTCTCAAAGAGAGTAAGAATTTTATTCAAGAAAATAAAATAATGCTGGGTGTGGTGACACACATCTGTAACTCCACCACTCAGGAGAGGCTGAGGCAAGAGGATTGCCATGAGTTTGAGGCCAGCCTAAGATAGGAACTGAGCGCAAGGCCAGCCTAAATTAGAGCAAGACCACTGTCAAAAAAAAAAAAGCAAATCCACTGCAAACCACTTTTCATATAATTTTCCAGTTATATATTCTCTTTCAACATAAAATAATTATCTAATGGCAATTCCAAACCAAATATTATCATCCATGATTTTCCTCTGTTTTAAATCCTAAAAATATCAACTGTAAAGCAATAGCACATATTTACTGATATAATCAAAATTAGCAAAATTAATCTAGATAATAGTACACCAGAAGATAAGAAAGCTTATTATTTTTGTTTCAAGTTTTCTTGTTATTCTATAAGAAGTAGATACTGCCATCAACAGTGGACTGAGAACATTAACATCATTTTTCTCCTAATAAATGACAATCTTCCTTCAGTATGCAGTGATAATGGATTGACTATAAAAGGAAAACATTTCTGATGAGAGTAAGAATATTTACTATTTGAAGAATATGTCTTTAAAAGATGCTTTGGATAAAAATTCCTAAAGTTGTCAGTTAATATTTTTTAAATGTGAGAAGCTAATCAGAAAAACATCCATGTTTTAAGAAATCAAATGTTAAATGGTAATAAACACAAAAATAATATAGATGGTCATATTTTATTGTGATGTAATACTGACTTTAGATACCTGATTTCCTATTAATAAAATGTCTTTTACTAACTTGTTACATATATAAGCTAATTCTAAAATGTACCAGGTAATATTGTTATTTTCTAATCTAAAGGATCCAAAGTAAGAGTAATTAATAATTTGTTAAGATATTTGTGTAAAACCTTTTAGAAATCTAAGTCTATAAAAATGGCTGCTAATAAATTTTATTGAAAAATAATGAAATCAGTTTAATTAAAAACAAATGCATCTAGAGTTCTAAAATTTATAATATACATACTGGGAAGGTTAAAATAACTTAAAATTTTATCCATAATCACTCATAGAATAATAATCTTATGATAATTTAAGACTGTTTTTTTCTTAAAACCTAAATTAATTAAAATTAAACTGAAATCAAACCTCCTCCTAACTAGTTTAACATTAATGTAGTCTTCTTTTACCAACTATTTAATAAAGAATTAAGTAAAGGAACTGATACTATATAAATTTGTCATTTTAGTAAGAGTCTAATTCAAAAATGTACACATACATGTAAATTTTATATGTAGCTACACACATAACTGATAAAATGAGCTTGCATATGAAGTAAAAGATTTTATTAATAAAAAATCAAGTGCTTAAAATTTATGTCACTCTATGATTAAACAAAACCATCTATACTGTGAACTATTATTGATTCTACCAGATAGTTTTAATTATGGGGCAACAATTCCAGTAATCTATCAGAAAGTAAAATACAATTGTTTCTTAAGAACTGAAATGTGAAGATAATAGGCATATCAAAAAATATAACATGATTTTGTTTAATTATGAGACAGTATCGATTTCAAGCACATGATTTATGATTAATAAATGCTTTTTAAAAACTTGTTAGATACACAGGCTCATTGTAATACTAGACACACTTGACTAAAAGTTTTCAACAAATATTAATAGTAGTGAAATAAAATTTAAGACATTAGGCATGTTTTTCAAATTATTCATGAATTTGGTGAATCAATTTCCTTAATTACAAATGACATAAATTCATCCTTAAATACTGGAGTTTTTTTAAAAAACCCATTCTGGATGCAATATTTTATGTAAAACAACCCGAAGCACACATTTGGATAGAAAAAGATGTTCTCCCTTAGAAAGTACTGAAGCTCCATCTAGAGGTTTTCCCCTCTATTACTGTCACTTGCAATATAAGTAATATCATCTAGAAATGTGAATAATATTAAAATGTCAGAGATTTCCTTTGTACCTACCCTTTTGTTATTCATAATGAGTTGTTGCCCTAACCTTCTTAGGATAGTGCTAGCTCCATCACTGCCATCAAGTGGTAAAAAACTAAAACTGAGCCTAAAAAAAAAAAGGAAGAAAGCAAAGAAAAACAGGAAGACTTTTATGTGTTCTTTTAACTTATTCATCCTCTTTGCTTAGTTTAAGAAATGGGTTTATACTTTCCTCTTACGTTATTTATTGTGTTAATCAAATTTTGGGGAAAACAGTATTTGCTTTTAGAAAATAGCATTATATATTGTCTCTAAGTCTGAAAAATGCAAGACACATAAAAATACTTTGAATTGAATCTATTTTAGGTAAATGATATGTTTTCATGAGTTGCTTCACTGATATGGAACACAAAGGATTATTAAGATTAATGAATCTTAGAGTATACTACAACAGTTATTAAAAGAGGAAAAAAACCACAGTGTGACAAAAGTGTTTTCTATTGACTATAAAAAGAACCCAGAGTTTAATAAATGGGACATTCTTTTTGAGTGCGTGTAAGACAGACAGACAGACAGGGTTTCACTATCCAATTCAGGTTGGCTGAACTCACTTTGTAGCCTAGGTTGGCCTTGAATTCACAGGGAGTCTCCTGCCTCAGTCTCCTGAGTACTGGGAGTACAGGGATATGCCACCACAACCTGCACTCTTATAGCACCTTTGGGATGTAGTCATAACAATGGCTCCCCTGAAATGATTTCAACAACTTATGAATGAAGAAAGGACAGAGTAAGGATTTAACACTGAAGAAAGCAAAAGAAATAAAAATTAACCATTAAAAAGCAACATGAGAATTCAATGCAAATTAAAATTACTTAAAATTCTTCCTTTTCTTATGCATACATACTTCCTGAATTATGGGACAGGAGATAGGACTTGCAAAAAAACAAAACTTAAGGTGCAGTGGTACATGAACACCTATAATTTCAGCTATACAGGAGGCTGAAGCATAGAGATCACAAATTCAAGGCCATTCTGGGCAATTTAAGAGATACCCTGTCTTAAAATAAAATGAAAAGGGCTAGAGATATAACTGAGTGGTAGAGCACTTTCCCAGCACATGCAAGGCCCTGGGTTCAAAGCTCGACAGTGCAAAACAAAACCCAGCAAAAAAAAAACTATACTCACAGAACCTAGAACAAAAGACCAACGAAATAATGTCCCTGTTTAGTGGGGACATTACATTGGGTTACAAAAATCCATCCCATACTTTGTACTATAAATTTGTGTTTTAGCATAATAGTAGCTGGCTATGCCTCTCAGTAGCTGCAACTGGGGGATACAAGAAGCAATCTTTGTGTTTACCCACTTGGTACAATGATTGGCAATCTGTGTGCATGTGTGAAAAAGTGTCAAACCAAGATTTTTACCACATAATGCTCCATGTAACATGTTTTGTATATGCCTCCCTGACAATGGGTGAGGGAATATACCCCATAATATTCTTTGTTAGGTAAACTGTCATGTACCCATATTGGAATGTCAGTGTGGCTCACAATAGCTGTGTCTGGAGAAACTGGGTACAATACCACATGAAAAACTAGATTTACAAGCTTTGGAGGTTAAAAGTGAATCATCAGGTGACCCATGCAAGGATGGTGATGATGATGACTTTGACAATGGCCATGTGAGTCAAAGTGCCTGTGATAGCAAGAATCAACTGAAACAGACACATGGAATGATGACCTCCTTTATTCAGATGACAAAGAAAACAGCAATGTGAATACATATTTGACTAGTCAAAATGGCACAAAATGGTCATGTAACCAAATGGAACAATGCAATGTTAGAACTAGGACTAACTAGGTCTAAAATAGTGAGGATCTTGGCAGAAGTGAAACCTATTGGACAGAATGCCAGTACCACCATTCAGTGTTGGAAATTGTAACAGATGAAATGCTACAAGATATAAAACACACAAATCACGAGATACAAGTTCTGTATGCACTGATAGTCATACTAAAAAATGTGTTTATTTTGACACCTCACTAGATGAACTGAAAGCTTTCATAGGTCTGCTGTAATTAGCAGGGCTTTCTCATGGTAATCAGAGAAATGTAAAAGACTAATGAAGTGATGGATGTGGACTTGAAGTTTGTAGAATAACAATGATACTGGGGAGATTTAGTTTCCTGCAAAATTCCTCGAGGTTAGCTGGACATAGTGGCCTGTAATCTTAGTATTAAGGAGGCCGAGGCAGGAGGATCATCACCAGTTCAAGGCCAGCCTGGGTTACATAATGAACCCAGGGCAGGAGGATCATCACCAGTTCAAGGCCAACCTAACTATAAAGCAAGGCCCTGTCTCCCAACACACACACACACACACACACACACACACAAACAAAAAACAAAAAACAAATTTTCTAAGGTTTGATGACGAAACCACCCACCAAGAAAGAGAAAGAATGGATAATATTGCTATCTGCTCTTGTTTGAGAATTTGTCAAGGAATTCCTGTCAAGGAATTTACATATCATCTGAACATATGACTACTGATGAACATCTTGCCATACTTTGTGGTAGCTGTAGCTTTAGGCAGTATATTCCAAAAAAAGGCTTCAAAATACAGAATAAAAATACATGCCCTGGTAGATGCAAAGATATATTAAACTTTCAATTTAGAAATTTATCCTGGAAGGTCTTTATTTGTATAACAATAAACCAAATGATGCTGTGAACAGATTTGTTGCTCCCATCTCCCGAACTAACTGGAATGTGACATTTTATAATTGGTTTATCAGTTTTCAATTGATGTTACATTTTCTAACACAAGTTCACCAGCAGAGGAAATGTATAAAGAACAAAGCAGAAATTTCAAATGAAATGTTGCAATTTCAAAACAGAGAACTGTACAATACAATCTTTGAATTTTAGAAAGATACAAATTGGTCTTATACATGGCAAAGAAAAGCAAATTTGTACTGCTGATGTCAACATTGCACCAAGATGGAAAAATTGACAGGGAAATCTTGATAAAATAGAAGCCCAAGATAGTAACTTTTTCCAATAAAATCAAAGGTGGAGTAGATGTTGTGGACAAGTTACACAGCAACTAAGATGTCACTTGAAACACAAAGCATTGGTCAATGGTTGTGTTTTACTCGACCTTAAATGTATGGCATAAATTGTTTGATAGTTTACAAAGAAAATAAGTGCAAAATATTATGGAGAAATTTTCTTAGAGGATTAGGACTGGAACTCATAACAGATCATTTTCACTGGAGCACACTGGTGAAATAACAGGTGAATAGGCTTGTGCATATTCATGACACCTGCATGTTCCATGCATAGGTATCACTTACATTGATGGCATGTATGTTTTGTTTTCCTGTCCTTTTCAGTAAGGCACAGTTGACATTTTTTTTTTGGTTTTCCTATTGTCATAGTAGGTCTTTGTAATGTTGTATCTGTCTGTTCACCTGTCAGGAATTTCTATGGTAGGTTTTTATTTTATTTATTATATTTCACATAGATTTTTACTTCCAATGTTATCTTTTAGGTTTTGTAAACAAAAGCTGATATGAACATGTTGCTGTTTAGTCTAAGAACTCATTACAATTTGATAGTTCACATCAAATTGTTGTCAATTTAATTTTGATATTGATATCTTATTTTCCTGCTAAGTGCATATTGTACAATATAGTAAGAAGCTCCTGACAAAACACAAAGACAAGAAAGGTGACAAGAATGGCCTGCCACACAGGAAAGGAAAGCTAAGCACATGTGCGGTCAGTAAGCAAGATGTATACATGGAACATGGAGTTGCCACATGTGAAGACTGCCTTGGGTCAAGCAAAGATTATTTTTGTTGTAGGGTTCTATTGGCATTTTCATTGCAGGTCATGTAGGCATTTATTTGTTATTTTTTAGACTTTGTACACCAAAAACGTCAGTGTGAAAATTTTGATGCTTTTATAAACAATAAATATTAAAAATTCAATACTTAAATTTTTTGTTATTTTTTCCTATGTAAGTATTCATTGTTTAATATAATAAAACTCATAAAATTAAAATTAGTAATTCACTGCTAGAAATAGTTTATAAAATAAATTTGTGTATCATATACCTACCACAGTGCTATTTTAACACGAAATTGATGTCATATGCTAGAGGCTATAGGCTGCTACTTCTGCAAGATGCATCATAACTTAGGGAATGATTTTTCAATATTTTAAAAGGAATTTGTGTATGAAATATATGTAGAAGTACAGAGTTAATGTAGTCTAGGTTCTAATAAATGTTTAGAAATTTCCCAAGATTGATAATATACATTTATTAATAGGCCATTCTTCTGGTTTATACACAATATGAAAATTTCAGAATGTATTTCTTTTGATTAGATTTTAATTTTTACTGAGAAACATTCATAAATCAGAATTTACAAATTTATAGCTCTGATTATAGGTACAGATTCCCATGCTAAATGAACAATCTAACAATATAACAGTAGCAGCCAAGATCCCTGTTATGTATCAAGCCCTATTCTAAGTGTTTCATACATGCAGTTTCAAGTAAGTCTCTAAACAACTAATAAGATAAATACTGTTATTATTATACACATAAGGTAAGTGAGGCATAGAGGGGCTTGATAAAAACTCACAGGCACAAAGCAGGTATTGGGGCTGTGATACAGAAGCAGGCAGGCAGCCTGGGTAGTTCCCCCTCATCAACTGCTTTCAGGTAAGTCAAGTTTTCTCAACTTTGGCACTACTGACATTTTAGACCACATAAATCTTTGTTGTGGAGAGCTGTTCTGTTCATTGCAGGATGTCTAACATCAGATGCCAATAGCAAGGCTCCATAGGGTAGTATGAACATAACTGAATGCCATTTCTTCTTGCCTTTTCTCACTTTCTTCCTGGGCTGGGGATATAGCTCAATGGCATAGCACCTGCCTGCAAGCATGAGGTTGTGAGACTGATTCCCAGTACCAAAAAAAAAAAAAAAAGAAGAAGAAAGAAAGAAAGAAAGAAAATCTCTCTTCCTTTCACAGCTGTAGATTCTTGCAGTATTTAACCATCTTAATGAACCAGATTTTTGGTACAGCAGATATGAAAGGTATGAAGATGAGCCTTTCTCTATCAACCATTACATATTTTAACTTACAAACATATGAACATCTTATATCCTAGAGATGTTTTAGTTTCTCCTAAATGTGGAATACATTTTTAAAGATACAATATTGACAAGATATCCATTTAACATACATCTCTTAAAATTTGGAGTTCTATTTCCAAATATAATTTCATTTTTCAAAAAAATTTTGGGGTGCAACTCCTGGCTCTTTTTTCTCTCCCTGTCCCCAACTAGTTCATTCATTCACAAACTCTAATGATTCTGCCATCAAAAGTATACTAAGAATCTGAACACTAATAACCCTATCACTACCACAATGGGTCAAGTCACTATGTTTTTCTTTTTTCTTTGTACTGGGGATCGAACTCATGACCTGGCACTTGCCAGGCAGGCGCTTGTACAGCTGATATCCCTGGCACCACTATGTTTTTCTTGGCTTGTTACAAAACCTAATATATTTCCCAACTTCAGCCTCAGTGTGGCATTTTACCTCAAAGTTTATTTTCTTTCTTTCTTTTTTTTTTTTGTACTGGGGATCGAACTCACAACCTCGCGCTTGCCAGGCAGGTGCTTAAGCCACTGAGCTAAATCCCCAGCCCTTCAAAGTTTATTTTCAGCACAAGAGCCAGACTAAAATGAAAAATAGATCCAGTCAAAAGCCTCTAACAGTTTTCAGTTTTACTCAGATCAAAAGACAAAGTCCTTAGTATGTATTTTGGGAATTCCAGCTAACATTTTAAACTTATAACAATCTAGTTTAACTTACCAGAATCTAGGTAACCACTTAAAATAACTAAAAAAAAAAAAAAGAAAGAAAAGAAAAGAAAAGCAAGCAAGCAGGAGAGGGGGAAAAAAAGAGAATCTAAATGGCATAATATTAAAAAATCATCTCAAGTGCTGGGTGCACATAGCTCAGTGGTAAGGTGAAGTACTTGACTAGCACATGTGAGGCCCTGGGTTCAAGTCCCAGCACCAGCACCAGCACCACCAAAAACAAACAACGTCAAGTAAACACAAAAATAGGCAGATAAGAGAGAATGTGAGGCATTTGCTTAATGGGTACAGGGTTTCAGACTGAAGTCCGAAAACATTTTGGAAACAGTGGTGATGGCTATACAATACTGAGAATGTACTACTTAATAACAAGCAATTCCATTCCTAAACATAGTAAAAGGGCAGGTTTCTTGCTATATGCATTTCATCACAATTCCTTTTTATAATGCCAACAAATATATAATCACATCAAAACCTCCAAAGTCCTCAGAATGGCCTACAAGGTCATTAGGGAACTGCTGTCTCATTATCTCTGAACTCATCTCCAACAAATTTTTCTCTGGCTTTTCTCCACACTCAGGCCTTCTCCTTTTTGTTCCTTGAACAACTGGCCACAGTCGTGCAGGCAGCCTTTGCATTCAGTGATCCTTCTACCTAAAATTGCTCAAGTTACACTTCAATCTTTGTGGCTCTCATACTGATCGTCATGACTCAGTTCCTCCTTCCTTCATGTCTCTGCTCAAATATCACTACTGCGTGCCTTATCTAGTAGTGCAATCTCTCTTGTGACACTTCTTGTGCCTCTTCTATACTGTATGTTTTCCAATAGAATTTTAACTATCTGGTATAATGTACATTTTACTTATTTACTGTCTGTTATTGTTTGGGTCATGTCCCCACAAAGCCTCATATAGTGATAGGTGGGGTTTTTTCCAAAGTAGCTGAATCTAGAGTGTGTGATGCTGGGATTAATGGTGGGTGATTATTATAACAGTCCACTGATTGGCTTGGCACAGCCCCAATCCCAGTAGCCTGGATACAATATAAGGGACAGAAATAGGCTGTCTTTTTTGCTTGCTTAATTTGCTGTCTTCTGCTTGCTATGCACTGGTTCTTCTCTGTGATGTCCCTCTGCCAAGCCACCCTGCCTTGAAGTCTGCCAATTATGGGCTGAAACCTCTACAAACTGTGAGCTAAATCTTTCCTCCTTGAATTTGTGGGTTTTGGGTATTTGGTCTTAGCAACGAGAAAAGAAATTAGGACACTATCATTCTCTCTCACTAAAATATAACACCATAATATAGGTAGGAATTTTGTTTTGTTTAATACTGTATTACTAAAATCATACACATAGTAGGCAATCAATAAATAATTGTTGATTAAAGAGTAGTAAATTATTCTAAATACCAATATAGGACTATTGATTATTTATTTATTAAGACTTGGCATTTCTTAACGCTTCTTTAAAATTGGGGAGGGCTCCATTTTTACTTTAACATCTACTCTATCCATCCAGATGCAACTACAACTGGTTACTTTATTGCTTTTTTTCTTTGCTGTGCTTAATTTAGCACTAAAAATTATTCTTACTATTCATGCACATTATTTAAAGTTTCTTTAGTTACTTTAACAGATGAGAAAAGTAACATATTGAAAAAGATTACATAATGACTGAATTATAAAGCAAGACTTCTAACTTCCCATGCAATTTTATCTCTAGGAACTTCACCTTAAGTTTTTTTAAATAAAATTTATTTTCAATTGATACATAAAAATTTTTATATAATAATGGGGTTGCATATGATGCTTTTCTTTAGCTTTTGTTTTAAAATAATACAATTTAAATTCATTCAGAAATCAGAATTGGTTGGTTGAATTCTGTATTTTATGAAGAACAATTACTTAGATGAAAGACTGTTCAGTTTTGTTCAAGTGATCAAACTACATCATACTTGACGCCGCAAACCTATTTCTTCTTGGTACTTCTTGATTACCACAAGGTAAGAAAATGAACAATATCATATAGGCAGAAAAGATTAAATTCATCAAAATACTTTACCAGAAGAAACACAGGAACATCAATCAACATGTGTAACAAGAGCTCTTAACTATTATTTAAAATTCTACTTGTGAACCCTGTTATGTAAAATAAGGGTTATTGAGTAGTGTAATCCATGCTTTACAAAGTACTAGGTGGTTCCAGTCACAATTTATTTCCGTCTATTGATTTCTAGTTTTTGTAAGTCTTTATATTTTTACGTCTTAAAGTTTTTATATTTGGGTATATCTCTTATAAACAGCATATATTCTTGGTTTTGTCATTTACTTTTTTCATTTATCGATTTTGTCTTACTAATTTTATATTCTTATTTTAAGGTGTTTATTGATAAATCTGAGTTTATTTCTATTTATTTATCTTGGCCTTTCTGTTTTTCTTTCTTTCTCTTTGTCTTTTTCTTTGAGTCAAAGTTTAACTCTTTCTTACATTCTTTCTCATCCTTATCCCCACAGTTGTGTAGAAGTTGCAAGCTCTACTCTTTCAGTGGCTACTCTAGTTTTAAATGAACACTGAATTTAACAAAGTCTAAATTAATATTTTTATTCTTGAAAAATATAAGAACCTTAGAATATCTGAATGCTGTTCATTCCTTTCAAACTTACATACTGCTATTTTAGTTTTATCCTATTCACCCTCCTCACAAATCAGGTATTTCTCTTATTTAGCCAGTGTTTGTTTAGGATTTACCTACATAATTACCACTATGTTTACTCACTATTCCATCTTGCATCACAGACTTGCCATCTGACAATCATTTTCTTTCTCCCTGAAGTTTAGCCTTTGGAATATGCTGTGAAAAGGAACAGTTTCTTACAAAATGTTTTTGTTGTTTATCTGGAATTAACTTTAATGTTCTCTTTCTTGAAAGGCAATTTCACTTCACATGGAATTCTACAATTCTCGTTTTAAGGTTATTTTTCTCAATGAATTGAAGACAATTAGATCTTTTTTCAATTGTCTTTCCTCAATATGCCACTGCTTAGTAGATGATGTCTTTTCTCTTTGGCCGCTTCTATAAATTTCTCTCACTTCTGCATTTTTATTATGTTTCCATGGGTGATTTTTGAGATACTGGGGACTGAGCCTAGAGACTTCATACTGAATTACACCCCAAGCTCCCCAGCTAAGTTGCCAAGTTGCTCAGCTTGGCACACCTCAGCTTCACTGAGTTTCTTGAAAGTAATGATACTGTTCAAAATTTCTCAAAATCAAACAAAAACATCAAGCATTACCTCCTTCAGTGTTGCTGCTTTAGCAGTCTCTCCCTTATAGCCAAATGTCTCTTATCTCACATTTTCTGTATGTTATCTTAATCTCTCATGCTTCTATCCCTATGTTTCTCTGGAGAAGATTCAAGATAATTTTCTTTGATCTGCTCTTTCCATTTATTAACTCTTTCTTCAGCTGTCTACTATTTGCATTAAAAAAAAAAAAAACTTTATCTTTGGGGCTGGGGATTTAGCTCAGTGGCATAAACACCTGCCTCGTAAGCATAAGGTTGTAAGTTTGATCCCCAGTACCAAAAATAAAAACAAAAAAATTATTTATCTTATAGTAATTTTATGCTTACAGAATAATTTTAACAGTAGTACAGACTGCATATACCATTGTTTCAGCCTTTTATAACCTTACTCATACTAAAATTATTGAAATCAGAAAAAAAGATCAACATTTATGTGATACTATTACTTACAGACCTTATTCAAATTTTGCCAGCTGTCAGACTAGAATATTTTTTCTAGTCCAAGATCACAATCTGCCTTTATTTTTTCCATCTATTTCCAATTTGTGACTATTCTTTGATTTTGACACCAGAGTACCAGTGGTTTACTTTATATAATTTACTACATTTTTGGTTCGTCTATAATGTTTTCTCATGATTAAATTGAGGCTATAGCTTTTTGGGATCTAAGACTGCAATGTAAGTGATCATGTACCCTTTTCTGTGTCTCATATGGGTATTAAATAACATTGGTCACTTGGTTAGGTGTTATTTGCAAACATTCTCTGTATAAAGTTATTATTTTCCCCCATGCAATTAGTAAGTATTTGTGGGAATACTTCTGAAGCATACTTTTACCAATGAATTACAGCATCCACTGATAATTCTTGTTTGTAACAATTATCGTTGTAATGTTTACTGAAGGGTGATGTTCTGTTTGTGTCATTTCTTCTACATTTATTAATTGGACTTCTAATTTTAAGAAGACCTGTGCTTTCTCCTCACTTGTTTATTCAGGTTTTTTTTTTATATTTGTACAGAATTACAAATATTTTATCCTACGGGTTAAAATTTCCCACTACCATTACTAATTCTGTTGTTCAACTTGTTCCAGATTTGGCAATAGGGAGATCCTTTAATCCCCGCTCCACCACTCAACTGCAGTCAAACATGGTTTACTTTCTGTATGTTTACCTTCATCTTGTTCAAAAACTTGATATGCATGGAATTACACAGTATATAGTCTTATCAGTCTGGCTTCTTTTATTTAGAACATTTTTGACTTACTTACTTATTTTTGCTGAGCAATACTCTGACCTTATCCTATTTTAAAACATTTCCTTGTTTCCTGTACAAGTGTCTTCATATTCTGTTTTCCTTGCTCCAACCCTGGAATCAACCATTTCTCAGAGTAGCCCTAGTTCTTTTTATTTACTCAGTGAGTTTTTATTTCAGTGTTCTTTTTCTTATTTAAATGTCCTAACTAGCCCTTTTTCAAGTCTCACTGGCTCTTCTTTAAAGGATATAGGCTAGGCTAGGCTAGGCTTCTATAGCAGACAGTGGCCTAAATAAGAAACAGTTTCCTTCTCATGTAATAGTGTAAAAAAGCAGCAAAGAACCGAAGACACAGCTCATCACATAGTTTAATCATTATGTCCAAATTCTGCTGACTCAAGTAGTTTTCTGAATCAACTATCAGTATACAGGAAGGTGGGGAAGTATGTAGGCATTCCTTCTTAAGGCAAGGCAAAGAAGCATCACACAAGACTTTCTTTTCACAATCCACAGTCAAAACCTCAACAGAGGACAAATCAACCTTCAAGGAAAGTTAGTAAATATAGTTTCCAGTTTGACAGTCATCCATATAACTTAAAATGGTCTGTTATTCTCTAAAACAACAGAAAGATTAAAAAATAATTTAGCATACAGTTTCCAAAATGGCCTATCATAAACAGTACCATTCTTTATTGAAAATGCACAATATTTGAATACTTTTACCTGATATCCATAAAGTTCAGTTCTGAAAAATTTTACAGAATTTCCATCCAGCTATTTGCTGTCTAACTTTAGCAGTATCTTTTCCTTCTACAGGTTAGTACTTTCTTCAAACTAAAAGGATAAACAAATAAAAGGTGCTCACTAAAAGTATATTATCATAAAAAGATAAATAGCTAGCACTTATTAAGCAGTATTATTTTACACATGTAGTCACTGAAACATCACAAGAGTTTTACAAGGCCTATTTATTTCACAGATGAGAAAACTAAAGTTTAGAGAGCTTATATTCCTTCTACAAGATCATAATGTTAACAGTTAAAGCAACTCAACTCTGAGCCCTTAGCCACTAGGTTTTAAGTTCTCTAAATCCAGAATGCATCTTAAAAGTTGTTTGCTATTATAAATGCTGTTGTAGCAATACTGACAATCATAAGGCAGCTGTCAGTCCCTGTGTGTGCAGCTTGCAGAATGAGTTGGAAAAAATTCTTGAGACAATCCCTGCAAATCTTTTAAACTCCCAAGAACCAAGCTACTGTTAATAAGAGAGGGTGAGTGTAATATTTATCAACATTCTCAACATGGGTATCACAAGGAGGAAAACGCAAGATATAGCCTCCAACTTACAATGGCTTGACTTAATGAGTTTTTGACTTTACAATGGTGACAACATGGCTGAAATTCATTAAAGAGTATATTTCAAATTTTGAATCAAGATCTTTTCCCAGGCTAGTGGTAGGCAGTAATATACCCTCTTTAGATGCTTTGTAGCAGCTACTATGCTGCTGAACTATTAAGTTTGGGAGGGCAGGTGTGCTTGGTGCATTCTCCACTGACAGTGTCTTCACTTTACCAAGGGTAACCTCATAGTAAGTAATCTTATTAGGGTAACCTCACAATAAGCTGAGGAACAATTACAATTGCAAACCTGGCCTAAGAACTCGTCATCACAGTTCTTGATTCTTCTCAGAAATATTCAACAGAGAAAGACTCCAGGTGAAAAATCTGAGCATTAATGACAGGGTCAAAAATCAACTAAAAGTGTACTCTGAATGCAAGGAATGTGAGCAATTTCTTAATCAATTTATTTCAAACACATGTTCATTTAAGGTATGTACAAGAGTTATAAACAATACAATGTCTTATTAATTGCAGTAGGGTTCTTCTGATAATTATAAACATTCTAAATGGTAAAAAGCTTTGCATTAAATTTTCCTTTTAAATAGTATATAAAATAATGGTGCAATGTGCTATGGTAACAAAACAGTATTTACTATACAACTCAGTATAAAACATCTTTTTTTCACAATTCAACCTGACCAGGAATAAAGTTCATTCTGTTTTAGGATCATCCCTTCTTCCACAACTCAACCTGACCAACAGTATATGCATTACGCAGGGTAAACAAGCTGATGAGTAAGTAACCCATTTCACAGCACTTGAATTTCCCTGATTCACAAAGTATAATGTTTTTCTGCTGAGTTACCAATTTACTCAGTTCCTGATTTTCTTTTATCTTAACCTATATACAATTTGTAAAGGTGAAGGTATTTTGAAAGTAACAAATGAAAATATTTTAGTCATGTAAGTAATTTTATCTTTTTTTTGTTGTTGTTATCAGTTTTCTGAGAAAAGGTCTTACTTTATAGCCCAAGGTGGCCTTAAAATCCTGGTGATCCTCCCACCTCAGCCTCCCTAGAGATGGGATTACAGGCATGTGCCACAACACCAGGCCCTGTAAATAACTCATCATTATTACCATGAAGATTTTTTTTTACAAATTCATTTATTTCCATTAGCATTTTCCTTACTCAGATTCTAAGTGTTCTTGATTGGGTAAATTCATTATAAACACAAAGCCAAATGAAATATAGTTCAAACTGATATTAATATAATTTTATAGTACCCAATTAAAATAGAACAAATAACAATGAGGTTAATTTTCCTTTTGTGGCCCTTTAAATGTTATAATTCTAAAGGGTGAGTTATATAATAGACTAATGCTTTCATTTTCCTTTTTCACTAAGTTGTTTTTAAAGGAGGTCAAAAAAATAACAAAAATTTCTTATTTCTTATAGATCTTAAAATGAGATTTTTTTAAAAAAGCAAAAATGTAGAAATAGCACAAGAAACAGAAGGCAAAGAGAAACAAGAAATTCTAAGTACAAAATAGACTCATAAACATTTTTAAATAAAGGGTCAGGTCTGAAATTTTTCAAGAGAGAAAATACTTGCAACTCTGTTCAAATATTTGTTCCTGTCCTTTCATAATGAATGTTTTCCTTTGTAGGTCTTGACAAACTCCCTCCCTTGTCAGCATCTCTATCTGAAGTTGACAGATCAAAGATTTATTTTCAAGCATGGTTCACAATGGAATACAGAGTTAACTGATTTCTGCCATGTCACAAAAATATTTCTCAAATTATTTTTCAGGCACAGTTAGTATGCTCACTAATTCTGGTAGATAGAAAAAATAAAATTCTCAGTCAAAGAATTTAGAATCTTATTCTAAATACTTTTAGAGATGTTTTCCTAATCATACTTTTTGTGTGTATTTTAAATTTTCTTTTGTACATTGTATATCATATTAACGTTTGGAAGCAATAAAAGTGTACACCTAACTATATACTTAACTTTATTGAAGTATAATTGACAGTATAAAGTTATTATATAATATATAAATTGTAAAACTTTATAATTTGATTTTGATGCATGTATAACTGTGAAGTATTCACCACAATCAAGTTAACATATTCATCATCTTGCATAGTTGCCTCCTTTAAAAATTCTTACATGCCTTTAGTTTATAATTTATTCAGAAGTATTTGGAAAACTAATGACTATTAATAAATGTTTCCTTTTAAAAACTAGATTGGGAGGCTGGGGACTTAGTAGAGTGGCATAAGTACCTGCCTGGTAAGCATGAGGTCGTAAGTTCGATCCCTGGTACCTACAACCCCCTAAAAACTAGATTGGCTCATCAACAATTCCATAATAACTAGGAATGAAAATAAATACATTTTGATATCTTTTATTTATATCAAGCAGTGAACTATTTAGCTTAACAAGGAAATTCACTTTTAGAAGCTACAATCATTTTAGAGTCATGTCTTATCCTTCTATTAGCTATTTATGTACATAATGACCAGTATACTTAGAAGCTCTTAAGACCTATCAGTTATCAAAAGAAAGGGACATCTAACACTAGAATTTGAAGGTTCTTATATACTGGCCTTGAAAAAGTGGCACATGAAAAACAACACAAAATTTTAAACTCCTTCCTCTGAGAAACATCAGTATTCTGCTGTTGCTGCGCGCGCGCGCGTGTGTGTGTGTGTGTGTGTGTGTGTGTGTGTTGAAGGGGTTAGGGATTGAACCTAAGGCCACTCCACCTCTGAGCTACATTCTCAGCACTTTTTATATTTTCTTTTGAGATATAATCTTGCTCAGTTGCTCAGGCCTCAAACTTGTGATTCTCCTTCTTCAGCCTCCTGAGTAACTGATTTTACACACATGAACCACAATGTCTGGCTATGCTGCACTTTTTAAAAAACTTGTCTTAACTGATTTTTGCCTATGTTAGAAACTCTTCTAAAGTTTATTTTGAAAGTTCACTAAAACAAGGAGTTTGATATCATATTCAAGTTACTGTTATTGAAAATGCCAGTAGGGCTGATAATATGGCTCAGAGGTAGAGTACTTGCATAGCATTCACAAAGCTTTGGAGCTCAATTTTCAGCAATAAACAAATAACAAACAATAAACAAAAACAACAAAAAAGAAACTGTCACATTAAAATTAAGGCGCCAATTGTACAAATATTCTTATTTTCCCTATATTTATTTCATATGCATAAGCATAAAATTAAGAACTGCATTCTGCTGTAGTGTTTTACAGTTATGGATTGTGAACCAGTGTTTGTTTTGCTTTCAGAAGGACTTGGGTAAAGCAGGCATGGTGGCACAGTCCTGTAATCCCAGTGCTTGGGAGGCAGAGGCAGGGGAATTACTCTGAGTTCAAGGCCAGTGTGGGCTACACAGCAACAATAACAACAACAACAACAAAAAGCCAAAATGAAGACTTTTTAAAAATATATGAGTTACTGGGAGACTGGGAAGACAAAATATAACCTATATTTTTTTGTTGTTAGATTCAATAGTCATAAAATTACTCTATCAAACTCTATTTTTTAAAAATTTAAATGCTTACTTTCAATTTCTGCAGCTCATTGCAAACAAGTAACAAATAATTTGCAAACACGGTCCACAGATCACACTTTGAGGAGCATTTTCCCAGATAGAGACCAAGAAAGAACATCATAAAAAACATACCAATTAAGAATTAGTGGTTGAAGGCTTACTCCAGTGTTAAAATGTTCTATAAGTTTTCTGTTAAAGAGTATGCATTTAATTTTGAAATAAATGCATTAATGTATTTTGTTCTTAAAGTGAAGAAGCAGCTTTATCGCTTTTGAAAGCCAAGTGCAGTATCTGAATGACATTGGGGCATGCTGTCAATTTAAATGAGGAAAAAATTGAGCCTTGAAAATAAAAATTCTGCTAAAATTAATCTATCTGACTATTCCCTTGAGTAATACTAGTTGTTAATCAATCTTGTAAATAATAATAGGTGCCATCTTTTAAATCAAGAAATTGTAAACAGTGTAATTTCAGGTTGAAACCAAATACAGACCAGAGCACCTAAATACTACAATATACTCCAGTAAAGTCTTTGCTTCAAATAGAAAGCTGAAAGACCTTTCAAAATATGACATCATGTTTCAAATCAGCTTCCAACTTTGTTGTCAACTTTATAAACCACAATTAACTAAAATAAATATTTTAAAATTTGCGATTTGAGACAAGTCTTAAGGAAGTATTAAGTTAAAAAATAAAATTAGTATATACAGTACATATTTACATGCACATTAAATAAAAGGACTATCTGTTATTGAAGGTGTATTCTGGTTTCTCGATTCTGTAAAAATAAAAATTTCCATAGTCAAAGAAGAAATCTTGTTGGTTTCAATGTTGGAACTGTCATAATTAAAGAGGTAGTTTTCCTTGTCTGACTCCCAAAGGCAAATATTGCACCAGTAAATGAAATTAGCAGTTATCAGAATAAGTTTTAAATAACCAGCATTAACAATGAAAAGTGATCAACTTTCTACTACCAGAGAAAATCAAGACAAAATTAGGTAATCTGTAACAATTACCCCAACATTATTTTCTAATGTATCATTTAATCTTGGAATCCTGTCTTTCTTATAGTGAGCCTAACAAAGGGTTGGAATGCCTCCTATCATTTGGTGAGAATCTATCTTTTCTACTATAATGAGTGAAACATGGATGACAGAATTTTGCTGAAATGAATCTGAATTCACATATTGAAGAATTTCAATATTCCTCAAATATGTTATATACCTGAGATTACTTATAATGGGTAAAAGAATTATGATTCAAAACAAATGTGAAAGATAAATCTGAATGTAACACAATGTGACACCATTAACAAAATTATTTTAGTAATTAATAAGAGAACACAGGCTCACTATTTTTTATTGCAGCTAACATAACATTTATTAATTTTAAAACATTCAAACACAGAAATAGGCTCACTACCTAAAAAAAAGATTGTGGAGATAAAGGATTCTCTAGTCTTAACATAATTTTCAAGAATAATAACCTATTAGCTGGGTGTGGTAGCACATGTCTGTATTTGAGACCAGCCAGCATTACGAAGTGAGACCCTGTCTCAAAAAACCAAGAAAAAAAGAAAAAGAGAGAGAGAAGGAAGGAAGGAAGGAAGGAAGGAAGGAAGGAAGGAAGGAAGGAAGGAAGGAAGGAAGGAAGGAAGGAAGGAAGGAAGGAAAGGCAGAGAGTGAGAGGGAGAGAGAGAGACGAAACCTATCAACAGGATAGGTCTTAACATTTTTCCATAATAACAAAGTTGTGCTTAAGCTGGCTAGTTAAGAGTCTGACTAGAATTTCAAATACTGATCAGGGTGTTGGGAATGTAGATTACTGTAGTCACTTTGGAAAACCGACTAACAAGATTCAAAATATTATGTAGCCCATAATCCAGATAATCTACCTCTGTGTATATAACCTAGAACAGACCAGTATACACAGTACAAAATATATTTTTATCACATCATAACCTTGTTGATTGAGGCCTATAATATCAGATAGATACTATAATCATAACTCAGGACCCAATTATATATATTTCATAAAAAAGTAAGTTCCATTTACACTGATACTTTGTTTGTTTTAAAATGCAGATTTCAATCTACTAAACTGATTTCATTACCTGCTGTTGGGAAGCCACTGTTCAAATTAGCAATATGAATCCAACAACATATATAAGGTTGTTCACTGTGATATTGTTAAAAATAGAAAAAGGAACTAGTTATAACTTAAATGTCTGCTAATTGCAAGATAATTAAAAATGTTAAATATAATACCAACCAGTTAACAGTTTAAATCTAATGTAATATATATACATCTCTATGTAATATGTATTTATCTTAAAATATAATGTAGGGCACAAAAATAAGCAGAATAGTATTTGTATAATGATGTTACATTTATGTAGATTTCCAGGATGCATTATGAGTCTGAATAGAGAGGTGGATAAACAATATGAAGATGGTCTGGAAGTATATATTTTAATATGTACTTTATCTCATAGCAAGGTATAGGTATTCAAAGGTAAGGAATGGTTAAGGAGGACTTTCATTATGTATGTAATGTTAACTTTCTAAAAGAGTATAAAGAGTTTTTAAGTATTACCTGAAAAAAATATTTAAAACTGCAGTGTTTTAAGATCTAAATTGATACAAAAAAAATGAGAGGGAATGAAATTATATATATATATATATATAGAGAGAGAGAGAGAGAGAGAGAGAGAGAGAGAGAGCGAGACCCCAAATCATAAGGACCAAAGAAAGATTAGAGAAGTATGTAGCAACAGCTGGGAGGAAAAAGCATCAAGTGGGCTGAAAAGGCAGGAAGAAAAGGCCTAACAACTGGTAAACTGATCCATTTCTCATTGGTGATTCAACTGTATAAATAAAAGAGTGGCAGCTTAGTGGGAAAGTACTTAGCAACTCTGTTTACACAGACAACAGAAAGTGCCACTAGAGTGGCAAATTGAACTGAGCAAGGCCAATTAACCCTTTCACCTTAGGGTTCTATACTAGATCTTACTTACTGTGCCTCTGTTAGATCTACACTGATATGTTAGACCACATGCAATTATAAATCATTGTCACATGTATTGATGAATTCTGCAAATTCCATGAGGCACATCCATTTTATTTAATGTTCTAAATACCTTCTTTGCTACTCTCATCTGGTTTTAATTAAGAAACACTTTCAAAGGGAAGAAGGGTTATCCAGAAACTCAAACTACACATTATTAAACTATGAGTTAATTACTATGCAAGTTTTTGGCTTAAAGTTTTTTTTTTTTTTTAAATATTAGACTCACTTCAAGTTTCTGCTAAATAAATTAGGGAAAAATTACAAAAAGAACAACATATCTACGTGGGCAAAAAAGCCTAATATTAATGTACTGCAGAGGTCTGTAAATCAACAGGCCTATAGCTGTGGTATAAGAGTTATGTTTATGATTACAATTTATTACTTATGAGAGAAATGTCTTTTAAAGAGCTATATGAATATTTTTAGACGGTGATGGATTTACTGCTCATTCAGCTTCCTGTTTCTCCAATACAGTCATATGTCTTCTTTTAACTAGGTCTATTTGAAAATAAGGACCTTATCTTCTACATATTCTATAAAACCTAGGAAAGAGCCACACACCAACTAGGTATCCAACTATGTGGTAATGAACATGTTGTGAAATGTTGCCATATGTGAAAGGCTTTGTTTCTAGTAGGGCCAAAAACAAAAGTAATTGTTCAATGGTAAACCAAAGAATCCACATAAATGTTTATTCATGAATTTTACCACTGCCTTTTCCCCACTATTCACTCTCAAGGTACCAACATCATCCCATTATCACATGATATTTTATGTCAAATTTTCTCCTGGCCTTGTTATTTATCACTGAATCTTGTTAGCAGTAATTTTTGTAACAGTAATCAAGTAACGGGAAAATGCCAATAAAATGCCAATATGTTATTTTGAGGAAAGGAATACAGGAATAGTTCACAGCGTATTTCTTAATGCAACAAAGAGCAACTGCAGCCTGAAAAGGTTACACTTGCATTTTAGGTGCAAGGGGATTCTTCCCAGCTCTGGCTTTTCTCAACTCATTCCTACTGAATAACAAAAGGCAAAAGTGTTTGAGAGTTCTGCCTTCCTCAAGCAGCAACAGAGGCTGTGTTTATTGACTTCTATGGCCATGTTAAAATCAGGGGAGGAAGAGACAAGCCTTGCAGCTCGTGCAATTCTTTTGGTCTTTTCCTGAATGCAGGCCACCCACTAGGCTTTCCTATTTCCTTTTTCTTCCATAACAACAACAGCACAACCACTGCAAAAGCAACCAGGAAAAGAGCTAGCGGCAGAGATAACTCTAAATGTGCTTTTTTTGAAAAAACCAGAGCAGACTGATGCTTCTTTTGGATGTAGATAGAAAACACAGTGGCATTCATGCTGCTGGCCTCCTGCTCCCTTGAACCAGTCTCACCAGGGCAAAAGCAAAATCCTGGTATGCAATACTTTAATAGTGTACAAAAATTATCAAACTTATTGCAAAGAAAAATGATAGACTATGCCAAATAAACACACTATTTAGCTAAAAGTTATAATCTAGATAGTCTAATTTACAAATCTCAATTTATACAAGCAACTCTTACCAGACTCTTCAGGAATTCACTTCCTTGTTTTGTAACTAAAATATGAATCAAAACAAAAATTCTGAATAGGGATTAATTTCCCAAAGTAATAATTATTAACTAAACCCAAGCAAAATCTGGCTCAAAGATACATCTCTTTATCTCTTCAGAATACTCTTAATTGCTGCAGTCAATTTTGGATTTGAGATTAGAACTGATTCCCAAGGCGGGGGACCAAAATACACATACTCAGGAGCCAATAGTCAATTACTATGATTTTTCCCATTAAGTAAAACAAAACATCTTAATACACCCAATACAATAAGAACCAGGAGGCTCACATTTTCACACATGATCTCTATATCATTCTCAATCCACTTCTCCACCTATTGCATATTAAATCTTTTCTCTCAGGGCTGGGGATTTAGCTCAGCGACATAAGCGCCTGCCTTGCAAGCATGTGGTTGTGAGTTCAATTCCCGGTATCAATAAAAAAAAAATTTTTTTAAAAAAAACCTTTTCTCTCTTTGGGAAAGATGACATGATTAGCTAATATAAAAATTCTCTGGAAAACCAAAGGAAAACTAACAATTTCTCTCAAAGTGACAAGGGAAAAAATCCATACACAAGACAGTTTTCTATTTTCTTGTATCAAACCAATGCTTAGATAATATTTAACTGCAAAAAAGGGTTGCAGTTTTGGTTCTTAAATTAAATGAAGATGTCTACTCTCCATGTAGGAACATTTGGTTTATTTTATAATTTGGATAAACTTCAATAATTTTCTTCCTAAAAATCTCCTGCTGTTCCAAATTTCTTTTATCCTTCTCATTCCCAATAAACTAAATATATGTATTTTTCTTAATAATTTTTATAAGGAATACACTATTCAAGAAGTACCAAAGTGTTTCCTAGCCACCTGCCATCTAGGAGTGTATCTCCAGCTCCACAAAGAGAGGGAAATTTGAACAGAGAGAGTTACACAACATGCAAACTCTGTAAGAATAAACCTAAGAATGTATGTATGTATTAGCAGTATTTGCTACTATTTACTGGCAGACATTTCTACTGAGCTATATCCCCAGTCCATCTTTATGCTTTTTTCCGACACAAGATCTTACTGAGTTAGTAATTTACCCAGGTTGAGCTCGAAGGTGTGACTTTCCTGCCTCAGCCTCCTAGAGTATTAGAATGACAGGTATGTACCACCATGTCTGGCTTACCATTATTTCTTGAAGCAAGATTTTGTAGTATACTGATATGCTAATAAAATAACACTGATAGTGCTGGGGATTTAGCTCAGCAGCATAAGCACCTGCCTTGCAAGCACGCAGTCGTGAGATCGATCCCTGATACCGATAAAAAAAAAAAAGAAAAAAGAAAAAAAATTGTGAAATTAAAATAACACTAATAAAGTATATAGTGACAAAATGAATAAATAGAATTCAGAAATCCTCTCTTTTCAATAAAATGAGACCATCAGTTAGCAAGTAAAAAAGACAGTTTCACAACCTGGTTAAGACAGAGGCAGGTACAGGTGAAGTAAGCAATATCTTAAACAGAAGTGTTTTCAGTAAACTACACAATGCTACAGGACAGCACAAGCAGACCTAGCATTCAGACAACACACAGCAGCCTATTGATTTTATTTTGGTTTGCAATGCTTCCAAATTATTTCCTGTTCATAGAGAACGGGAATAATATCCTTTTTTCCCCCAAAGATTTCATACCTAGCACATGGATCAGGACTAATAGAATAAATTAAGTAATTAAAGAGACACAAGAAAAAGACAGAAAGAAAAGACTAAAAATATAGACAGAACTACTACTGAAAAGAGCCTCCACAGGGATCCAAAGTATTCTTTTTTTTTTTTTTTTTTAAATCAAGGTCTTGCTCACAGTTCAGGCTGGCCGTGGGCTCACTTTGTAGCCCAGTCTGGTCTTGGTCTTGATCCTCCTGTCTCAGCCTCCCAAGTGCTGGGATTACAGGAGTGTACCACCACACCTGGCCTAAAAAATTCTTTAATGACTACATCATGAAGCCATGTTTATCCAAACACTCTGTATATTCAACAAGCAATATGCTTATACAATGTTGTCAGAAATTCTGGAGACTATAAAATACATATTGTAGGAAATAACAGCTCTGAATAAACACTCTCACTGAGGGGCACACATACTAACAATCACTTATTCAGCTTACTCAAGGTTAGTTACTGATTCAACACGCCCTTTTTAAACTTAAATTAGGTTACATATAAATAGTAAATGGTGGAATCATGTTCTTATGATGCAGAAGTTGTGTGAATTCAACTTGACTGTCCCCCATATACACTCGTCTTTTAAAAAAGATGATCAGAGACAAGTTTTCTTGCAATTAAACACAAAGTCTCAGTAATATACGAAGACCTTTAAAAAACACAAGATGTGCCTTCTATAAATGTTAAGTACTAGCTGGTTTAGTGGCTTTCCATACATGGTGTTTCAGGAGAAACATCTGCAACTTGGTTCTGGTCTAAAGGAGAAAATAAAGCAAATTAAGCACAGAAAACTAGTAAAGGAGATTCCTTCATTTACATTCAATTTTTTCAGTACAGTTACTGATGAAACTTTCTGCAAGTGAGTCAGGCTACACTGTAATGGATAAAGGAACTACAGTATTAATCTCTTCTTTTTCATCTTCTCTCAGCAATGTTTGTTTTAGACTTTTAACTCCTTCATTGTTTCTGATAATAATCAAAGCTTTCTGTGCCCAGGACTTTTGGTGGGGTTATTTGTTTTTTTGTGTTTTATTTTGCTTTGAGATAAAGTCTCACTACGTAGTGCAGGCTGGTCTTGAACTTGCTTATGTAGGCCAGGCTGGCATCAAACTCACAGTGATCCTCCTGCCTCAAGCTCCTGAGTGTTGGGATCATAGACATGTACCACAATGCCTGGCTGGGAGCTCTTTTAAGTCTAATATTTGGGGTCAGTGATCACATGTGTCCTTAGTCTTTTCAACTACATGTGTTCCTCTTTGATCAAAATTCCCAGAATCCCTACTATATTTGTAGATTCCCTTTTATTTCTATTTTTTTCCAAATCCATTTTATTTCAAGGATAAAAAGAAAAAAAAAAGAAGTAGAAGAAAAAAAAACCCGACAAAGTTTCAAAACATGTCAATCGGGAGCAATGATGGTACATACACTGCATATTGTCATCCCCAAATCATTCACCCAGAGCACAAGACATCTGCAAACAAGTGTCCAAACAATACCAGCACAAATCTTTCTCTTTAGCAAACTCTGAGAAATCAGCAGTATAACTAATGCAGGTCCCTTTTAAAAACTCAGTCTGTTGCTCTCTCTCTTCTTTTTGCTGTTTGGGATGGGGTCTTCCTATGTAGTTCAGGCTGCCCTTGAACTCATGGCAACTGTGCCTTGGCCTCTCAAGTGCTGAGAGGACAGGCATGCACCATCACACCCAGCCCAGGCTGGCCTCAAACTCATGGCAATCCTTCTGCCTCGGCTTTCTAAGTGCTGGAATTATAGGTGTGCACCACCGTGCCTGGCTTACCATTTCTTTGTGTCAGGAACACGCAAAATCTTTTCTACTAGTTATTTTGAAATAGTCAATTAATTACTGTCAACCATAGTCATATTACTGTGCCACAAAATATTAGAAGTTACTCCACCTATCCAACTGTACCCTATAACCTATTAACCAAAGGCTCTTCATCTCTCTTCTCCCACATTCTTCCAAGGCTCTGGTACCCTGTATTTTATTCTTCTCATATTAGCCGTAAGCTTCCCCATATAAGTGGAAACATGGATATGTCTTTCTAGGCCTGACTTATTTCACCTAACACAGTTTCCAGTCATGTTACTGCAAGTGACAGAAACTTATTCTATCACTGAATACTTTCCCATAGCAAATTTGCTTTATCCATTCGTCTACTGATGAGCTGGTATGATTCTACCTCTTTGCTGTTGTGAACAGTGCTGCCATAAATATGCAGATTGTCTGACATAACTAATTTCAATTACTTCAGATGAATACTCAATAATGAGATTGCTATATTGTATTATAGTTCAAATAACAGGTAGCACTTAATAATAAGTAATATACAGCAATTGTTGAGTTTGACAGATGCCACCAATTATTAGTTTGGTGACTCTTACTTTTCACAAAGACTCTGCTACACCAACTTTAGTCAGGCTCCACAAAATCACTTCAGAACTGGGCCATGACCTTTGGATTTCCCCTCTTACAACACCCAATTTTAGCAAGAATTTTACATCACTTTGGCTAGAATTCCCTTCACTGTTTTCACTGATCACCCTCAATGTATCTGGCCAAATTCCTTAGTTACCACCCTCTCTCAGGCAACAGTTGATCAGCCTGGCCTGCTTCTGGAAAAAATCTTGCTAAATTGTTTTCCAAAATCCCTCCTGATTTACACTTTTTCATCAACTGACTCTACTATTTGACTAAATTCCTACTTTCCATGTCGTATTCAAAATAGAGACAGCTCTATAGAGAGCTCTATACCCAAAAGAATTGAAAGCAGAGGCTCAACCAGATACTTGTGCATCAATGTTCATAGCATTATTTATAGTAGAAAAAGGTGAGAGCCTAAATGTCCATCAACAGATAAATGGACAAAGCAGCATATACATAAAATGCTATGTTACTCAGCTTCAAAAGGAAAGAAACTCTGAGACATAACACTGATAAACATTAAGACACTGAAAACTGTGAAATAAACCAGGCCCGAAAAGACAAATATAGTAATGTATAATTGTGTTTATATGAGCTACCTAGAATAAGCAAATTCGGAGAGTCAGAAAAGTAGATTAGAGGTTCCCAGGGGCTGGAAAGGAGGAGGAAAGGGTAAGTTATTGTCTAATGGTAATAGAATTTCTGTTTGAGATGACGGAAAAGTTCTAGAAATACATACTGACAATGCACGCAATACTGTAAATGTACTTAATGCCAATGAATTTTCAAAACTGTCAAAATGGTAAACTTTATGTTATGCATATTTTACCACAGTGAAAAGAAAAACAAACAAAAGGCAATTAAGCTTACTATAAGCTTATAAAAGCACTCATATAGTATATTAAGAAGTCAGAAGAAATTTTAGGTGTAGTTAATAGTATAAAAAAATATTACCAAGGCAAAAAGAAAAGATGACAATTAAAAACCTGAAATGATATAGATAAAAATGCCTCAAGTGGGTTGGGAATATAGCTCAGCAGCACAGTGCCTGCCTGGCAAGTACAAGATCCCGAGTTCAATTCCTGGTACAAAAAAAAAAAGAAAATCTCATTAGGAAAAATGCTTAATTTTTATATTTTAATTAGACCTATCAACATACTCATTAATTTACATGTAGTGTGTTACTACACTAATACATGCTATATGACAAAACATATAAAAGCATAAAAATTTAAAGTTAAATCAAAATTGTAATGTTTTCTCTCTGAACTCAACAATTATCTTTTGTACTCCTAGGCAACCTGAATACCTGCTCCCCCAGTTTAGGGCCCAATGTTTGAAACTAGGCATAATAAATCAGGAGCCTGGCAGAGTCTGTCCATTCTTGCAGTAAGCTAGTATCATCCAACAAAATATGTGAGTCACATGTGTAAGTTTACATTTTCTAGTAGCCATATTTTAAAAATAGAAAAGCAGGGAAATTTAATTTTAGGAATATATTATATTTAAACCAATATATCCAGAATAGTGTCTTTTCAACATGTAATCAATATTTTAAAATTCCTCAGATGTGTCACACTTTTTTTCAGACTGAGACTTCAAAATTCAGTGTATATTTTTACAGCAGATTTCAATTCACAAGTGGAATTTGTTATGATCAAAGTAAAAATGTGGTCTTATAAAATTGTATTCAATGGCAAAAGTTTCTATTCCTTCAGCTTTATAAATTTAATTTTATAGTAATTAAAACAAAGTGTTAAATTCATATTCTTAGCCTAAGTAGTCACGTTTCAAGTCCTCTGAAGCCCTTTTGTGTCTAGGGGCTACCGTACTGGATGGCACAACTCTGAGCTATAAGCACTGTGAGGATTTAAAGGGTTACAAAAGCCTGCAGTGTGGCCAGTTGTCCTGCAGTATAAGCAATACTGAGTTAAAGAGACAGCACATATAAAAGGATTCTGATGGGTAATACTGTACAAAGATGAAAGGCAGCAAACTCTGGTCTTAACCTCAAGACTGATTAGTTGGCTTTCTTGGCCAGGGTGGTATGGTTATTAGTGCATCAGAATGTAGTTATACCCACAGTTCATTGTAAATATATTTTCAATCACTTTTATTCAATACAGGCTATAGTTTTATTTCATTTGACCCAATTTTAGTATATGTGCTGCCAAAGTAAAAGCTCATTTGACCTAGACTAACATCTAAAATTGTAGAATACCTTCTGATACACTGAAATTATAAGAAATTATTTAATATTTTAAATTAACTAAACATTTCTATAATATGAATTAAAGGTAAATGAATTTAGTCTAAAAATAATGTCTTAATTTCTCATTTACAATTTTCAAAGGTTATATAAAAGCTACTTAAAAATATCCATACAGTTTAGTTCAGAAACATAAAAATGTTGTTAGCTTATCCAACTGTGATTTAATTGTGTAAGTCTTCTTTCTAAACTAACATAATTTATATCAGTTTATATCAGTAACATTAAGAGCATTATAAATAAAATATTCATTCCTAAATGAAAATCCACCAGTCCCACAAATAAAACTGTTCTCATGAACTTGTTTCTGCTTTAGTCTGTGTACACAAAATTCCTCCCAAACTATAATCTAACAGCAATATATCTTGATATTTGTATTTTCTGCACTTAAATTCTAAATGTTTTTGCAAGGTACAATGTAATTTTTACGTATGTTACACTGATTATGCTGTATTAAGACGATATCATAATTGATTCAAATGTCTTATTGCACTTTATTTTCAATTTTTAATATTATTACTGTTACAAAAAAACTAAGGAATAAATACAAAAAGTAGGCTTTGTTATCAGAATTTCATAAAATAATCTAGAGAGTTGTGCATATTCTACTGTAACAAAAACAAAGACGAGGCTGGGAATTTAGCTCAGTGGTGCAAGTGCTTGCCTGGCAAGTGTGAGGTCATGAGTTCAATCCCCAGTACAAAAAAAAAAAAAAACCCAAGATGAGAAATATTACTGCAGATGACTAGAACAAATAATGACTGCCTCTAAATGAAAATGTCCTTTAAAAAGATTATTACACCACTGTTATCTTCCATGTTATTATATTTAAAGATTTCTTTTAGGTTAGTAAATCAGTGTTATAGGTATATAATAATGACAAAATAAATGTGTTTCTCAATTGTTTGTAAAATGCATGTAAAATGAAAATATATAAATTCTTTAAATCTAAAATGAAGAGGCCTTTATCTTCTTTTGTAAATCTGAACTTCTTTCCTTAAAGTAAGTCATTTAAAGTATATCCCAAATGTGCACTCTAGAAACAGTTTAAAGTTTCAAATAAAAATCACTTTTAATCTTATGAAGCTAATATCCACTAAAATTCTTCTAGTATTGTCCATCAAGATGATTATTAAAATAATTTTCAATGAGGCTTAACTCTAACTGTCCTGTATTTTACTTTGTGAACCTTTAAAGACTGACTATAGATAACTAAATGTTATTAGGCCCAGAAAAAGAGGCTTTTTAATAATTTTGTGACTGGTATATATTTATGAAGGGTCAACATACAGTTATCTACATATAATTTAATTTTCAAGCCACTAATTTCTTCCATGGTTTTTCTGATAATGATCTAAGTATTATTATCTATCTTCCCATTTGGCATATTTTTCTGACTAGTTTCAAGGCAGCCCAGGGCTCTCCTCTGTGCATCTTAATAATATGTCATGTCTGTCACTCTGAGAATTTATTACTGAGAATTCAAAACTGTATGGATCTGATTAATTTACAACTGTACCTTGACTGTTTTATCACCCAATCTTGGATTGTCTGGAAATGGTAGCCAGATAGAGACAGGGTCTGGGAGGGTACACTGTACCTTGTAATGCCTAAGTATTAGCTTCTTATATTGCTAGACACTTAGATTGTACTGTATACCTCTGGATAATAAGTGATAAAATATTTCTAAATAAAAGGAAATTCACCCTTAAAATAATTATTATATAAGAAATGCAACTTTTCAAAACATTTCAGTGTCAAAATAGCACTACACGTATTTGAGGGATTTCCTCCCAAACCCCATTCCAACTATGTATCATAACATAAAACCATAAAATCATAAAATATACCCAAGGTCAAAAACCAGTTAAGTATCTCTTCAGACAAAAATAAGTGAAAACTTGTAGCTGTAAGTAGGGTTTAAGGCCTACTAGGCTCCATGTCTACCAGCAGACAGAAGAAACCAGAGATTTGACTTTCATGGAGTAATGAGGATATTCCTATAAAGGCGGGGGATCAGAGCCAAACTTGATGCTTGAAATCAGACGTTACTGTGGATCTCTACCAACAGAAAAGGATAAAAATAGTTAAAGTGAGAAGCCAGTGAAGGAAGCCACAGCTTATAAAATATTATATATCTGAGATGTTAAGAGGCAATGGTTTAGGCCCCACAGCTGAGACCAGGTCAAGAGATTTATCTACAGGGTTAATGCCTAGATCTGCAATGGCCCTAAGATAACCTCAGGAGGGAGCCCTAAGCTGCTTGTATACCAACTAGTTCCTGTCTAGGTGTCTTGAGAAAAAAGTAAAAGCAACTAAAAAGCCACACAGGGAGAGATGAATGGAGATGTGAGAGAAATTCCACTCAAGATGAGCCCAAAAATTAAAATTCCACCAACAGGACTATTATATTTTAATTATCAAAGAGAAATTATTATTTCACAGTTTAATCACCTGTCTACAATTCATAACAACCACATTTTCATAACGACATGTTTCTATTGTAATGACAGGCTTAAAGCAGATACACAACTGTACGTACGGGCACTGCTTTAAAAGTTTACAACAATGTCTAGAAGTAGTTCTAATTAAGTTATTTCTGTGGTCCGTGTTTCAACATCTTACTTTTCTAACTTACAGAAGTTTCCTTTGCTGACTTTGATGAGTACCAGGAATTATCTATAGTAACCTTAAACCATGCTTAATGAGGTTCCAAGACAACTATAATTATTAGGACTGGAGTCTTCTCTACAAGAGACTTGGAATACATCCAAAGATGATACAAACAAGTAGTTCCTTAAATGTTGTATTATTTTTGTTGCTCTTATTTTATTTTAATAATCCTACTGAGAAATCAACAAATAAAGGCATATACATTCAGGGACACACCAGAGAAGATGGTGAATGAAGTTAAAAGTAGATATCAGACTTACGGTTTCAGCTTTACAGAAGCATAAAAGTTCCACTGAGTACTATTACTCAAAAACCTAATTAAGTTGTTTCCTAACTCCTGTTAGGCATAATTTAGCAAGCTAAAAGGAAGTAGATATTGGTGAGGTCTTCTCCAATTCCACGATCTTTAATTATGGGAGATTTTTCCCCTCAAACTAAAATTTTTAACATCTCAATTTTTTGGTATCAATTCTATTTTAAATAACTGTAGCTAGATAGGTATAAGAATAGTTGACATTAAGATCTACTACTTTTCCTTAACTTACATTGAATTAATTTGAATTAAACTGATTTCCTGATTTCCTGAAGCTATCCTTATCAGGCTATGCATGGGAGTTCAAACAACCATTCTACCTAGAACAGCATGAACTTTATATCCATTGTCTTCACAGACCAAAAAAAAAAAAAAAAAAAGACAAAATGTATAGTTAACTAACTAGCAAGACAGTGCCTAGTAAAATCAGAAAAAATTAAAAAGCAGAAAAACAAAAACTACATTGGATCAAAACACAAAAGAAAACAAAAGCTAAATCCTCACAAAATAGAAATCAATGATCTTTACTCAAATGTAGTTAACTAATCTATACCTCACAGAAATCTTAGTTCTCTAAAGTTGTGCTATCCAATATGTACTATCTAATGTCTTTTAATCATATTTGAAATACGTTACAACAGAGAAACCCAATTTTAAAATGTAATTAACATACTTAATTTTAAAAACTAATACTCAGTGCAGTTCAAACTTTAAGCATGTTTGGTACAATTTGAGTACGTGAAAATCTACTTGTTAGTTACATATCTTACAAATCTCAACACAGACTGTATATTTTCAATAAAATTTAGCATTGGAAATGAGGTGTATATGTTTATAAAACACACCAGAGTTTTAAGAATGAATACAAAGGACAGAATATTAAATGTCTCATTAATAATTCTTTTGTGTATGGTTGTGTAGAGAGTTGCGTTGTTTACTTTTTTCTCCTTGCTGAGACAAAATACCCAACTCCCAAAATTAAGGAAGGAAAGGTTTACTTACCTCAAAGTTTGTGGAGGTTTCAATCCACAATCAGCTGGCTCCAAGGCAGGGTAGCATGGTGAGGGGCAACAGTTCAAGGTGGCAGAAGACATCAAAAGCAGTAAGAGCAAAAAGGGAAGAAGAGCAAAGTCCCTTTTGCTCTCCTATATTGCAAGCAGGCGACAGCACCCCACTCCATCCCACCAGAGTGGGAGAAGCACTCACATCATCCCCATGCCCTAGTCCTCTTTTGAGTCCCTTAGTTAAACTTCTAAACTTCTCAAATTGACAGAATGTACCAACCATAACAAGAGTAAACCCAGGGCCCTGAGCATGCCAAGGCAGATACCCTACCACTGAGGTACATCCCTTGCCCCATCATTTAACATTTTGGCAACTGTGACTACAAACAAATATTTTAAATACAATATATTATTAATATTAATTTCATTTGTTTTTTAAGTCTTTAAATGAGGCATCTAAAAAAACTGAAATTATATATATAGCTTACATAATCCATCACATATTATTGCTCTAAAGAATCCATAACCTAAAAAAAAAATCTGCCATCTGTCAAAAATATGAAATAACTGTTAGTCAAGATTTGTAACAAATATTTCTTATCTCCTAATGTCACAAAACATTACTTTAAATTACCAAGAATTTGCATACTTTAAAAATATTCCAAAGCCATTTGTACCGTCTTCCTACAGAGGATGATTACAGATCATTACAGTTTGCTGATTCTGGTTGCAGGGTGCCTGTAGATACCAAAATCTGCAAATATTCAAGCCCTTTTTATACAGAAGGTTAGTACTTGGATATAATTTAATTCACACATCCTCTCCTCTCCTATATCCTAGATTATTTATAATATCTATTACAATGTAAATGCTATGTAAATAGCTGTTACACTGTATTGTTTAGGAAATTAGAACAGGGAAAAGATCTGCACATGTTTAGAAAAGATGCACGTTTTTTCCCAAATATTTTCCATCCACAGTTAATGTGGAACACACAGATACAGAAGGCCAAGTGTATTCCCCAGTTATTGCAAAATGTGGTAATGGATAATTATCATTCTGCCACTTACTTTCAGTAAGTAATCAAGTAACTGAAAGTAAGTAATCAAGTAACTGAAAGATGCTAATTTCATCAAAACTTTTTGATTCTTTCTTTGATTGCCTCACCCATATGTTAAACAATGCCTTTGTTTCTGTGAGAGCCAACTAATGGTTTTAGTTTATAAAAGATTTTGGCAAGACTAATTTTATAGGACAATTTTACATTTATATATACATAAAATATATACTGAAACACAAGTTTACCTTATATAATTACATACACGTATGTCAGAATGGCATATCTGAGCAGTGATTTTCCAACTTCTTTCATTGATGGTACTTCATAGAAAACTCTTACTTGTGAGGCACACTGGTGTTAAGACTGATAGTTGAGGCTATTAAGGCTGCACCTGGGAGGGTATCCTTTATCTTATCACACTTTCACAAAATACCTTAAATGGGAAGCTCAGTCTTAAAGGTTCCTGTAAGTACTGTAAAAAATGTCTCACACATATTTTATTTTCACCTGTCTCACGTTTTATTCTTATGCCTACAGTTGTGAAAATACAACCCTTTAACATTTTTAATGGCAATATCCAAAAACGGCCACAAGATGGAGATGTTACTCCACTACCGCTTGTATTTGTCTAGGCATTTTTCTGTACTTTCTCAGTCATTCATTTACTCCAATACGTCCTATTGCCTTATGAGGTAATAGACATACTTCATGTTCATATTGCTTAAAACTTCTGTTTCAAGATCCTTACATGAAATTTATATTCAAATCTATTTATCAATACAAATTATATTTACCCAATTTTGCTAACCTAATTTAGTTGTCAAATTTAGTGCCAAAAGACTATTAACCATAGCCAAGAATTAAACCCAACTTTGCAAAAATTTACTGCTATAAAGATCATGTGAAAAATAGCCTGCTGGCTTTGAAAGCAATTGAGAACAAGAAGTTTTAATTATGTTTTGAGAGATGGTAGCACTCAAACTGTGAGGTTCTTCACGGTTAAGTAATTTCAAGATCAATCTAAGTTGTATCTTAAATTACTCAAAAAAAAAACTGGGCGAGTATTTGAGGCAGGATATCACTGTAATTCAGGCTGGCATTGGACCCACTATGTAGCCCAGGTTGGCCTCGAACTCACTGAGATTTTCCTGCCTCAGCCTCTTGAGTGCTGGGATTATTGACAGGCATGTGCCACCACGCCCAGCAAAACTGTATTTTAGATACCTCCAAAGGTGTGATACAAAAAGTCACCCATTAATTCTGCATTACTGCTTCAGAACTGCATAACATGGCATTCATTTCAATTCTATCAGATATCTAAATTAATATGTTTTAAACCCAGGAAATCTATTTTCTACTATAAAGATCTATACAAAAATACTAAAAGATAACCACAAGTAAAATCACAATTTCCTATGTTTCTATATTATACATACTTCCCATAAATTTAGTCACCAACTATTAGACAAAATGCTACTTACAATGAGAAAGTGCCTATCTATTCTTCTTGTTAGCCAAAAGAATGGTAATTGAAAGTAACTGTGATAAGATTTCCAACTTATTCAAAAGCCAGAGGTTTCCTGGTCATGTATAAATTCAGTTAATCATCGAAGAGCATCCATCGTGACATGCAGTATTTTAATGGTATGAAAAAGTTATAAAGGACTGGCTAGAAATAGTAAGTTTCAATGGATCCCAAGATTTCCAAATAGTCTCTAAAATGTTTCTGTGGTCTGTTCAGACTTTTCCAGTAAACAAGTATGGTTATCTTTTTCCTTCTGGTCTTCACTCATTTGCAGCACTGCCCACTATACATGCTACTGCACGGTCTCATGCAGCTTTTTAAGATTTTTATGCCTCTTACAATGAGGAGTTATATGTATTTGCCTAACTAAGGAAAGTACTGCCTTTTAGAATTCTAATGTTTGTTGTGAATGGTATTTTGATACTGCTTCCTTTCATTTTAATACTGCTGTTTATACTGTGGCATGTCCTTTATTTGATCTTAGAGTCTTAGGTTTTGTTTTTGTTTTTTTTATCGGTACCGGGGATCGAACAGTTTTTTTTTTTTTTTTTTTATCAGTACCAGGGATCAAACTCATGACAGTGTTCTTGCAAGGCAGGCGCTTATGTCACTGAGCTAAACCCCCAACCCCAGAGTCTTAGCTTTAATTGTAACAACTCAAATTCTATTAACTGACTGTGTAGCTATGCACAGCTAATGCCTCCTGCCTCCTACTAATAAAATAGGCATCCATCTAATAACAAAGCATATTGCTTTATACACTTACTTTTTTCTAACCAGAAATGTGGAATGCAACATGTTCTTGGTTTTGCAATATACCTGATTACATGTGAGATTCTAGTTGCTGGATAGTGGTAATCAAAGACACTTAATAAGTGAATGAATCCTAACCTTACTTAATTTAGTATAAAAAGTAGGATGAGAATGCAACAAATTCTAGATTAAATTTCTAATTAAGTTTTAATGACACTCAGACAAAACTTATAATAAATATAAGTAGTATTTTAAAACAAGTAGTATTTTAAAACCCAAACAATTTATCTCTTAAATACTAAGAGATTACATAAAACATGGTAATAATATTTTTACATTCATTAGTATAGGACCAACTCATCTTTCATAATTAAGTGTTTTGATGAAAATGAAGGTTTCAGCCGGCTGTGCTGACTCACGCCTATAATCCCAGCACTTGGGAGGCTGAGGTGGAGTTCGAGACCAGCCTGGGCTACAAAGTGAGCTCAAGGCCAGGCAGAACTGCATAGCGAGACCCTGTCTCAAAAAGACAAAAAGAAAGAAAGAAAGAAAGAAAGAAAGAAAGAAAGAAAGAAAGAAAGAAAGAAAGAAAGAAAGAAAGAAAGAGAAAGCTGAGAACAAGCCAGGCATTTTATCAAACTACTTGCTTGATGTTACCTTAATTGCCACAAAAATTCTCCTCTTGGTAATTATCAAGTCAACTACATACCCTCAGCTCCATCCTACCCTGTTTCATTCCAGACACTGAATAAAACATGATTTGAAATTCATTATATTAAACCAATCATTAGGTAAAATGGTTGACTACATAATATGATTTTAAAATATATCTCTAAAATAATTATAAGAGGAGCCAATTACACTTTACCAATTTAACTTATGGATTATCTATGAATAAAAAAAGATTCTGAGAGTATTCTCATAATTAGTGTTAAAATAACTCAGAAAACCATAAAGAAAAAAAGGAAACTTACAACTAAACTAGTGCTGTTCTATTAGCTCTGCATTCTATATGGCAAAATTCTCACAATAGACTTGTGTTTTGCCAGAAAGCTTTCTCGGGCAACTTCTACTAAACTGCACTACCACACTACATTAAACAATGTGTATGTAACAAAAGTAAACTAATTTAATGATAATCCAATCTGTTGCAAAGAGTATACAATTAAAGATGTACTCCTTCTGCTCTACCTGAATACATAACATGCCTACGTAAAAAGATAAATGACTGGAAGGCTACTGCTTCCGTTAGCTTTCCCATCATTGAGACACCCCAACAACCAAAACTCTTAGAGAAGAGTTTTCATTTAACTCACAGTCTGGGGTGATTCAGTCAACAGCTGGCTCCAAGGCAAGAACATCATGGTGGAAGGGGATGGTGGAGCAAAGCTCCTTAGTTCATAGAGGCCAAGGTACAGAAGCAGGGGAACAGCATCAGATAGGAAAGGGAGGAACCATATACAGTACCCCAAACCACGCTTTCATGGCCCACCTAGACACTCCCAGGAAATGCTTCTAGGCATTTCTTAATCCAGGGAAACTAATGTATCAGAATTAGTAGTCTCAACACTACCCCACTTCTATCCCCTCTCAACTTCATACTCAAACCACATCTCCTTAAACCATACTTAATTGCCAAATAAAGACAAGAGCATATTCATAATTCTACCTAACATAATACAACTATCCTGTATACAACTGGACATGCAATAATTCTCTCCTTAAAATCTCAATAGATCCAACAGTTTTCAAAAGTCCAAGTCTAAGTCTCTTTCAAAACTCAAACTCTTAGCTATGAACCTCTATAAAAAATCAAAAGCAAGTTCCATAATGAATCGTAAGGCACAGGGTAAACATAACCATTCTGAAAAGAAAGGGATTGGTGAACAGAAAAGAATCAGACCAAAGCAAGACTGATCACCAGGGCAAACATTAAATCCTGTAGTTCCATGACCAGCACTTGGTGCACATGGTAGTAAAATGTGAGTTCCAAAGAACATGGGTAGCCCCAACCCTTGGACTTGCTAGTGGCAGTCACACATCCTCTCTCAGCCTGGCTCCACTCAGGTGCAGCTTTCCTTGGATGACATTCCACATAACTGGAATCTCCAATGTTCTGGAGTCTTCACTGCACCTTTAGCTTCATTCCCGCAGCTTCATGCATTGCCCTCTCAAGCCTTCCTTTGAAATCTAGGTAGTGCCTGCCTTACTCTACAACTCCTGCATTATGCAAACCAGTAAAAATAGTATCTTGGATATTACCAAAGTCTGCCACCAGCTCAAGCAATAGCCAGATCTCTTTGAACCATGGCTACAATGGTTTCCTAAGTGCCTAGATGGCTGAGCATGGTGAAATGAATCCCAGGGAACCAATTTCCTAGGAGGTCTTTCTTGAGAAAGGATCCCAGGACACTTCTCAAATGAAAGGTTGGCACTTTTGGACTCCTTAACCTGCCATAGAAAGGGTCTTGCTGATTTCTAAGATGCTCTCGAAGTATCTTTTTTCTGGTTCCCATACAAAAATACTTGGTTTCTTTTTAACGGTGCTAATCTCTCTAACAATCATATCTCCCAGGGTCCCAACATCATACATGATTACTTCTGGGCCAAAATTTAAGTTTTCTGAAATCTTCAGTTTTATCTTTTGCTCAATTCTCACTATAAATCTTGCTAAAAGCAGTTATCATACCACAGCTGGAATGTTAGGCTTTCTTAAATTTTCCTCTACCAGATTAATTAGCCCCCAACCTTTAATTTCAATCTCCAGCAAAGTCTCAGGACATGGGCAAAATGTAGACATTTTCTGTCACAGTGAGACAAACATGCCTCTACTCCAACTGTCAATGGAATCCTTGTTCCCAGCTGAAATCTCCTGAGCCCGACCTTTACCATCCACATTCCTTTCAGCATCTAGGTTTTCTGAACTCTGCCCAGAAAAACCCATCAAACTCTGTTTAGAGCATTCTAGGGCTTCTCTAGGCTGCCTCTCTAAGCACTTCCAAACTCCTCCTGTAAACTAGTTCCAAAAGCATGTAAACTACACAATCAGGTACAATCACAGTAACAACTTTACTTCTCTGGCACCAATCTTCTGGATTAGTCAGTTTTCCCACTGCTGGGACACAATACTTTACATCCACAACCTAATGAGGCAGAATTGTAATTTAGTTCATGGTTTAAAGGGACTCAGTCCATAGCTAGTTAGCAGCACCATCCATCAGGATGGGGGCCTACATGGAACAAAAACAGATGGAGGAAGCCAACAACAGTACAGGCTATCTCTGTGTCCTGGCTGCCATGAAGTAGGCAGTTTTCCTGTGCCTCACCCGTCCACCATAATGTTTCTGCTTCATTACGGGCCTAAAGCAATGACGCCAACTGATCATGGATAGAAACCTCTCAAACTGTGAGCCAAAATAAATCTGAATTCCTTTAATTTGTTTTGCAGAGGTATTTGGTTTTAGCTAGAAACATTTTCCCTAAAAAGGCTGCTATCCTATACATTTATACATTATATATATTTGAAAATACAAAGTGAAAGATCTTAAAAGGCTTATTATCACTGAGTTCAATAAATTAATTTAGTTTATCATTATTTCTATTCAGATTTTTAAATGAAGTATTTATTGTTGGTTAGAATACTGCATTATAAATGGTACTATATAAGAAAGTCATGGTCAAAAAGATAATTTAAAAAACAAAATAAAGGGCCAGGGGGTGTAGCTCAGCAGCACAGTGCCTGCCTGGCAAGAGTCAGGCCCTGAGTTTGACTCCTGGTACCAAAAAACAAACAAAACAAACCAGAGTTGCCAGTGATTCCACAAGAAATAAATATCTAGCAGGAGTTGCTAGATAAAATATAAATATCCTGTGGGATCCCAGGAATTACTAATATAAGATCTTTCCATAGCACATCCTTTTTCCTCTACTCTTTTCATCTTCCTTATCTCCATCTCCTCTGAAACAAATGCAGTATCTAAATTGGAATGCCCTATGGATAAATAAAAGGCACTGACAGAGGGAGCCACTAACATGCAATCTATATTCAACCTCTCCCAAAGACTTCGGGAATGCCTTTCTAGACTTCTACAATCAACTTAAAATTGTGGAAAAGAGATTCCTTTGCTTAAAAGGGCTGTAAAAGGTCAAGTATTAATATGACCTATGGAGTTAAAAACCGTCAAGCAACTACGTGTTTAGTTTTAGCTGTAATACATTATTTCATTCAATAAATATTTAAGTGTCCAGTATGTGCTCAATTATAAATAAACAAGAAAGCTACTGTCTGTCCTGTGCCTAAAGTGATAAAGCTAGGAGGCAACTTGGTTGATGTCCTAAAAGTCCTGGGTTATTGCAATTATACAGCCCGGAGAGGGAGGATCCCAGGAACCAGGCTTTCCTGCCCAGGACCCCAGACATGAATAACCAAATACTTACATGCCAGCTCCATTTGAATGCTAAACAGATACTAAATATTTAGTACTTCCCCTAAATTCCTGATTTTCCCTCAACCAGACTTTATTCCAGACTTCCTCAATAAATGACAGCCACATCTTTCTAGGTTCTAAAGTACTTTAGTCAATACACTTTAGCATTCTCTTCGATTTCTCTTTTTCTCTTACATCCCACATTTAAACCATCCACAAAATCCTGTCAGTTCTATGTTCACATTAAATTCAGAATCTGACTTTATACCACCTCCACTGTGACCACTCAAGTCTATTCTACATGCTATGCTACAATTATTCCTCTAAGTAACTAATACTTTTTACACTAAGCTTAACAAAATAAAGCTATGGTTTTGAAAGTTAGTTCAAATGAAGTATCTCTTCTCTTCAACAACCATGTCTCCACTGGTTTCCCAACTTACTTCTAAAAAAATGCCAAAATCCTTATAATGACCTGCAATGCCCTGTGTGATCTTTCCTTACTGCCTATGACTCTGAGTTCATCTATTACCATCTTCCTCAATCACTCTGCTCCAGCTACACTGGCTCCCTTGCTATTTCTCAAACACTAAGCAAGCTTCTGCCTCAAGGCCTTTGCACTTCTTTGAAATTCCTCCACCATGCTACCTTAGTCTGAATATCTGAGTTTCTTCAAAATTCATGTTCAGGCATAATTTCTAATGTGACAGGACATCTGGGGGTGCTTAGGTCATAAGGTGGAGCCCTAGCATGCTATTGTAAAAGAAGCTCCAGAGAGCTGCCTTGACGCTTGCTGCTGAGAGGACACAGCAAGAAAGTATCATCTATAAACCAGAAGGCCTTCATTAGACACAGAATCTGCCAGTACTCAATCTTGGACTTCCTAGCTTCCCGGACTATGAGAAATAAATTTCTATTGTTGAAAAGCTATCTAGTTTATGGTATTTTGTTACAGCAATCCAAACAGAACAGGACACAAATATCCACAAGGCTTTTTTCCTTCAGAGGCCTTCTCTGACTATTTAACATTTACAGTTTATATGTTTTCTCCTACTAAACTGTTACATGGGGTTGTGGATTTTGTTTTTATCAAGACCAACTCTAAGTGATTAAAATTCAGTAGACACCAAATAAATCTCTGTTGAATGAACAATAAAACTGATCACAACATACAGCCAGGGTACCACTGTGAGTTGCCTACCTACTTTGTTCTGTTCCAGAGCACTAGTCCCCAAGTGATAGGTTCTTGCTTGAAAAATTACACAGGAAGGACCTTAAACAAGCTGCATTGTCTCTAGGAAACGTCTAGACCCTTGAAAGTTGTCCAACAAAGTTAAGACTCAAAGTAAAGAGCTTGTTCCAATTCATTTCTCTGCTTAGACAAAATAAAGTTCCTTCTGACTTTCTTTCCAAGTTCAACACAGCTGGGCAGAGAAACACAGATTAAAATAATTCTCTAGATTCTTTTCAAATTCTCTCTCAACAAAGCCTCTTCTCAATTATCTATGCATCTTTATTTTCCAATCTTTACTCATACACTGTGAAAAGCGCAGTGTTAAGCGCCCTTGTTGTTCACACTGCTTCATTAACTGCAAAGTAAGCTGCTTAGAATTATAAAAGAAAAAAAAAATTTTTTTTTTAATAAATGAAAATTCTGTGGTGGTACATGTGCAAACCTAGATTACATAATCTAAATTTGGTGGGGGGTACTGGGGATTGAACTCGCAACCTAGTACTTGCCAGGCAGATGCTGCTGAGCTAAACCCCGGCCCCCATAATCTAAAATTTAAACCACCACTCTTTAATATCTATCTGTATTCTCTTAAAGGAGCTTAGTTTCCATGAGCAAATGGAAAGTATCTTCAAGATTTTCGGATAAATTATGTGTAAGGCTCTCTCAAACAACAAATCTTAATCGTTCCTGAAAATTCTAATTATTCTCAATATTAAAGGCATTCTCAAAAGTTAGTGTTCAAACACATAGCTTCACTGTAGGAACAAATATTGCATCACTATTTACTTTTAAAATGTGGTACAATTTGTCTTTGTGGGTAGGAAATGGCACTAGGTGACACTTGGTCATTACAAAATTCTTTGCATATAAGCTTCTGAAGTGGGAGGTGGGGTTCCTCCTCAACTACAATGCAAATATACTCTAACAATTTTATATTCAATAATGGAATGAAAGTGCAATACTTGAAAATTAAATTTCTATTTTAAAATCCAATAGTTCATCCAAATTTATAATAACCAGGATACAGGTCATATTTAGTCATGTGAAGTCTGACTTAAGTGACAGCTATAGATAAACTTTAATTTTTTTTCTTAGCTCTGTAATTATTCAAAATATTGTCTGAGGGGCTCAATCGGATCGTGTAGAAGTCTAAGTCGTTCACTCCATAATCCTGAAATCAGTGAAATGTCATCTTCTCCTTGACACTAGGATTCCTGTAGCAACTGGGCAAATGCCATACATCGAGGGCACCAAAGAGGGGAAAAAAAGGTAATAAAAGGCTTATATGAGCTAAAGTCTCAAGCTGAAAAAGGAAAAGGAAATAACGCGAAAAGCAAAGCAAAAAGAAGAAAGAAATCCATCCTGTATTTCAACAACATGCGAAGTACCTGCATTGCCCTGAAATTCTCTTACTTTCTCCTGAGTTCTGGAACTAACTAGGCAGAGGCTTTAGATGCCTCCAGATTTCTACACTGTGATACGAACTCCCATCTAACAGGGTCAAAAGATTACAAAAAAAGCCAGGTCAACAAACTTTTCTGCCACAGACACTAATCAAAATGCATTCCTCGCTTCCCGGAAAGGAAATAAGTGGAAAGATGACAACTGAAAGTGACACACGGCTCTCATATTCGTGGAGGCGGAAAGGAAAAGGTAGGTGTAAAAGGGGAGGAACATCACTTTCCCTTCTTTGTAGGAGGCTGGTGGCAACGTCCAGCCTGTTCTTGAGACTCGAACCTGAGACGCTGGAGAGAGGGTCAGCGTCGGGGCAGGTTGGGCTTACGGGTGACTAGGGGGATCCCGCTGAGCCCCGAGCCCAACCAGCGGCCCGTCCGCCCTCCCGCGCAGCTCGGCGGAGGAAGCGGGCAGAGTCGCCTGCGCGCCGGCGCGTACCTGCTGCACCCCGAGGAACTGGTAGAAGTTAAGCTGCACCTCCTCCACCAAGTCGAACAACTCCAGGTCTCCGCTCTCCCAGCCTCGCGCCGACCCCACGGCCACCAGGAGCAGAAGCCAGAGCGGCGGCGAGAGCGGCGCGAATCCGGGCCGGCGGCTCTGAGGAAATCGCGCCACCCCGGAACCGGGAGTCCACATCGCGCAGGGCTCGGAAAGGTCAACCGCCGCGCAGAGCCAGCGGCCAAGCCCGGGGACGTGGCGGGCAGCGCCGGCTGAGAGCGCAGTGCCCGTCGGTCAGAGAACCCGTAGCCGCTGGCCGGGATGGCTGGTGCCAGCGGGAGCGCAGGGCAGGCGGGAGCGGGCGGCCGGACCGGCGGGTGCGCGGGCGGGGTCGCGACCCGCTCTCAGGCTCGGACCCTCACCCCGGGCCTACAAACAGCTGGAGAGCCAGCAGCCGGCGCCGGGTGGCCGAGGGGAAAGGCTTCCCCTCAGCTCAGCCTATCCCAGGCCTCGCTTCCGGTGACATCACGTCTCCTAGCAACTGCGAGCCTGAGGCGGGGCCGGAAGTAGGGACGCCCGGCGCCCCAGATGTGGGCCTCAGTAAACCCGGTCTCAGTAACCAGCGAACCCCGAACCCTTGTGCATGTGTTTGCCCAGGTTGCGATGTGTACACAGACATCCCAAACATGTCGGCGAAATCCCGCGTTATAGGTTTCCCTAGAAATAGCTACCACCTTGTCCTCTCGTGGATACTGAGTACTGAAAAGATACTTGAAGCTTTATTTATTATGGCTTGTGTTCCATACGTTTCATTTATTCCATCATCAGCAAAGATCTCAGTAATTGAACTACTGCCTAAAATCAACAAATCTAATGAGTAATCTAGGGTATCTTTGAAATAGAGGGAAACAGGAAAAGAACTTGAACTAGGACAAAAAGTATACTATTTCAAATTATGCTGTGCAGGGATAGTGCCATAAAACAGGCAGTTTGTACAATTCATAATGGCAGCTCAATAATAGTTTTAAGAGGGCCAGGTATTTATTTATTTATTTATTTATTTATTTATTTTGAGGCAGGGTCCCGCTTTGCAGTTCAGGCTGGCCTTGAGCTCACTTTTGTAGCCCAGGCTGGTCACTAACTCACAACGATCCTCCTGCCTCAGCCTCCCCAGTGCTGGGATTACAGGCGTGAGCCACCCCACCTGGTTTGAGGGCCAGGTATTTAGCTCAGCAGCATAAGCACCTGCCTGGCAAGTGTGAAGTGTTGAGTTCAATCCCTGGTACCAAATAATAATAATCATCATCATAATAATAATAATAGTTTTAAGAGAAACATCGTCTTAAACCCAATTGAGGTCCAGGTTGAAAGACATGGACTGAAAACTTCTTTTCATAACAACGGCTCACCTCCTAGTGTTACATTGCTTCAGTTCAATGACTTAAATTTTTTCCCTCCATCACTATTGTCTTATGTGAACTTTTTTCTCTTCCAGCCTTGTCTTTCTGCCCCCTCACTCGCTGTTCTAATTGATGAAGTAAAGGGCAACAAAAAATGCTTTTGTAACTCAGTGACTACCCACTTGTGAAAGTTTGCATCGTGCTTTTTTCCCTTATTGGATCTGGCCCCTTAAATCCAGCTCAATAAGGCAATGATAAATCTACTTTTGATAAATGGGGCAACAAAAAAATGCTTGTGTAATTCAGTGACTAGCCCAGCTGAGGACGTTTGCCTTGTGCATTTCCCTTATTGGATCTGGCCCCCTAAATCCAGCTCAATAAGGCAATGATAAATCTACTTTTGATAACTGATAAATATGCGGTTTGATAAAGATTGGAAAAAATTCACATTAGGAGCTATTATGGAGTTTTGGAAACATTTTTAAACAAAGTCATGAATGAATGTTTAAAATAACATATATTCTTATTTGTTTTGGTGTTTTAAAATAGGGCCAGGGCCTTGCTGTGTAGTTCAGGCTGGCTTTGAACTCACTGTGTAGCCTAGGCTGGCCTTGAACTCAGGGTGACCTTTCTACCTCAGTCACTTTAGTGCTGGGATTATAGGTGTGTACCACCACATCCATTTTGTATATTTTTGAAATAATCATTTACTTTTTTTCTAATTATCTATTTTTATTAGTCCATGTTTGCAGTATATAGTGTTTACATTTCTTGTATGGAGTTTGTACACATACATAACACATCTCAATTCCTTTTTCATCCCCTTCCCCTGAATTAGTCATTTTAATCTATCATAAGGTTGGCCTTTTGGAAACACCAGGGCAGGAGTAGACATTTCTCACAGTTCTGGAGACTGATGCCAGGTGGCCATTTTCCTGTTACATCTTCACATGGCCTGGGAAGAGTGATCAGTACAGAATAAAAGATCTCTTGTCTCTTCCTTTATCCCCATCATGGGGAATCCAGCCTCATGAGCTCATTTAAACTATCCAAAGACACCACTCCTAAATACCATGTGTACTGGAGATTAGGGTGCCAACATAGGAATTTTGGAAGGGCCTTAACAGTCGGTAACAAAGGACATTACCTGTTTGGTATCCCCAGTGCTGAGCACAATGCACAGTGCATGATAGTACTCAATTAGTCAAACTGAATCCTGTGAATACTTCTCTTCCACACACCCCCACTATCACTCTCATTTTTGACATAATCAATTTTTTTAAAGTGACTTATAATCTATAAGGAAGACATCTTTCTAAGGCCAAGCTGACACAAAATTGGAGTCTATTCAGTTCAGTACTTCTTACTGACACAAAGTATTACTCCTGAAGTTCCAATAGTATTTATTCATTCTGAGATGATGTTCTTGCTAGTCCAGGTTGCTACAGAGTCGTTTGAGTTACATAATGAATTAGAAATGTAGAAAAGCCCCAGGTACTCATCCAATTTTCCACAGGAAATTTGCTGAGTCCTGGAATAATGCAGAAGGTTGAGGGGCTGAGCCTGACAGGTATGATCAAATCACCCTGTATTCCACCAGTGCATATGAAAGAAGGAACCTGCCTCAGTGTTATGATTTGTGTCTAGATGTCTTCCCAAAGTCTCCTATGGTCACAGAATTTTTTCAGAAGTAGTTGATTCTAAAGTGTGTGATTGACTCAAAGTGCAATGCTGGGATTAAGGATGATGGGATTAAGGGTGGATGATTGCTGCAGTCCACTGATAGATTGGAACCACCCTAATCCCAGTAGCTTTATACAATATAAGGGACATAAAAAGGCTTATCACTCTCATTTGTGCTGTTTTCCACCACCCTGAGCTGTTGCCCCTCTGCCATGTGCTACTCTACCTTGGACCCAGCTGACTGTGGACTGAAACCTCTACAAATTGTGAGCTAAATAAACCTTTCCTTCTTTGACTTGTGAGTGTTGGGTATTTTGTGTCAGCAATGAGAAAATAATTCACTTGGATATACAGGCAGTTGTTTCCACTCAAGACATTTACAGTTATTTTTAAAGCTGTGAAAATAGGAGAATAAGATCTAAGTTTAAAACCTCTTAAAGGGTGATAGGGATTTAGCTCAGTGGCATAAGCGCCTGCCTAGCAAATGTGCAGTGTGAGTTCAATCCCCAGAAAAAAAAAAACTCTTTAAAGATAGAACTGGAACTTCAAGGCAGAAGAGACAGGCATCTTGCTGGCATTCAATCAAAAGCTCAGAGGAATGACACATGAAGGATAGAGAAAAACCAGAAGTGGACTGAGTTTTACTAAAACTGCAATTTATTCCAATTCAGATTGGCCTCAGGTAATCATACTATTGCCCTATTTTCATTTTTAGAAGAAAATACCATACATCTATTATATGTAGGTTTTTTGCTTAAAAGTTTGTATATGATATGAAGAGCAAGAAAATTTCACTGATAATGAAACTAAAATATGGATAATAGGAGACCCACAGATAAACTACATGTTGGAGTCTAGATAAGAACTTCAAAATAATAATTAAAGTGGAAGAAAAGGTGGAAAATGGGCAAAAGCTCAAGAATTTTAACAGTGAATAGGAGTCTGCAAAAAAGAATAAAAGGAAAAATCTTGAATTAAAAAATGTAATATCTATAATAAGGAACTTGATGGATGACTTTAACAACTGATCCAAGACAGCAGAACAAAAGATTAAGAAATTTTAGGATAGGTCAAGAAAAAAGTTACCCAAACTGAAACACAAAAAGTAAAAATGATGTGGAGAAGAGCCCAGACATTTAAAGGATTATGAGTGATAAATAAATCAGGCATAGGTGTAGCTAGAGTCCAAAAGAAAAAGAGCAAGAAAATATGAGGTAAATAAATATTTGATGAGGTATTACCCAGGAATTTTACAGAAATAACAAAAGACATAATACCACAGATGAAAAAAATCAACTCAAAATGGAGTTCAAACTATAAAACTCATACAAGAAAAAAAGAGTAAATCTTAGATATGGGGGCTGGGGATTTAGCTCAGCGGCATAAGTGCCTGCCTTACAAGCGCGTGGTTGTTTGATCCCTGGTAGCGATTTAAAAAAAAAAAAACTTAGATATGACACCAAATGTGTAAATTCTAAAATTAAAAAATTCCAATTAAAAATTGATAAATGGAGCTACTTAGAAATTAAAAACTTTATATTGCAAAGAGAATCATCAAAAAAATTGAAATGGGACTTCTGGGCAGATGATGGAGCAATAATCAGCAGAGAAAACAGCCTCTCTGAGAATCACCTCCCAGACGCTAGAATACAGCATTGAGAGGAAGACAACAAGGAGGGGAGTGGGTCTCCTGGATCCAGGAAGCATCTGAAATACAAATTGAAGCCCATAGAGAGAGTAAAAATAAAAATTTCAACAAAAGGCTGTAGCTGGTGGCACCCTCTCCCTGAGATGGGACTCAATGCATGAGAGGTAAGGGTCATACAAAATACATTGGCACAGTGCCAAAGAACCAGAGACTAGGCCAAATAAGCAATAACTTCTCATCTCCAACAAACTGAAGAGGTAAGATCTTCTAACAGACTCAAAACCCAAAAACCAGCTACATCTAGAAGATACCTCAGAGAAGTAATCATCACCTGAGGATACTACCAATAAAGCAACCCACCATAGGCAATTTACAAGCATCATCCTAGGAATTAAACTAAAAAAAAAAAAAAGAGAGACAAAAAATGAGAAGACAATTAAGCAAAATCTACATCTAATCAGACATCTAATTCACTAAAGGCAAGTCCAGGGGGCAGTGAGGTGGGACAATCCAAAAGCCCCCCACCAGGTCTCTCTGAAGTGGAAACAAGAAAGCAATTGAATGAGGCTCTGGAAAAAAAGAAATCAGAAATAATCTCTCAGATAACTTCAGAGATTACCAAAATATACACCATGCTTAGTGACATTAAGACAGACACAGACAAAAAAAAATAGATGATCTTAAGCAAATTATGGAAACTCAGCATAGGAAATACATGGAATCCATAAAGCAGACTCAAGCAGATATCCAGGAGAATTACAAACTCCTTTGAAAATATTTGAAGCAGATTAGGTCAATGTGAGGACAGGGTCTCAGATATTGAAGACAGGCTTGCAGTTACCAACCAGGAAAAAAAAAAAAGATTTCTCAAAAATAGCAAGGGACCGTGAGAAATCAATCCAGCAGCTGCTAGATGAGACAAAGAAAAATAATTTAAGATTGATTGGAGTCAATGAAAAGCAAGAAGATACTACAAATGACATTAAAAAATATTGATAGACATCATGATGGAAAACTTTCCTAATAGAGAAATAATTTGACATTCAGATAAATGAGGCATATAGGACTCCAAATAGCAATGATTAAAACAAAAACAAAAACTACAGCCAGGCATATCATAGTCAAGATTCCAGAGATCCAACATAAGAATAGAATCCTAAAAGCTGTTAGAAAAAAGAAACAAATCAGGGGTTGGGGATATAGCTCAGCAGCACAAATGCCTGCCTGGAAAGTGCAAGGTCCTGAATTCAATGCCCTGTACCAAAAATAAACAAACAACAACAAAAAAAAAAAAAGGAAAGAAAGAAACAAATCACCTATAAAGGAAAGCCCATCAGAATTACAGCTGACTTCTCAGCACAAAGTCTCAAGGCAAGGAGAGCTTGGAGTGAAGTATTCCAGATCGATGTACCCTACAAAATTATCTTTCAAAATTCATGGAGAAATAAGATACTTCCATGACAAAGAACATCTGAGGAAATTTATGACCACAAAACCAGTACTCCAAAATATTCTGAAGGACATTCTAGAAAAGATATAATAAGAACCACAACTCAATGACCCCCAATAGAAAGAATCTACAAAGAAAGGGAAGCAATTATAGGGAGGAGAAAAAAGTGGGGAGCCAACAACAGGAAAATAACATGAGAAGAATAAATCCATACATAGCAATTATAATCATCACTGTTAATGGTCTCAGTGCACCAATCAAAAGACACAGAGTAGCAGGATGGATCAAGAAGCAAAATCCAACAATATGCTGCATACAAGAAACATATTTAATTCAAAAGGAAATTAATAGACTGAAAGTTAAAAATGGAAAACAATACTCCATGTGACAGGAACCCCAGAAAAAAGCAGGGGTAGGTATTCCATTTGCAGACAAAGTGAATTTCAAGTCAAGACTGATCAAGAGAAATAAATAAGGTCACTATATCCTCATAAAGGGAACAATCCGAGAGGAAGAGATAACAATCATAAATATATATGCAACAAATATCAGTGCACCCAACTATATAAAACAATTATTAATGGACATGAAAAATCAAATAAGCCCTAATACAATTGTATTGAGAGACCTCAATACCCGACTGTTACAAAGTGACAGATCAACTAGACAAAAATAATCAATGATGAAATATTAGAACTAAATCAAACTTTTGAACAAATGGACCTAGTAGATGTCTACAGAGTGTTCTGCCCCACAACATCAGAATACACATGCTTCTCAGCTGCACAGCTTCCATAACAGACCATGAACTGGTTCATAGAAATTGCTTAACTAAGTACAAAGGAATGGAAAGAATCCCATGCATACTATCAGACCATGGTTCAGTGAAATCAGAAATCCATGCCAAAGGAAACTTCATAAACACATGGAAATTAAACAGCACCCTACTGAATAACCAATGGGTCACAGATGAAATTAAAGAAGAAATTATACAGTTTTTACATTATTAATGATAATGATAATACATGGAACATTTGGGACACAGTGAAAGCAATGTTAAGAGGGAGATTTATAGCAGTAAATACCCATATCAGGAAAACAGCAAGTGCATATAGGCAATTTAATGTTGAATCTCAAACTTCTAGAAAAAGAAGAGCAGGCTAAGCCAAAAGCTTGTACAAGAGAGGAAATTATAAAGAGCAAAAATCAACACTCTGGAGACTAAAAAAATACAATGAATCGAAGAGTTGGTTCTTTGAAAGATTAAATAAACAAACCCTTAGCCAACCTTATCCAAAAAAGGAAAAAAAAAAAGACTCAAATCCACACAGTTAGGAATGAAAAGGCTGAAATCCCAACAGACCCTGCAGAAATCCAGAGAAACATCTATACCTGCTTTGAAAACTTGTATTCTAATAAGTTGGAAAATACAGAAGAAACGGACAAATTCCTAGATATGAATTACCAAAGCTGAATCAATAACATATAAAAATCCTAAATAACCCAATATCAATCAATGAAATTGAAGAGGTAAGTTAGAACCTATCAACAAAGAAAATCCCAGGCCCTGACAGATTCACTGCTGAATTCTACAAGAAATTTAGGGAAGACTTAACACCACTAATTCTCAAACTCTTTAATGAAATTGAATGGGAACCAGTACTTCCAAATTCATTCCTTAAAGCAAGCATTACCCTGATACCAAAACCAGAAAAGGACTCAACTAAGAAAGAGAATTACAGGCCAATTTCTCTAATGACCATTTATAGAAAAACCCTCAGTAAGATACTGGGAAACAGACTGCCGCAAATTGTCAAGAAGTTTGTACATCATGATCAAGCGAAATTCATCCCAGGGGTGCATGGATGGTTCAACATATGTAAATCCATAAATGTAATACACAAAATTAACAGAGCCAATGACAAAAATCATATGATTATCTCAATAGATGCAGATAAAGTCCAGCACCAATTCGTGATAAAACCCTATAGAAAATTAGAATAGATGATCTTTATCTCAATCTGATAAGAGCCACCTATGACAAACTAACAGCCAACATCATACTAAATGGACAAAAACTTAAAACTTTCACTCTAACATCAGGAACAAGACAAGGATGTCCACTGTCTCCACTCTTATTCAACATAGTCCTGGAAACTTTAGCTAGGCCAATTAGACAAGAGCAAAAAAATAAGAGGAATAAAAATTGGAAAGAAAGAAGTTAAACTATTGTTATTTGCAGATGACATGGTACTCTACTTAGAAGACCCAAAACCTTACAACTCAACAACAAAATGTAACTACCTCCATTTTTTTAAAATGAGCATTTGAATAGACATTTGTCCAAAAGTGATATGCAAATGGATTATAGTCACATAAAAAGATGCTTGAAAACTTTATCCATTAAGTAAATGCTACTGAAGACTACAAAGAGATACCACTTCACACTTAATAGAATGGTTATAGTAAAGAAGACAAAGAAGGGTGTTGGTGAACATGTGTAAATTTGAACCCTATTCATTGTGGGAATGCAAAATGACACAGTCCTTTTGGAAAGCAGTTTGACAGTTCCTCAGAAACTGAAGAGTTACTATATGATCCAACAATTCCATAGCAGAGAAATGAAAACATATGGCCCTACAAAAATGTTTACACAAATATTCATAGCAGCATTATTCACAATAATTTAAGAAATTGGAAACAACCCAAATGCCCAGTAACTAATAAGTGGATAAGTAAAATGTGTGGTTTATCTATAAAATGAAATTAGTATTACTTCCAGTGGGATTATTTATTATTCAGCAACAAAAAAATGAAGTATGGAGACATGATATGACACAGAAGAACCCTCAAAACATTATGCCAAATGAAAGAGTATCATGTATTGTATGATTCCATTTATATGAAATTTCCACAATGGATAAATTTAGAAAGCAAGTTAGAGCTTGTGGTAAAGGAGGTCAGAGATTGATTACAAATGGGTATAGGATTTCTTATGAAAAGATGAGATTGTGGTGGCGGTTGCATAACTTTGTGAATATACTAAAAACCATTTGTTTGCACACTTTAACTGGTTGAATTGTGTGGTGTGTCAATTATATCTCACTAAGCTGTTTCAAAACAAAAAAAAAAAAGAAGAAGAAAAGAAAAGATCCAACTATACGGAGTAAGCCCAGCAATCCCCAAATAGCATAAATGCAACAAAACAAATCTAACTATGTTACAGTTAAATTGCAGAGAAATTTGTGGGTTTAGGGAAATCAGTAGTTTAAATGAGCACTTAAATATATTAAAGAAGGAAGGCAGCAAATTAATGAGCTAAGTTAATTGAAGGAGTTACATAAGTTTGATACTGGAATTTAAATAATCATAGAATAAACCCAAGTGAAGGATTCAGTGAAGACAGCTAATTGTTTTCAACACAATAGTTATGCGAGTAAGCTAGGAGCATATTTAACTAAACTTTTTTTGTGAATTTCATATTTTGCAGATTCTAGTTCAAGGCGGGACCATGATAGTGTACAGCTAAAAAGCATTAGGAAGCTATGCTACTGGCAATGAAGAGAGGAGGGAGAGTCATGGGGACTGGGCTGATCATTCACAAGAGGTTGCTGGGAGGAGTTCTAATCTTACTAAAAGAACCTAAATATTTTAATGGCCACAGCTTTCCAAGAGGGAAAGGCAAAAGAGCACGGCTAACTTACTAGAGCAGTAGGACTCAAAGACGCTTAAATAAACCCTTCTAACCCTCACATTTGGATAAGACCAAATTAAACTGTGTCAAGTAAAATTGAATATAATACCCATTATAGCAAAATCCAAAGATCTTTCAAAAAAACCATTAGTGGCTAATTCATCCTGTGATTTAGAACTCTATGGCTTTCATTAAATCTTAAAATGTTCTCATTAGTTTCTGTAGGGCTGTTTCTCAAATATATGAACTAGTAGTTTCTAAGATATCATTGTTCTTTAATTGAACATTATCTTCACTCAGTAATTATTTATCCAAACACATTCACAAATTTATATTGAATTGACAAAGGGTTAGAAAAACATTGTTCTAGGGAAGTGCCTCCTTGGAAATAATCCCTTTTGTACTGTGGAATTGAATTTTAATTGTTTTGAAGGTCCTCATAAATAAATACAGATGTTCTTTATGCTATAAATAATATATTAGTAACATGTTGAAACTTTGGTTTTTATTTATCTGAATAATGTGTACTTCTTACCCAAATAATCTCACCATGAATAAGAACACAGATTCTGGAACTAGACTGATTAAATTTTACTTCTGGCTCTACTACTTACCAGCTGGGTGATCTGTATGTTTCAGTTTACATATCTCTAAAAGCAAGATAATATGACTAGGTTACCAAAATCATAAGGTTGGTTTGGGAGTTAAGTGAGATAATTAGTGCCTGGTATACAGTGATTGTGTTACTATTATTTATCTACATTGCATTAAATTTCCTTAAGGCAATTTTATCAATTTATTGCACAAAGACTGTTTCTATAAAATAATGACCAACTTTCTTTTTGTTCCAATTCCATAAAACATAATATTCATGATTTTTTCTACTAAATTCCGTTTAAGGTTAAACAATAGATACTAAATTAAAGGCATGTGAACAAAAGGAAGAGGAAATACATTCAAGTACTAAGTCACTAAAGTCTGAATGGTCATTGTGCTATGTATTTTCAGGTAGTGATATGTTTTCTGCTTTTTGTAGACTTCAAAATATGACACAATAAATTTCATGTCAAAATGTCTTTCTTCTAACATCTTCCACAGTTTCAGGGCTACCATTAAGTTTTCAAAATTTTGTGGTAACTTACTTGAATTGGTTATTTAAATTTGAACTTTAGTTTTTCTTTCAACAAACCAGGTATTTTCTTCTACCAAACTCCTCAATTCAGCCAGAGCACAGGAATTTTTGTATTTTCCTCATACACAAAACATCGAATTAGTGTGCAAAGAAGTGTTCTGACGGACCTCTGGGCCTTCTCTTCTCTCAGGCTAAACAGCTTAGCCTGCTGCTGTGGAGCCCTACCACTGTTTGTGATGCCAGAATGGAGCCCAAAGGCAAGCGTACACAGTAGCTGTTCACCTCACTCAGCAGGTCCCAGCAAAGGCTGGGGAGTATGTAGAGAAATTCCATATTTCATAAATGCTTATTACTAAATTTACTAATGGGGTTCAATATTCTTTACAATACTCAAGGAGCAACAGGACTGAAGCGGAAATAAATAGATTATGGAAAACTTAGTTCCAAATGTCGAGATACAGGAAATATAAATTTACTGCTGCAACTGTGACGGTTGTATCATGCCCATTTTTCCAAGCCACGTGGTCCGGCATCATCTCATTCCACCTCCAATATATAATTCTCTACTAGTTCTGCTTACTGCAGAAAGAATTTTAGTGTCAAGATTCTATAATTAGATCTTTTAACATAGAGATTTAAAAAAAATAATAGTTTCACCACCAGGGGGCAAACAGTATTTTTATAGGCAAAGAATATTTTTAACATTTTAAAGGAATTATCTTGTGTGAACATGGTTTATTGTTGGAACTTCTATAGTTCCAAATTAACAGATACTGATTCTAATCTAATCCTTTATATTTAAGGAAAATTGTACAAGTTACCAAGAATCAGATACCCTTCAATTTATTCTGCCTTTTAGATGCTTAAAAGGAAAATTACCCCTTCTTTTTACCACCCTTTTTCATACATTTGCTTATGAGGAAGATAAATAGAATCAAACTTTTGAAATGCTGATGTAGTCTTTCTCTGTGGTGGTTTGGTTTTGTTTCATTTGATACAGGGGATCAAACTCACAACTGTGTGCTTGCTAGGCAGGCACTTATGCCGCTGAGCTAAATCCCCAGCTCTGTGGTGGTTTTTACATTGATTTTAATACTGGGTATCTTTTGACTAGTGGTTCACGAAATATGTATTTCAGTTCAACTTTTGTTGTTGATAATTTAATACAAATAATTTATATGCTTATAATTTAATATGTATAATTCATATATCTTTACTTTCTTCTAAAATTAAACTCATTGGATTTTTTTTTAATATTGAGGATTGAACCCAAGACCTTGATCATACTAAGCAAGCCCTCTACTACTGAGCTACATCCTCAGCCCAACTCTTGCTTTAATTAATGCTTTGTCATTTGTTAACTTTGTAAGCAGGAAATGAAACTAACATCAAATTATAAGTGATCTCCACGGAAACCTTAATCTCACTGAACTTACTTGGTAAGGTAACACAGTCATGAATAACCAACAGCAAATAAAATTCTTAGTATAGTAAATTATCAGGGAGAGACAATGATAAGAAAATCTTGGCCCAACATGAGTAATGCCTGTCTTGTGAAGTTTCAGGAAATCCAATTATTTCTGACTTGTAACTTGGTAAAAATATTACTAATGAAAGCCTGAGAGTCTTTAAATCAAGGTATCTCTGGTACAGGAAGATAACCATTTTATTTCTCCTAGCTTGCTTGCTTTCTCCTCTTCCTGCTCCTAAGTACCTGCTAAGCCCACATATAAATCACTTATAATGATGCCACTATTTTATATTAGGGTTGGAAAGGAACAAAGATACCATAGTGGTCTGGCAAGATCTGCTACTTGGTCTTTCTCTCTACTGCTCACCTCAGGACTGGTCATTAATTGTCTTCACTGCCAGCCTCTTGCACCAGGGTTATCACTAGCGGCTGCAGAATTGAACTAGATACCACTACGTGTTCATATAAAGAACACTTTTATCCAGATGAAGTCAGTTTGAAGTAAATACTAAAAGCAAACAGAAAGAGAAAAAGAAGTTGCAAAAGAACAAACTTAAGGATTTGTTTAATGGCATAGAAAAGAACAATCTGTGACTTACCCTCTGCTATCTTAGTGATAGAGAGAGATTTAGGGGTAAGAGGTTTGTATCTGTCACTGATTCACTTTTCTAAAAATTTGTTTTAGTGTAAACAGTTAGGATCAAGTGTGTCTTTGACCTGTAGCTCAGCCACCAAATACTCAATGGCTATTTTTTTTTTTCTTTTGGGAGTTAGGAGTAGATCCCAGGGCTTCATGCATGCTAGCTAGACACTCTACCACTGAGCTAGTCCCCAGCCCTTAAAGGCTACACTCGTCACTCCAATACATTATAGCCTGGCATCAGCACCTTACTGAATCTCTTTCAGTCTTCTTCTTTTACATAAAGTGGCCTCAGCCCCACAATCATTCACACACTGGCTCCTACCAGTCCTCAGCAGGTGCACTCTAACAACACCCTGCCTTGCACCCAATTTTTTGTTCTCTTTTTTTGTGTGTGATAGGAAGTGGTTGTCAGTAAAATTCTATCTAGCATATTCTTAAAAATTTAAGATGATGGTAAGAGTCTTTGTTTTAGTTATTTTCTCATTGCTGGGACAAAATACCCAACATCCATGAGTTAAAGGAGGAAATGATTTTATCTCACAGTTTGTAAATGTTTCAGTCCATAGTTGGCTGGCTCTGAGGCAAGGCAGCATGGCAGAGAAAGGTAACAGAGAAGAGAAAGAGTACATGGTTTCGCAGGCAGGAAGTAGCAAGACTTCCACCTTCTTTCCCTTTTTATTCTTCCCAGGCTACAGGCCTATTGGTTGGTGCCACTCACCAGTGGGTAAGGTTGGGGGTGAGAGGAATCTTCCATTTTTAGCAAATCTAGCATCCAGTCCCAGCAAATACTAAAGAAATCAGTGATCTAATTCAGTGTTACACACCAATGATCCATTCGCCTCCCAAAGCCCCACTAATGAGTGCTTGAGGTTTTGGGGAGACCATCTAGATATAAGCCATAGCTATCTTTTGCAATAGTGAGTGAGAAAGCAGTTTATATTAGAAAAAGAACCATCTGTAGAAGTGCATGTTTGGAAATAGTATCAGGATTATGCCATTTTAAAAAATTTCACCAACAATGGTACATGCCATCAACAAAACCTGTGGCTGAGCCCTTAAAAAGTTGCTTAAAATATTTCAAAGAAGGTGACTCTAAAATCCATTTGTCAAGGATATTTTTTAAAAGCCTCACTTTTCAGTTAGTTTGAAAGAACAGTTATTCAATGTCATGGAGGAAGAAAAACCACTAAGCTGCATTTTAACAAAAGCTTTACACAATTGTTAAATGGAACTGAAAAACAAACCTACTGCTGGGTGGCAGAGCCAATCATACTTATTCCACTGAGATTTATGCCTCTTTGTGAGACATCTTTCTCACCTGTAGTAGCCATTAAGACTGAGTACCTAGTCAGGTACAGTGGCATATGCCTGTGGTTCCAGGTACTCAGCAGGCTGAGGCAGGAATGTCTCTTGAGCCCAGAAGTTCAAGGTCAGCCCAGGCAACATCACATGGTCTCATCTCAAAAACAAAATGCCTACCAAAAAATCTACATATATAAATAACTTGAAATTAAAATCAAACTTTCACTTAAGCAGATTTTTTAAATTAACATTATTTTTAGCCACTCACTGGACTGTAAGCCCTATGTTAGTGGAGACTGGGTCTACCTTTTTCATTTCTCCAAATAGTGCTCAGCCCATAGTAAAGCTTTCAATACTGTTGCATTTAAAGAGAAAAAAAAACAACTTTTTTGGGGGGTAATAACCTACCATATTACAGGTCAACTTCCAAGACAAAATAATGAAACCCATGGTCAAGTCATGGGAGACTATCACAATGTTAGAGCAAATGACTTTTCTCCAGAACACATTCCACATCTTACCACACAGGAACCTTCATGGTGAAGAGCGTGATGAAATAATTGCAGTACGTGCAATGTTGGCACAAATCCTCCGCTGCATTATTTGATTGTGTAACAAGTCTGGAGTAACACTGACTCATTTGGACCAGTATGTACTAAATTATTTGTGACTTTCTAAAATAAGTGAGATTCTAATGTAGCACTGTAATGGATCCTCTGTATAAAATTTCCTCAGTCATATAACAATTCTCATTGACATTTTGAATAAATGCAGCTCTGAGCTATAATTTATATTTGTGCTCTCCTTAGTTGCAATAGGATATGCCACAGATATTTCTAATTTTTCTCAAGATTCATCCTGTAAGTTCCAAGGCAGGTTTTTAACATGAAGAGTAAGAGTATTTTGAAGATAATTTAAATATAAAAATGCTACAATAATCTTATATATTTCCTAGAAAATATTTTGAAGCTCAACCAAATCTTTCACTGAATACAGGATTGCATTTGGCAGAGAGATTACTGAACTCATTTACATTCAAAAGCAATGGCTATTGGTCTTCAAACAGTATTATCCTTTGTTAGCTTTATAATCATATATCTTTTTATGTAAGATAATAGTTGTGAGTAAGGTTGTTTCACAATGATGTCTCAAGCTTTGGAACATTTTGTTGGCAAGAAATATTTTAACACACAGGCATATTCTTAGTACCATGAAGAATAATCTTTGTTGTCCCTCCCCCTAAGTTTCTTTTCTTTTCTTTCTTTTTTTTTTTTTTTTGATTTTTAAAGCCTTCATTTTGAGATTGTCAGATTGAGCAAATAAAAATATAGGACATTCACTTAAAGTTGAATGCCTGACAAATAATAATTGTTTTGTATGACATAATTATACTAAAAATAATTTTTCCTTTATCTGTCATTCAGATTAATATTACATATCAATTCTGGTCTGTCTTTGTTTTCCCACTTTTGATAGAGACAAAGGTTTAAATATGCGCAGAGGATCTTGTAGGAAGTAGTGATGTCATTACTTTCTTGTTAGCTATCTTTAAGAATTGTCAAATGTCACACACACACAAGTGCACAAACAAAATAAACATCCGTTTCAAGACATTGAAAGTCAGACAATGAAGTAATCCATTATAATGAGCAATTAAATCAGTTCCACCTAAGTCTTTGGAGAAACATCACCAAGGTCAATTTTGGAATATTTTCATCATCCCCTGAAAAACATATTGTACCATTTAGCTATCAGGCTCTGTTTTCCCAAGCTCAACCCCCTGCCTTAGGCAATACTAATCTACTTCCAATCTCTGGAGATATGCCTGTTCTATAAATGGCATATAAATGGCATTGTACATACAATAGGTGACCTTTTTCTGACTAGTTTTTTCAGTTAGGATACTACTTTCAAAGTTCAATCATGTTGTAGCATCTATCAGGGTTTCATTCTTTTTTAAGACCAAATGATACTATATTATTTAGATACACCACTTTTATCTATCCATTTAGCAACTGTTGGACATTTGGGTTATTTCATTTTTTATATCATAAATAATGTGAACATTTAACTTTTGTTTTTCTGGATATGTCTTAATTTTTTTCATTTTTGAGGGGTAGAATTTTTTTTTTCTTTTGGTTTTTTTTTGAGATGGAGTCTCACTTTGTAGTACAGGCTGGCCTTGAACTCACTTATGTGAGTTCAAACTCATGGTAATACTCCTGCCTCAGTTTCTAACACTCCGGCAGAAAGTCTTGATTAACAGTCTTTCCTTTTTTTAAAAAAGCACTTTAAATGTATCATTACATTGACACTAGCCTCCATATTTATTTATTTATTCATTTACTTATTTATTTTTGTTTTGAGACAAGTTCTCACTATGAAGTTCAGACTACCCTTGAAACCACTATTGAGCTCAGGCTGGCCTCAAACACAGAGTGATTCTCCTGCCTCAGCCTCCCAAGTGCTGGGATTACAGGGATGAACCACCACACCTTGGCTGGCCTCCATAGTTTCTGGTAAGTAATCAGCCATTATCGAATTGAGGAGTCTTTGTACTTCACACATCTCCTCTCTCTGTTCAAGATTGTCTGTCTTAGGGGCTAGGGTGCCTGCCTGGCAAGTGCAAGGTCCTGAGTTCAATTTCTGGTACAAAAAAAAGAGATTATTTTTATTTTTATACTGTTTGCTTGTGATCTGACTAGGTATGCATGTCTTTGAATTTATCCTCCTTGAGGGCAATGGGATTATTGAGCTCCTTAGATGTATAGATTAGTGTTTTGCATAAAATTGAGCCCTTATATCAACTGGTACAGATGTTCCTTGACTTACAATAGTGTTACATCCCAATAAACTCAGTATTCACTTGAAATACTGTGAGTTAAAATTTCATTTAATATATCTAAGTTATTGAATATCGTATCTTAGCAGTACAGCACACTGTGGAGTACTGGTTATTTATCTTCATGCTAATGTCTCCTAATCATCACCACATCAAAACCACTCCCTACAACTGGCAATCACTATATGTTCTTCATTTCTGTACCTTTGTTATTTCAAGAGTGTCATAGAGCATATCATGCAATGAAATGTCATGTGGCAATAAAAAGACACAAAAGACTAACTCATACGGATGAAATTTGAAAACATGCTAACTGAAACAAGGCAACCACCAAAGAGTACACACTGGGTGACTCCATTTATATGAAATGCCCAGGAGACACAAAATTTTAAAGATGGAAAGTAGATTAGTGGTTGACTAGGGCTGGAAGATATAGATAGATATCCTTTCTGAGGTAATGAAAATATTCTGAGGTTGATTTAGTGATGGCCATGTAGCTCTGTGAATATACTAAAACCATTAATTTGTACACTTTAAAGGGGTAGATTATATGTCATGTGACTGATACCTCAATAAAGTTGCTTTGAAAAATGCTACATAAATGGGATGGTATAGAATCCAACCCTGTTGTCCTATTTTTTTTTAAAACAAAAGTTTATAGTCCTGAAGAAAATATTTGCTACCAGAAGTAGTAGATATAAATAATCCAGGAGAGGAAAGTTTATAGATAAGATATAGTGAAGATGACAAGAGACAAATGTTAGGCATGACCAAAGGGGAGAAGAGAATCTGTTCTTGTTCTCTGAGGAATGGGGTGGCAGTGTCTTTTATTTATACAAATGTGATTCTGGTGGTTCTCTTCAGAATGAATGTTCTCAACTCTCCAGGACAGGCCCAAAATGGGATGAAAAGGAGTGTCTCAGAAGCAACCATAGCAACACACACTCATGGGTTCATAGCCTCAGCTACTTCTAGATTCACAGATAAAAACAGTGGCTCAGAGAGAACTTCTGTACTTGGTGAGATCGATACTCACTCTCCTTTCACATGTGACTGTTACCTTGCATTTTATATTCTTATTTCCCTCTACTCCTGATCATTGCAAAGCTTTCTACTGAGAGAGCCTTACTTGCAGATTTTTCATAATTCTTTTCTGGTAGAAATAGTGACTCAATCAACTATGGAATGCTGTCCCTTGACATTTGTAAGACATAAGCTAAAATGCAATTGAGATCTGTAGATCAGTATGTGATAGAGTTTCAAAGCCAGAAGTTTGAGAATTTAACACTTTCAAAAAGAGCTCCTAACGGCAAGTCCTTTAATAATTTTAAAATGACAAGAACGTGCAATTTCCTGATGTACAGAGAAAGAGAAAAAGAAGAGAAGAGGGTGAGTGCTTACGTAGGAGAGAGCTAGTGAGGGTTGATTGCCATTATTGACTCTGGGTGGTCCCATCCATTGTGTATTGTGCTTTTTGTGGTGGAACAAAACTACATGAGTAACTAATCCCTAACTGGCTGAACAAACTCTCTGCAAAGTGCTACCTTCTCTGACTTTAGAGAGATTAGCTGCAACAGAAATGTTGGAACAGAATTTGCCGTTTATAACCAGAGTTGGCAAACTTTTTCTGTAGAGGTCCAGATAGTAATTATTTTAGGTTTGTGGGCCATCTGGTCTCTGTTGAGACTAGTCTACTCTGCCATTATAACTCAAAAATAACTTTAGGCAATACGGAAATGAATAAGCATGACTATGTTCCAATAAAACTTTATTTATGGACACATATTTGAATTTCATATTATTTTCAGCTGTCATGAAATAGTTTTGGTTGTTTTCAAAAAGTTTTTTCTTGGTTCATGGGCTTCACAAAAATAAGCATGAGGACAGATTTGATGTATGAAGCTTGGTTTGTCAGACTCTGCATTGGTTTGTTTGTTTCCTTTTTGGAGACAAGGTCTTGCTATCCATTTCAGGCTGAACCGGAAGTCACTATTTAGCTCAGACTGGCCTCCAGCTCATGGTGATCCTCCTACCTCAGCCTCTGAGTGCTGGGATTACCGGTGTGTGCCACCACACCCAGCTTGTCAGACCTTGCTTCAAACTACAAGGAGAGTAGAAACGTCAAAGGCTCTGTAGCAGAGGAGTTGGAGCTCTTGCTTTGGAGCTATGAGCTGGGATAGCGGCTCTACTCCTTATTCATTGTGGGACTTGAACAAGTTGTGCAATGTGTTTAAATCTCAGCGTCTTCATTGTAAAAGTAGGATACGTAGAAATAGCTATTCCATAAAATCATTGCAGAAATTAAATCAAGTAACATATACGTGTTTAGCACGTGTAAGTCATTGTGGATGTGGTCGATTTTGTAATGGATGTCTTCAGAAGCTGCCATACAACCTTTACGCTCCTCAAATCTTTATCTATCCTTAGAATGGGTAGTGGGTCATCTACCACGGCAGCATGCATCAGACCAACTTGTGAAGTCATCTCTCAGTCCTCATTCTCTCATTTTCCCCCCATTTTTCAGCAAATCACATCTTCTCCAGTATCAAAATATACCTAGAATCTGATCATTTTTCTGTCAACCTCCCTCCCTGTCCTGATCAAGTTTTTTCTGGTCCCATCTTCTATCTCTCCCACCTAACAGCAGATTCAGCTACAAACTCATCAGTAAATGGATCCTTTGGTAAGTAGAACATCCTCATGATCCAAAAGCCTCACCTTTGATCACATGAGATATTTGGGGGACATTTTAGAAAAAAAACATAGAACTGTAGCTCTTTCTACTGTTCTTATCTAGTTATTTATTGTGCATTTAGTTATTTAGTGAATGCCTCCCCATACTAAAGGATGTAAACTCATAAGAGTGACTTTGCATGTTTCATGTACTGTTGTCCTAAGTGTCTAGAACAGTGCCTGGCACTGAATAATTCCAAATTTGTTCAGTGAATTAATAAATAAATTTTTACTTCTTTAAAATATTCTAAAATATGAAAGCTTTTCAAATATTATTCTTGCATTGATTAGGATATGTTTGGCTGTGTATAAATAACAACTTCTGAACAAAGAAAAAAAAATTTATCACTAAAGAGTCTAGCAGTAGGTAGCTCAAACAAATGTTTTATGAAGTTGTCCCAATGACTAAGTTTTATCTGCTTTATTGTTCATGATCTCAAATGTGATTTTCTCTATCATATATGCATTCTAACAGAGGAAGAAAGGTGGAGAAAAGTCACATATACATCTATTAAAAAGCACATTCTGTAAACAATACAAAACATTTTTTCTCCTCTTTTTGTAAATTTAATCACATAATTAAGTCCAACTTCAGGAAGCCGTGGAACATGCAGTCTTTCTCCTGAATGCCACATATCCAGTGAAGTCAGTAGTTGTATTTCTATAAGGGAGAGGCTAATTTTTGTGACAGTTCTCTATTTTTGTTCCCCTTATTCAAAAAAGGTAGTCAAGTTAGAAGATTCTCACTGAGCCTACTTCTTTTTTTTTTTTTAATTTTATTTAAAAGAGAAAAAAAAGCAAAACAGAAAAAGGGGTAGAAATAATACAGAATTTCAGGGAAAAAAAAGCAGTAAGAAATCACTAGTTGATAAATTACATGTTGTCTTCTTAGACCTAGTTGTTAAAGTTACAAAATTAAAGCATACAAAGTGGACATTCAAACAGTGAGACTGCAAAGAAGTTCAATTGATCCAGTAACAACTTAGCAACATAGTTATCAATCCTACACACTTAAACATACATGCAGCCATATCCTCTAGAGCACTTTCTTTTCTTCTTTTTACTTTTTAAGTCCATTATCTGCTTAGTTATATCCTGTTTCAGGTTGCTCAGTACCTTACTGAATTATTTTGTTGTTGTTATATGCTTTTAATCACCTTATATAATTCTGTTGCCTTGTTTTTGAGTTTCTCCTCATCCATGATCCATGGATAAGCTTTGGTGGAGTTGGGAGATTTTGGGAGGTATTTTGTTAATTTTTTTATCTACTTTTTTTTTTTTGAAGGTAGCAAAATACAGCAGAACAAGACAGAACAAACCCATGTGACCGCACTGCAATAAAACTATCACAGAGCAGGTCACCAGGACACAAGCAATGGGCTCAATAGTACAGCCCATTTTGTTCACACTAGCTGTTCCCTCAATCAGGCAGAGGAAAATGGAAGGAAATATCGAACTTTCAAAAACAGAAAATTGAACAAAGCAGTAACATTAATCAAAACTGAGCAAAATAGTGATAAAAATATTTGACTTCAAAGAGATAGTAGAAGGAAATCCCCCTTACTTGCCATGCTGTAGACATTCATCCTCCAAAAAGATACTCACACTGCCTGTGCCTACTTGCTAATGGGGGGGAGGCACAATATGGATCAATGTCTGATACTTAGCCTGCGCACCTGCAGGGCCCCAGCTACTTACCAGGGTGGCCAGTAGGCCACCTGTTCTCCCAGCACCCAAAGTTCCAACATGATGCAGAGCTCAGGATTCACTGATAGTTCTCGCCCTGGTGTGCCAGTGGCTTGCCAGGCCCCCAGCTGCTCACCAGGGCGGCTGTTCTACAGCGTCCCAAGTTCCAACATGACGCAGAGTTCAGGAATTGCTGATAGTTCCCGCCCCGGTGCGCCGGCTGCTTGCCAGGCCCCCAGCTGCTTACCAGGGCAGCGAGTAGGCTGCTTGTTCTCCAGTGCCCAAAGTTCCAACTGAGCCTGCTTCTTGGACCAAGTATGTAAGTGGCTGCCCAGTGATTCAATGTTCCTTGGCTAGAGAAACATACTAAGAACCTGGCTTTTAGTCAAATTGGATTTATGATTTGAATTGATCATTCATTTTCCTTTTGATCCACATTCCAAGAAATTGGAAGTGTGTTTGAATCTTTGAAATTACCTTTTCTGATTTAAATTTCAAGTGTTTTATGTTATCCAGTATAACTCTGTATTGGGTCCTTTTGAGTTGGCCCATAATATGAAAATTTGCAGACTTTCTAACCTGATAACATGTTCTAGACTCATACTGTACCTTCTCTGCCTCAGCTACAGAATTAGTTATTTCCCCTAAGGATTCTTGGCTCTTTTATTGGAACACGATATTAAGGATCAAATTCTAGCTCCTAGAGAGGTATATTTAGCTTGCACTCAAGAGGTGACGTGTGAACAACTTCAGCAGAAGGAACTAGAATATATCTATATCATCTATTTTTAATTTATTATTTGGGAAACTTATACTTGAATAAAATTCCAAGAAATATACAATATATGCCTACATTTTCCTATATTCGCCAGTTTTCACATTTTACTATATTTGTACTATCATTTCCTTTTTATTTTATATACATTCATTAATACTTCTAGAAATATAATTAAGCTTAACCAAGTAAAATTAAGTTACAGGAATCATAAACATTAATTTGTATATATTTCCTAAGAATAATAACATTCTTTTATATTATCATAATATATAATTATGAAATTCAGGAAACTATGTTGATAACAATATTTTCACCTAGTGTAAGTAAGTGTCATGTTTAAAATTTTCAAATAGAAGGCAAATAAGAGATGGAGTGGGAAGGGAGGGGAGGAGAAGGGGTCATGAAAAGAGAATGTATCATGTATACGTACCAACTCCTCAAGACGAATGTGATCATTATGTACTGCAATCATGTACTAATAAAAATTTAAAAATTAATAAAAAATTTTCAAAGTATCCTAACAATGTCTTTCCTAGAAATTTTTACTTCCCATTCAGGATCCAAATCAGAATCGTGCATTGCTTTTGGTATGCTTTACTCTGGGACAATTCCTGAACTTTTCTTTACATGCCATTGACATTTTTGAAGAATGCAAGCCAGTTGCTTTGTAGCTCGTGCCTCAGTGTGAGCCTGCCTGATTGTTTTCCTGTGATTACATTCATGAGAATATATGAGTTTTCACATTAACAATGATGTAAACTTTGTGTTTATCACATCATGTTTTCATTATTGCCAATGTTAAGCTGAATCGAGGTTGGTTAAGATGGTTGTCTCTTCCTTCTTTATAGTTAATAATCTCTGAGGAAGAATTTTGAAACTGTATAAAAATTCTGTTCCCATTAAACTGCCAACAAATAGTTTCATTTTAGCATCCATTGATGGGTTTTTGATTAAGTAAATTACTACAATTATGGTTACAAAACGATGAGTTTTCTAATGCTATTATTTCTCTATCATCGACTAATTTACATTCCACTGTAGACTTTCCTTGTCGTTTCTGCCTTCCTTTTTTGGCATTCATCAAGAAAATGATAAATTTCTCCAATAGGATTTAGCCCAAATTAATCTCTCCCAGGCCACGGGATAGCTCAGAGCCATTGAAAGTCTCCTGCCATCTGTCTGTCACAGTTTCTGCACGGTAATCCTTGGACTTGTAGCTCCATGTATGAAGTCTATGTACTTGTCTAGGGCTTTAGGGGCGCAACATAGCCCAGTATTAAATATTCTACATTTAGGGCCCTGTATATTTGGAAATAGTATTCTGGGGTTTTTTTTGAAACAGACAATTAGTGTGTTGAATAATTATAATGTCCAGAGCAAGGCTAGTTCCACTCTAATGAGTAAGGATTTTATACTACTTTCATTGATTTCTTTCTGATGATTTTTTTTTTTTTTTATAACAAGGATCGAACTCACGATCTTGCATTTGCCAGACAGGCGCTTACACCACTGAGCTAAATCCCCGGCCCTTCTGATGATTTTTAAAAGTACTTTACCCTGGATTTGGTTGGCTTTACTAAGTATTCATAATGCACACCCAAAATGTAAGTTAGGGAAGTTCAAACATGTTTTAATTTACACGCACAGCGCCTAATGTGGTTAGTGGCTCAGGTTTCCGGACCTCGCTCCCCAGATCACAGGTATTTATGGTCCCTCTGGGCACCGCATTCAGGAGAAGTCACCCTGCCTTCCTTCTGGGAACAGCTAAAGCCGAAGTCTGGACACTGTGGAGTCACACTCCCTCCTCAGAATAACTGTTTGCAAATGTTTTTCTCTCTCTTTAAAATACAAAAAGAAAAGAAATTAGGTCCAGTGAGTGGCAGAAGCTGGGAGCAAATCCTCTGCACGCAGTCTTTTTCTTTTCTGTCGTTTTCTTTCTAAACCCTGGCTTCCTGCCCTATGTTCATTCTGCCGGCGACCTTTCCTTGCCCTGGCTCGCTCTACACCGCATCTCTTCTGAAGCTGGCCCGGCCCGCGCCCCTGCCCCTCCTCAGTCGGGTCACACCCTGTCCTGTCTGCAAACCCGGCCGGGCTCTGCAGCTGAACCTGCAGAACAGAGACAGCAGAGAATCCAGGAGAAAGAATCCAGAGCTGCCCTGGGATCAGACCGCAGCTCTGCTTTTCCCTCTGCCCAGGGCCGTTTCCCTCAATTTTCCCAACCGAGCAGAACCCCAGGCCTCTCCAGCAAATTACGCTCCACACGGATCTCCCTCTCAGGGTCAGGGTCCCGGTGAAATTCAGCCAGCTTCTGAAGGACCAGATCAGGAGACTGCAGTCCTATTGACATGCTAGTGTGTTTCTGTAGTCAGTCAGCAGCTTGTTTTATTTACTTGATTAAAGGAAGAGATAAATTTTGGGTGAATATTTTTGTTTGTTTTACATCACAATAGAAGAGTATTTTTGGAATTTGAAAAAAAATCTAACTCAGAACAGTTGTAAAACGGGTTGTCAGTATAAGCTTAATTTAGAAACTAAAAGGTCTTCTTTGGGGGGTATACAGGAAGTATTTTTTAAAAATTTTTTTAATACATGTTTGCAGTACATAATGACTACATTTATCATGGGGAGTTGGGATATGTACATAGCACATCTTTTTTCTTTCTTTCTTTTCTTTTTCTTTTTTTTGGTTCTGGATCGAACTCACTACTTCACACTTGCCAGGCAGGCACATAACACATCTGAATTCCTTTTAGGAAATAAAGCTTTTGCAAATGAGGACAGGGAAACACAGAAGGGGATAGAGAACCTAACACATCTTAATTCCTTTCTGTTCCCTGTCCTTTCTGTGCTTCTGCATCCTTCTCATTTGCAAAAGCTCTTTTTCCATTTTTTCCTTCAATTCTTTTTCATTCCTTTCTCTCTCTCCTTTCCCCTCTCCATCTCAGATTTTTTTGTTTTGTTTTGTTTTGTTTTTTGTACCAGGACCTTGCACTTGCCAGGCAGGTGGTTTTGCCACTGAGCTCTATCCCCAGTGGCCCCCTCTGTCTCTTGATCCCCTTCCCATTTAAAAAAGATCGCCCTATTATGTTTTTATTTTGTTTCTTGCTTATATTTTGGGTTTCTCATAAAAGAGAAACCACGCAATATTTAAGATTGTGTATTTGATTTGTTTCATTTAACACCATGGTCTTTAGGTGCATTCATTTTCCTATGAGTGCCTCAAGTTTATCCTTCTTTATGGCAGACTAGTATTCCATAAAAGGTGTTCTTTATGTATTCTTTTTCTCTCCTTTTTTTTAACCTTTAAAAATAATGTACATTCAAATAATGACTTGTGAAAAGAAACTTGGAATTAAACTGGAATTGATGGCAACTAGCTAAATTTTGCTACTGTTCAGGTTCAGTTTTGAAGAATATTGTCAACAAAATACATACAATTTTTTAAAAGTCTAAGATTTCACACTAGCTGGAGATATAGCTCAGCAGCACAGCACCTGCCTGGCAAGCATGTCTTAAATATTGTGTGGTCAGTACCACCACTAACAAAAAACAAACAAACATCAACATTTCTCCCTAACTCAACTGTATGGTAGCAAAGTTACTAATGATATGCTGAGTTTTTATTAAGGAACTCTCACTTTGCACAAATATATTTAATTTCACAATCATATTATGAGGTCAACTTTTTTTTTTTCTTCTTTTTTGTACCAGGGATTGAGCTCATGATCTTGTGCTTACCAGGCAAGTGCTCGAGCCACTGAGCTAAATCCCTGGCCCTGGTCAACATTATTATCCCAATTTTATAGATGAGACTAGAGAGGTTCAGAAAAGTCAAGTAGTTCTTCCAGATCACCAAAAACAGTGTGTAGTGTGGTCAGACTTTAGCATAAATCTGCCTGATTTTTTGTTTTTTAAGAATTAGTGTTCATGATCTAACCCCACAGGGTGTGCATGGTATTTGGGTGTATTTCTTTCTTTCTGATTTAGACTGAGTGATACATTCAGGTGGTTCAAGAGTGAAAGAGAGAGAGGGGAAAACAAGGGGAAGATGTTGGGACAAAATCCCCGTCTGTGCCTGAGCGCTGCAGGGTGGAGCTGCTGAGACGGGTGGAGTGGTGTGTGGCCGAGAGGAAAGGCTCAGCAGGCCGCCCCACGGTGGAAATTCTGCTCTTCACGGGTGAGTCCGGGAAAGCCACAGCGCCAAGCTCACGGTATAGAAAGCAGGCAAGGAATTGGGTGATCTGAAGGAAGACTATTCCCAAACACTGACAAAATGGAATGAAAAGAAGAGAATGAATCAAAAACTGCTGGAGATGTTGGTAGGGCTTGGAGTTCCACACAAAACCAGTTTCCACTGTCCACAGAAGTAGTACCAGGGACTGATTGGAAGAACTTTACGCCGCACACCTTCTTTCTTGGGCCCCGGGGGAAAGGCTCGGTGGATAAGGAGAAGGCAGCAGTTCTCGCGCAGGCTTGGCAGCACCTGCGTTAGAAGCATCATGAGAAACAAGGGGTCCCCCAACTCAGCAAGAAGGACAGGCAGCCCCTGAACCGGGGGAGTAAAGTCTGGCACAGTTCTTTATTCACAACTACAGATGTAAATGCAAAGACAGAAGCCTAATAAACTGATTTTTACTGTGCCCAGGTCCTGCGACTTCCAATTCAGGTTATAGGAAAGGAGAACACAGAACATAGACAACTCAAATCCCAGCTGTTAGGATGGATGATATAAATGAGAGAATAGTATCAATTTCTTTGTTAAACAACAAAAAGTCTGGTAGAATCATGGGTACTTACTCATTTTTATCATGCAAGTTGAGAGAAGGAAAAAAAAATGCTAGCAGTCTACTGATTTGACAAAAGACTCTTACAAGTATTTATACTATGCAGAAATACAGAAACGTCCAACATGACATTCTGAGAGCATCTGATTATTGAGTAAGACAACTTGTCAGAATTATAAGGCTCTTTGGAGATTACTTTTAAGGATATGGCAGTGATTTCCAGAGTCTTGTTCCTATTATCCTCCCATAGGTAAATTGATAAGAATAAAGGAATTGAGCAAATTAGTAAACTTGCAAATATTCTTGCAAGTTTCAATGCTATATCAAATCAAATTTTTTGGTCATACCATATGACACAAAAATGGTCACTCTCAGTTAGCTACAGGGAAGACAGCACATTTCCTTCATCTGTCTCTTAGATTCCTTTTGTTAATTATAAGCCTTGCTTAACTCAGAAGTTTTATTTGTAAAATAAAATAAAATTTAAAGCAAAAGAGTCTCATGGAGCTCAATTTTATTTGAGAATATGGAGAAAAAGATGGACATGATTTTATTCCACAACCATGAAATAAGACGACACTTACATAGAGGGAAGATACAAAGTAGACTGGACAAAGAAGGGAGGCAGTCAAAGAGAACCCACCTACTCATGATTGCAAAGCAAGAAGGCCCAGATAGTTACCAAATTACTTTCAGAGAAAGTAGCCTTTAAGATAAATGGCATCATGCAAAATGAACCGGGATAATTTATAATAATGAAAAGTTTGTTTCGACTGGTAGTTAGCAATTTTAAAATTGCAGTGCCTAATAAACTAATAACTTAGACTTAAAAATTGAATGATGAAGAGAAACAAAAAAACTAGTCATAAGGTGATATTTTAACACAACCACTCAGTGATTAGTACAGAAAATGGAAAAAAATTCTTCTGAATTCATAACTTAAACATAATAACTAATAAAATTGATCTAATGAGTATATTTTGAATAATGTACCTAATAAGTATGTATTGAATACCATTTGGTGACCAAGCATATTCATCAACATTGGCCGTATACTCAGTCTTAAAAAAAACTTCAACAAATGTTTCAGGATTGGAATAGAAACAAGCATGTTTTCCTAACGTAATATGATAACATAGAAATCAATAATATCAAATGGCACAAATAAAGCCTTCATATGCTTGAAACTACATATACACTGAAGTAATCATCATTCAAAAAAGAAACCAATGTGTAATTAAAAATAGTTTGAACTGAATAATAATACAACTACTCGCTCAAAACAAGAGGTTCAGCTAAAGACACACTTAAAAAAATTATGGTCTTATATGTGTCACTAGAAAAAGGCTTAAAATTAATAAACTGAGAGAAAAGTCAGTGCTTTCCAAGGACCAGCTATGCTGGGACAGGGAGGATCCAACAAAAAGCCAACAAGCCAGCCCTTCTAATAAGCCGTGCAAACTGCAGCTTCTGGGAAGAGAAAAGTCAGTGCCTCCCATGAGCCAACTGGTGCAACCCCCACCCCCAAGCAACCTGCTGACAGACTGAGTTGATAGCAACTAAGGCACATAAAGCAACTAAATGCTAGTATTGTTTGGTTGATTTTGCAGGCCTGGGGACAGTGGTCTGAGCATCTCTTGGGAGGATGACAGTTCGCAATATAGCAAATAGTGGTGACTTCTTTCAATCTTCTCTTTGAAATCCAATATTGTTCTCACTGCTTTCTTTGTTCTGATTGTTTTTGCTTTATTCAATACTCTGTTTTGTTTTGGTTTGATTTTGCTATACCTGATGGACAGTTATTGTGAAGGTAACAAGATATACTATGGTAGCTATTGTTTTCCTAGTATCCTGATTTGAAGTTCTGTACCAACCTTGCCACTTTGTTTTGATTGACTTTGTTCTGTTTTGTTTTGTTGGATTTTACTGTCTTTAAAATAAAAATTTAAAAAAATTAAATTAGTAAGCTAAGAATATAGAAGGTAAAAAGAACAGCAAAATAAAGAAAATTGAAAGAAAGACATGATAAAAATAAGCCAGTGAAATAGAAAACAAACATAGAGAATTAGTAAAGCTAAAGATTGATTCCTTAAACCTAATAAAACTAGTAAATTTCTAGGAAGAAAAATAAAAAGAAGAGTGACTGCACAAGTAAGTATCAGAGAAGGAAAAGAAGACATTACCATAAAAGCTCAAAACATGAAACAAATAATAAAAAGTCATTAAAATAGTTTCATGTCACTAGATTTTAAAATGTAGATTAAATCTACATTTCAAAGTACAATTTATAAAAAAAGTACAATTTATATGAATTATCTCAAGAAAGAAATGATTCTAAAACCAAACGATCTTTTAATACATTGAAGGAATTGAATTAAGGACAATTTTATATTTAGATGGCTTCACACTAAATTCCAACAGCTAAAGAACTCATAATTATGACCTATTTTCATATTATATACCAACTTTCATAGAATAGAAAAAAAAGGACATTATTAGTCTTTCTTTAGGAGGTTAGTATAAACCTGTTAACAAGAAAAAGCTATGTGTTAATGTCACTCAAGAATATAGACACAGCTGCGGATTTAGTTCAGTGGATCAAGCACTTACCTGGTAAGCACAAGGTCATGAGTTTGATTCCCATTATAAAAAATATGTATAGATAGATACAAAAACTTTAACAGTATAGCAGCAAACTAAATCCACCAGTACAGAATGTAAAAAGTATGAAACAATGTAACTGTGGTGGCCAGCCCCCAAAATAACCCCTGAAATCCCCACCTGGGGCTGTTTCCTCTCACACTGTTTCAGGATTTGTGTTTGTGACCAACAGAAAAAACTAGACTTGATATGATGTTATGTTATGCTGCTACATACATAGTGATTATTAAAGACATAGTGCTTCTAGGTTGTTTTGATTTTTTGCTCAGATCATGTACTTTGGAGGAAGCCAGCTGCCCTGTCATGAGCATCCTTAAAGGGAGGACCACATGGGATTTGAGCTTCCTGCCTATGCCTACACAATGAATTTGGTGGTGGACCCTCTAGCTCAGTTAACTCTTAAAGTGACTGCAGCCTTGGCCAACATCTTGACTAGAACTTTCCATGAGATTCTCATGATCTAGAGTCACCCTTAGCAACTCCTGGACTCTTGACCCACAAAATTGTGTGGAATTAAAAATATTTATAATTTAAACCACTATATTTGAAGATATGTTGTGATGGAGCAATAGATAACTAATATATGTAGACAATGACCAATTGGGTGAATCCAAAGATGAAAAGCTGATTTGACCTCAGAAAAATCGACTGATGAATCCCACCACATTGAAGAAAAAAATCAAGGTGGGTGTGGTGGTGCACACCTGTAATCCCAGCACTCAAGAGACAGGCGGGAGGTTTGCTTGAGTTCAAGGCCAGCCTGGGCTACACAGGAAGACCATGTCTCGAAACAGAAAAGAGAAAAAAAAGTTATACGCTCATCCCAATAAATACAGGAAAGTGTTGGGTATTTCTGCTTCATATTTCTACAGAACATAAGTCAGCCTTCTTGGAGAAATCAGACTTTGAAGAGATTATTTTCTTAGCCAGAGTAGGAAATGAAAGCTTAGGGACATTTTCTACTCTGAAAGAGTATTCCTTCAGCTTTCACTTTTTGTTTTATATTACAAGTAAGAAAGAAGCACATTTAATTATTAAAAAAATTATTCTGTGAGCTTGTTAATCTGTGGGAGTTTCTTACTCTGATATGTTATTTACATTTATAGGTTCTGCAACTAGGGGAATAATAGAATAATTTAAGTGAAGGGTCTTTGATTTCTTTAACAAATCATCATCTCTTCATCATTCTTATGCCAAAATTTCTTTCCCTCTTTTTCTGTGTCTCGGCAGCTTCTTGATTTATGCTTTCCTGTAAACATTGCAATCAAATTACATTTTACATCCACTGTATGTTATTTGCATTATGTACTCAGGAGAATTAGAATCTATCTTTTAAAATGGGTATTCACAGGAAATGAAATTGTTTTGTCCTTCAGCTTCGCTTTTTGACTGATAGTTTTTAAAACCACCCTATGTCATTTTGCCTTTAAATATTTTGTTTGTTTGTTTGTTTGTTTGGTACAGGGGATCGAACTCATGAGTGCGTGCTTGGGCACTTATGCCATTGAGCTAAATCCCTAGCCCCATTTTTAAATATTTTAAACATAGTCAATAAAGCAGTTTCATCAAAAGAATTTTTGGAAGCATGAAAATCCTTAACAGGTGTTGGGATTTTTTATTCTATGATTTTTAGAAATCTTTCAAATAGCTGACATTGTGTCATTATGAATTGTTCATTCAAATCAGTGCAATAATGCTGCACATGGAAATATCAAGTGAATTCTTTTTGTTTGTTTAACTCACACAAACAGTTCATAATTACCAAAAACAGAAAATGTATAAATGTAATCTACTATCTTGGGTGCTACAATCTGAAAAGTTAAATGGAAGCAAAATGGTTACTTAACATAAGAAAAGCAGGTAGTAGTTATACAAAAGTTAAAATGCCCACCTTTGAGAGTACCAGTAATGTGTACAAGTATATATACATGAGATTATATAAATGTTTATGAAGGTAAATTGAAGCTTTTTTTACCCTAACATACTTCTTAAAATTATACTATTTTTTGCATTGTAAAGTGATATAGACTTTTTAAAAAACATAATAAAGTAATAAATAACAATAGTTCTAATTACTCCATAATCTGTCCCCAGGGAATTTATTCAAAAATTGTAGCTCAATGGCAATAGGTAGTGTTATGCACATAAATGCTCACTAGTGGGTTATTAATTATTAAAAAGAAAAATATGTTGAGTTATATAACATTTAAACAATACATTAATAAAAATAACATTACATAGCTATTAAATTATTATTGGGCTGGGCTATAGCTAAGTGGTAGAGTACTTGGCTTAATATGCATGAGGCCCCGGGTTCAGTTACCCAGAAAAAAGAAAAAAACATAGCTACTATAATCACTAGAGAGAACCAAGAAAAGAAGAACAAAATATTATCTACTGTAGCTGGGGGGGCGGTGGCTCATGACTGTAATCCCAGCTACTCAGGAGGCTGAGAAAAGAGGCCTGGACAACTGTGAGACCTTGGGTCCAAAACAACAACAACAACAACAGTATTTTTTAAAAGAGCTATGGATACAAAGCACAGCCCTTTCTGGGTTTAATCTCTAGTAACCATCCAGCTTTCCTAAAATCTACTTCATAATTTTGCTGTAAGGATTAAATGTGATGATGCAAAATAAAGTGCCTGGAACAATATATAGTTGCTAGAAAGCTTCTATAGATGCAGTCTATTGTAATTAACTAATTAATTTTGTGATCTTAGGGATGGAACCTAGAGCCTCGTGCATGCTAAACACATGGTCTAGCACTAAACCGTACCTCCAGTGCTATAATTCTACCTGTTAAAACCAACAGAAGCCAATGTGAACTTCCCTGCTGTGTATCATTTTTGGTAGATGTGGCAGGTGGCCTCTAGTAAGGCTTTCAGTGGTCCCTACCTCTTGGTATCCATGCCCTGTGCAGCACTCCTTGCTGAAGTGTGCTTTGTGCCCAGTGACTCACTTTAACAAATAAAACACTAGAGCAGTGTTGAAATGTTACTTTGAGGAAGACAGAAAAAAGTGATAAAATTAGCATGCATCAGTGATTTTTTAAAAAAGAAATCTAGTAAGCTGTAGTGGAAGAAAAGGTCTTTTTCTTTTCTTTCTTTCCTTTTTCGGATACAGGGTCCCTCTATGCAGTTCAGGCTAGCCTTGAACTTCACTATGTTGCCCAGGCTGACTTTGAATTCAAAGTGATCCTCCTACCTCAGCATCCTAAATGCTGGAATTACAGGTGTGTGCCACCATGCCTGGCTGGAAAAAAATGTCTTTAAAAGCAATGAAAAGGAACAAACTAAAGCCTTATGTAAAAATCATGGATAACAAAATGAATCAAAGAAGGCAAAACTACCTTTTTATGGGTCTATGCAGAGGCGGTAAACTAAAAAGATGCAGGTAACTGCTGCTTATGTTCATCAGGGTCATGTTGCTTCTGAAGGATGTGGCAGTGGTGATAATGGATCAAAAGCTCACAGGGCACTTTCTCAACTCAAGATCTGTTTTCCTTCTCACTTGGCTGGGCTTGCACAGGTATCTATTTTATAGTAATTCTTTAAATCTTACCTTAAAGTTTACATACTTTTCTTGTTGGATGATATTGCTCACTGTAAAAACAAAACAAATGATACAGAAAGATAACATATTACTGTACATATTAACAGACTAAAAGAGAAAAACTGTATTGTCTTCATAAGTGCAGGAAGAAGCCACATATAAAATAAAAGCCTCTTAAAAATACTTAATGAATTAATATAGAAAAAAAAGAAACATCCTTAACTGGATGAAAAATGCTGAAAAAGCCAAAAGCAAACATCATAATTAATGATAAACCATTTAAGAACAGGTATAAGGTAAGAATGCCCTCTATTGTTGCTTATCTTTCAATTTCAGTGAGAGGACTCACTTTTGTAGTAAGATAAGAAACAATAAAATGTATAAAGATTGGAAACAAAACAAAACAAACTAACCCCTAGCATTAGCCAGAGATGTTTGCAAAGAAAACCCAAAAGATAGCAACAGGCAAATTAACAGAGAAAGTAATCAGTGATTCAGTAAGGTCATGTCACTCAGTATCAGTAACTCAAATGCTCTTTTAAAGAAATCAGTGGCACTGCTATACACTAGCAATCAATGAAAGCTTGCAACAACAGGCAAATAAAAATATTTATGACTAAATGTCAAAAGTATGTATTTTATGGTTTGGATATGAAATATCCCTCAGAGGGGCTTGTGTGGAAGGCATGGTCTTCCATCCAGTGTTCAGAGGGTGGCTGGAAAGTGATCATGAGGGCTCCGATCACATAATCCATTCATGGGTTTCACTGAGTGGACTATTGGGAAGTGGTTGAAACTACAGGAGGTGGGGCCTAGCTGGAGAAAGTAAGTGTCTCTCTCTCATATTTTGTCATAGCAACAAAAGCTGACGAACATATATGTGTAAGAATTTTTTAGCCTAAGCAACAAACAATAACATAAATAAGCCATCTCACCCCAAATTAATAAAATACAATGAAATTATACTAAGAAGACTTATGGGTTTCATAAGGCAATTACAAGATGTATATGAAAGAAAAGTAAAGGGCTCTGAATAGCCAGAAGAGGAATTGAGATCTTGTTCAAGTCTCATTTAAAAGCTATGATAATTAAGACTTGTGCATGCGTGTGACTGATTACAGCAGAAGCAAGGCTACAGCTTAAGTGGGAAGAGGAAGGGCTGTTTAATTAATGGCGACTGCATTTTGATTCCCCATTTTACCAAATGAAGCACTGACTCCTTCCCTACAGAGTTATTCCCAGAATTATTGTACTAGGGTTCACCAGGGAAACAGTCCCATAGGATATACACACATGTTGCCCCAGTACTGAACATGGGCAGAGATTTTCCTTGTCATAATTCCCTAAGGAAAACAATACCTAGTTATGTGGAATTTGGTATTAGAGTAATCTACAGACAATTTAAACTAACATACAGAGGATATGCATGTTGTATGCAAATATGGTATTTTTTTATATAAAGAACTTGGGTATCCAGAGAGTGTCCTGGAACCAATCTTCCTCAAATCTTCTCTCCCTCTCCCTCTCCCTCTCCCTCTCCCTCTCCCTCTCCCTCTCCCTCTCTCTCTCATTCTAAGGAATTGTTTTTCACCATTACAGAGGCCAGTTCTGTGCCCTGGTAGTACAAAAAGGCACAGAAGCCTAAAGACCATTAGCTGAACAATTAATTTTCTCTTGCTTGGGGAAGATTGGTCTTTTGGTTCTATTTTGTTTTATTCCACTGATCAGATGAGGCCCATCCACAGTAAGTATGGCAGTCTGTTTTGCTTTAATTCATTAATTTAACTGTCACTCTCATCCAAAATCACCCACCTCACAGAAATAGTAGAATCATTTTTATCAACTACCTGGGTGCTCTCTGGCAGAGTTCAGTTGACAGACAAGTTAACCTCCACAGAAATTAAAGCTAGAAATGAGAGCAGCATTATAACACACAGGAGAATATCTCTATGATACTTACACAGAGAGATTTGAAAAATAAGATACAAAGAGCATCAACTATGAAGGAAAAGACAAATTTGACTACATAAAAAATTTTTAATAGTCTAGTAAATGTTTTTGTTTTAAAAAAGAACAGAAAGACAAACTGAAAAAATACTAAACTTGATGCCAGCATCTATTAAGTAAACAGTAACAGATAATATTGCTTATTCACATAAATATATGAATTCATACTATTTATATATTTATAAAGTGTAATTCACAATGATTGGTTAAAGTGGCAGGGGTGGGCTTGCTGATGCTGATGTACTTACAGGTACAAGAAGAATCTTTGCTATAATTGCATAAAGCCATAAGTGTATATAAATTGTCTTTTTAAAAAGTGGCAGGTGTAGAAGATTTGCTTTGGAAGAAGATCTCTAAGAAGTTGTCAAAAGGACTTGTAATACTTTACTTCTTAAGTGAGTAGTGGGTGTGTGTGTGTGTGAATTACATCATTCTTTGAACATTTGCTATTTTAAAAATAAATAAATCAAAGATTTATGATTGCATAGAAATCAAAGAAGTAAGAGCCATTGTTTTTGTCTTATCATGGGAGTATTCAATTTATAAATAAAATAATACCTGAAAGTTAAATTTAAAGTTTTGAATAATTTTAATATTAAAAATCACAAGTAACTGTATGTTCATTCTGGTCCATTCAACACTAAAAACCCACTGAAAAGAATTTCTTCAAATGAGAAGCATCAATTGCCTCTAAAGCATGTCTTAGAGATAACTGAATTAATAATTAATTTTGAAAAATGAGAGATTTATGTTTTATATATTAAGCTTTGAACTTATACCTTCATATACATTTTATCAGTCAACAAACATTGAATGTTCACTCTATGCCAGCATATTATATGGATAAGCTGTGATCAGGAAACAAAAAGTACTCATAAATCATTGTTGAAATTTAAGAGTATTTTCTCCTATCACCAAAGTATTTACTTGCTAATATCTGACCCAGGCAAAATGCTTCTATTTAAATAGTCAAGCCATTAGGAGCTGCATAGGACACCACGTGGGGGAAATCTTCAGAGAATTAAGGAGTTAATTCCATTTCTGTTCAGTGTTGTCATGGAATTTTTTCTTTCAGACTGTTCACACATGATTACTTTCCCAAATGCACTGAGGATTATAGACTTAAAATCAAATGTTTCTGGCCATTAAAGTTAACTACCCAACTCTTGGCCACACTTAAACCTGCATGAGGTCTAGTCAAGGAGAACATATTCACAAACAGCAATATTTATTGAGGTAGAAATATAAACTATGAGAAACTTCTCAGGCATCTTAAAAGTAGAGCACAGTGCTCCCTGTTTTCCTAAATTCTTGCTATTTCTTCTTCTATAGTGACCATTATTGACACTTGCCACTTCACAGGGTTTTTATTTATTTATTTTTGCCATATTTTGTTTATTTTAAAAAGTCTTTTAAGAAGAATCAAAACTGGAGTCATTTGAAATTTTCAAAATCATACACCCAAGGCTGCAGGTGTAGCTCTGTGGTAGGGTACTTGCCTAGCAAGTTAGAGGCCCTGAGTTCCAACACCCCCACCCCAGAATGGCAAATGCAAAGCAAAACAAAAATCATGGGCCAATAAATTCTTTAGCTTTGGACAGTAGAAAGAATATCACAGGGGTTTGAGGTTGACACACAGTTTAATCACTTAATAGTCACTGATAAACATGAAAAAGTAAACGTTTTACTGAAACAACCCTTTGAATAGTTTATCATCCCAACATTATAATTCAGATTGAGTTTTGTAATTATTTTCTCTTATAAAAATAACTGTGTTCATGTCATAGCAATAAATTTTCATATACATTTTGATCCATATACTAAGTGTACATATATATCTGCTTGGCTATTTCCATGTTTTATTCATATACCCTATACTTACTGGGTACCAATTACATGCCAGGTACCCTCTAGATCTGAGAGGGAGAAAAAACAGATGTGATGCCTCTCTTTGGTCGTCTTCTAGTCAAGGAGAGAAGAGAGACTAATCAAATAATTACCAAACCAAGAAACACTGTGACTGTGACAAAAGCAAGGGAGGACAGTCTCACAGTGTGAGGTCAAGAGGACTTGCCCGGATGTGTGGTGCCCTGGGTTCTATCACCAGTGCTGCCAGAAGAAATAGAGGGGCCTCTGATCTGGGTAGGAAAGGAGGTCAGGGCGGGCTCCTTGGAGGAACTGGCCCTTGGGACCTGATAGTGCCTGACGTTACTTAGGTAAAGCGGGAGGGGAAGAGGATTCCTGGCGGAGGGTTCTCCATTCATGGCTGGCGCCCGTGCAGGAAGACAGCGTGAGGTTCAGAAAACCCTGCCAATCATCTAAGTGAGAGAGGCCGGGAGAAGTGGCATTAGTGGGAGAAATAAAGACATTTCAGGGTTGGGATTGGCAGGCCATCGTGAGAGTTGATAATAAGAAACTTGGATTGGCTTTGTGGTCAAAGGTGTTAATAAATTAAAGCTAACAGTGCAATCATATTAAGTCTAATTAGTACACGTCAAGTTTCACATTAAAAGCATCCATGACTATACTAGGAGGGACTATTTCAGTAAAAATGACTTTGGTCTCATGTATATATTTTTTTTCTGGAGGAAACTTAAACGTTATTGGGAGAATTTGAATAGGAGCATTCTGTATAAGAAAAGCTTTCAGTTTTGCAGGTTGTCTTCATTCAAGCATCTGATTGTCTTTTACCAATGACATGACCCTAACAATTTAGAACCTTACTAAACAGAACATTATCTATTAACATGAAAAGCATACCAAACAATACCAGAGGTTTGGTTTTCTAAAATGGACTAAAATCATAACATTAAGAATCACCCGTTGGCATACATTCAGTGAGACCCCTGTAGATCTGCAAGACATTTCAAGGCATATCTATTATCACTGTTTTTACAACATCATCTGCCTTCTTGCTCTACAAGGAAATCAGGAGAGAGTTGGAGTTCTTCACACAGAAAATCATTACTGTCAAACGGTAGGTATAAGCAGAGAGCAAAAATTTCTTATGTTGTGGGCCTTTCGCTAGCACAGCGCCTGTCACTGAGCACCTAGAAATCAGTGTCACACTGCAGTGAGGTGAGGAACATGGCATGAAAACACATTGGTCATGTGCATTTTGAAATCACATGTCTTGTAGTAAAGTTACCTTTGCCATGTTAACTTTCTTGATTTCTAAATACTTTTTAGTTGAAAATTAAAATCATCATCATTGCATTACTTTTTTATTGAGGGATTTGGAAAATATGATGAATTTTAGTATTACACCTTTCCTATTTAGCGTCATGTAAATTTATGTCCTTTTAAAATATAAATGGATGGCAAGCTCCGTGCTAGCTGGGGAGGGCGGGGGAGAAGTCACACTCAGAGGCCCTGCTAGCATTGGTGAACCGCTGCCTCATGTCTCTCCACGACGCCAGGACCCTGGGATGGGAGAGCCCAGGTGCTCAGACCAATCCACTACATTGAGGGACTGGCAGCCAGTGCAGGAAACACCCGGGATGCAGCAATGGGCTGATTCACAGGCACACAAAAAAATGTCAAGATGAAGGAGCAAAATACCATTTCAGACCTCCAGCCCAGAACAAGTTAAGGAGACACAGACATAGTATGGATTAGAAGTCGCACTCCTGAAATTTCTAAAAAGATAACAACTGAAGTAAACAAGCAACTTAGTTCTTGTATTGAGTTCGTTTTACATGTTTATGTCTGACAGTGGGCGATAGCGATTCTGAAGATAAGAGGCATTGTGGTAGCCACTGTTAATTTCCTATTGTCTTGTTTTGAAGACCTGTATCATCCTCATTGTTTGATTTGGTTTGGTTTTATTCTGTTTAGGTTTGTTTGATTTCATTATGTCTGATGGTATGGGCAGCTTTTTGAAGAAAATAAGATATATTATGGTAACTATTGTTGATTTCCTATTATCTTGTTTTGAAATTCTGCATTGCTTTCATTGTTTTGTTTTGATTGGCTTTATTCTGTTTTATTTTATTTGGCTTTATTCTCTTTAATAAAATAAGAAATGGATTTTAAAACTTACTATAACCCAAATTTTCATTAAATACAAAATTCATCAAATGTGGGCACTTTGACTAAAATTTATACCAATATACATAAAACTGTAGCAATTTCCCAACTGGATTTGTTTTTTTAAACCTCCCCAAATTCCAAATTCATTTGCAGAAGCTCCTGTGTCATTCCTGGATATAAAGTTCACATAATGTAATCGATTTATCCTTTCCCACTTGGGACTGAGTTGACTTTAATGGAAATTACAGGTGCACAAGGGACTAGGAAGCCAATTTAATGTGAAAGGCAGCAATTGTGATGCCAGGGGCTCACAGAGTCTATTCTCCATTCATTTTCACCAAGATCAAGGCAGGCATTTTGCTTCTTTCCTTTTCTCTTCTCTGGCTCCATCCCAGGAGGGTGTTTTTAGGGAGAGCAGAGCATAAAGGGGATTGATATCCATGAGAGAAGGGCTGCTCTGGAGGGTCCCCAAAGCACTGATATCCTCTCCTGAAGGACAGATTCTCCCCCTTCAGCCTTGCTGAGGAGAAAACCAGAGCAATCAGCAAAGATGGGGTGAGCCAAAAAGGAAGGGGTGGGATAAAACATCCAGGAAATAAAGACAGAAAGATTACCATACAATCCACTGATGTGGCCTCTATGTCCTGGGAGGGGATTGGATGTGAAGAGCAAACACCTATTTGAGGACTTAATTTTGAGAACTTAATTTTGCCTTTGTGTATTTGTGATCTGGTTACATAATAGTATTTTGTTTCTGGTATGGAATATTACCTTCACACTGTTCCAGATGTTATAGGCTTAAGCAAGGTTTTACACTTAATTTGAATGCTGTAAATCACTTTTGCTTTCCCAAAGGCTGGGATTTGGAGTCAGGTGCCTTCTTTTATTATACAGAGGCTGACAAAAAATTTTATTTTGATACTTTGTTCTTAATACCTTCTATTGTTATCGTCTTTACCAGAGTCAATCTATAGATTCAGCATCTTCAGGATATTGCAACACATAGCTTTCTCTTTAATCAAACAAGATATTTGTTCCAGTCTACACTGAATAACTGAAATCCTGGGTAGTATCACAATTGTTGGGTGAAATCGAGTTAGACAAGTGCACTAGGCAGGTTATCAAATTCTAGATACCTCACTGGCTTGCAGACTTCTTGGGATAAAGCAACTATAGCTGCTCATTATGCATGAGATGCCATGCACTGTGCCATCTGATCCTGTTGCCTTGACTACAATGGATTAGAGCCTAGAAACTGCAAAACAGCCAATCAAGACCCTTCATACACCAACCAATCAGGACGCTTTATACTGAATCAGTCAGGTATCTCTCACTGGGAATTGTGCTTCAGATGCAGAGTGTAGAAATAAAGAGGAAGCTACAGTAAGAAGCTATGTTATGAGCAGGTTGGAATCACCAGGACTGGGAACAATGGAAGTCTACATGGAGCCCAGTCTCAGGAGTTGGTGAACACCAGGGATTAATTACCACTGGGACAGGAGGGTCCTTTATGTCTTGATTCGTGCTCCACTTCTCCAGAGAAGTGAGACTGTGCTGCTATGTCTCTAGCTCTTTCTGACTTTTCCCATTGTCTTGGTCACTCTCTGATAATATAACAAAATATTACACTATGGTAATTTATACTTAATTTATTGCATGCAGATTTGGAAGGTCCAAGATCAAGGCATGTTCAGGGTCTGGTGAGGCCTGATCCTCATAGAGTGCCTTCTTGTGTGTCCTCAGGTGGCAGAGGAAGAAGATGCAGAGGACTCTCTTCAACTTTTATGAAGGCATCATTTCTATTTGTGAAGTCATGCCCTTGTAACTTAATACTTCCCCAAAGGTCTACCTCTAAATACCATCCCTTGGGAACTTAAATGCCAACATGTGAATTTTGGAGGGACACATGCATTCATACAGCAGCACTCCTCATTGGAGGCAAACATTTCTCTCTTTCCTTATACAGGAGCTGTACAGAAGAGCACAAATCTTTGGCCTGTAGACTCACAGAATCTTAGGACTAATAATGATATGAGGGTTCAAACATTCCTAGATTTGGAAATTTCACAAGATTGTAAGTAGAAACACAACATAAACATAATAAAAGCAAAACATCTGTGGTTGGTTGTAAAGTAGGTTTGGGTAGATGGGGACCTGGCTGGTCAATATTTCCTTCTTCCCAACCTGAGGCATTCCTTGCATAGTATCTTAAATCAACCCTAATATTTTACAAATAAGGAAACTGATATCCATAATATTAAATACCTTGCCCAAATCCCTACTACTGGTTAGTGTCAGGCAGCAGGGACCAGAATCCACTCACCTAATCCTAGTTCCTCTTTGGACCCTCCCTGGAATTCCAACATGCTCCCAATTATTCCTTATATAGAATTTATCATCATACTTATGATTTTTTCCAAGTGAAAATGCTATATCAATTTTTTTCTCTTATAAAATCCTCATTAGACACAGTGAAACAATCCAGAATAGCATCAAGAAGTAATTAAAGACCCCCAGATGTCCCTCTGAAGCCATATTTATTTATTTATGTGCCTCCTCACAAGAAACTGGAGTTCTTTGACATCATTTTTCTTCACTTTGCATCATCTTGCTTAGTCCATAATAGTAGCTTGATCAGTGTTTCCTGACAGGAGGAATAATCAACTGCGCTGAACTTTGGATATTCAGAGAATAACCAGACATATTTGCCACCCTCAGTGAACTTGAAGACTCTGGGAAAGGAAAAAAAAAAAACAACAATAGGATAAAATTCTGCCCCTAGAGTCAAGAGGGCTGTGGGGGGAGCAAGTAGTGACCATTTTTTCCTCACAGGATGAAAAGACTGATATTAATGCTGGTTCTCTATGATCAGTTGGAGTTTGCCAAATTCAAAATAAGGGGCAAAAAGATATTTCAGAGAATGAATATGAAGATATTGTATACTCATAACTGTTATGAGCTTACTCTGAGCATAGTCTAAGTTGATGTGTGCAGGATAATAGGGCTCCTGAGAAGGGAAATTGGAAAGTAAGGGAATTAGCATTTGTGAAGCACTTGCTGTGTGCTAGGTATTAGATATTTTGTAACATTAGTTCTCCATTGGGAATCTTGTGTGGCACTAATGAGTAGGGTAGTTAGTAGGAATGGTGCCTGGTGTTACAAGTGTGGGCCCACTTGGTAAAGTGCTTTGAAGGTCATTCAGTTAGGGTTACATGCAAATTTTAAGCAGAGGAATGGCAGACTCGGAACGGTGTAGCTCAGTATTTATGTGGGATATTTTTTAATCACCATTGGTCTACCATTCTCCTCCCATAAACTGTGCCATTAGTATTTCACACCTAGAAACATGGTCCTGTGTTGTTTTCATTTCTTCCTTTATCAAAAATACCTCTGACAATATTTTGTGTTTACCTGTTGGTGCAGACTTAGACACTCAACAGATTAAAGAGATTTTAAATTTTTGCTGTTAAGGCATCTTCTTCTTTAGCTCTTCATCTCATTATTTCCTCCATTTTATCAAGAATCCCATTTTATTTGCGTGGTTTGAAAGAGTCTAAATGCTTTTGTCCCCACTATTTTCTTTGATCATTATACGAATCTTGCTCAAAGCCTTAACATTTCAAATTATCTCTTTAAACCTCAGCTTTGATTCTACTTTTCTGTGGTTCCTTTGTCTCTGCATCTAAGTAGCACAATGTGAAACCTATCGCAGAACTCATTCTGACTTTTCATCATAGGCATTGCTTAATTTAGACAGTGCCTGGGAGCCATGTATCATTATCTTTCATAACAAGAAACTACCCTGCTTCACTTCTTTCTTCTTCTCCCTTCTTTCTGTGTTGTTACTACAGAGCCACTTATCTGTGTAAGGAATCTGTTTTTATTGCTCATTTCTTCTGTTTATTCACTGGCGTGTTATCTAACACTCAAGAACAAACCAATTCTAATGGATTAACTCCATGTAGGTGGCCGTTAAGAGGATGTGAGATCAGGTTTTTTGCACAATTATCAAATGAATAGACAAGAGATACAAAACACCTGGACTTTCCAGTAAGCATTTAGCAGCATGTGCATTAAAGAAATGGAAATGAGTGCCCTTGGTTACTGATACCACAAAATGGATCTAGATAGGACTATAAACAACAGATAGTCTAAAATGAAGCAGTGTGTGGATGAATGATCTTGGTTTAGATTAGCAAACCCAGTAGGGTTTTAGGTCAAACCCAGTTTTGTTTAGCATCTTCATAAATAACCTGGAAGACAGATTTTAAAAAGCCTTTTAATTACATATTTAAGTGTCTTCAAGCTGAGAGGTGTAAAACATGATATGAGGAAAAATACTAGAAGAGGTAAATAGGAAAAATGATAAATGCTTTTTTTCATTAATCAGAAAAGCATGAAGTGATAGTTTGGAATGATAATTTATTTTTGAGACAGGGTCTTGCTCCGTAATTCAGGCTGACTTTGAACTTACTATGTAGCCCCGACCCGTGTGAGAATCATTTCAAGTCAAGTTATTAAAAGGAAAAACAATGAGCAAAAAAAATAATGATAATAATGTTGAAAGAGACCACAGAAAACAATGTGTTGATCCAAAAGAAGCCAAAGTGGTCACTATATATATATATATATATATATATATATATATATATTTTTTTTTTCCCCCCAGTTCTGGGAATCAAGATCAAGACCTTGTGCTTCCCAGGCAGGTGCTTATGCCACTGAGCTATATCCCCAGCCCTAAAGTGGTCATTATTATAGAGTTCTCTTAAAATACTCTGAGTTTTCTCATAAGGAGAAAATAAATTGCTGACTTAATATGACACAGAATCATAATACTTTTATGCTAGTTATAAAATTATATGCACAAATTCATGTATTTTTGTACTTAACTTTTATTCTGAAAATTACAGGCATGGTGGCACATGCCCATAATCCCAGCACTGGAGAGGCTGAGGCAGGAGGATCACTGTGATTTTGAGGTTAGCCTTGGCTACATAGTAAATTCAGGGCCAGCCTGGACTACACAGTGAAACCCTGTCTCAGAACACAAACAAAACAAAACAAAACACCCCACATAGGTCAGAGGATGGGAATAACAACTGTATGGTTAGATTGATAAAATCACCACCATGTTCAGAGTTCCATTTGACAAAAGATGTTCTTTTATGTCTTCCCCTCGCTAAACCTCTGGTGGCCACTTGTGTTTTCTGCCTTTCTTGAGGATGTCACATAAATAGAATTATATATTACATAACTGCTTTTGTTCCTTGAGGTGGATCATATTCATCATGGTGGGCTGGCAACAGGTAATCAACCTGTAACGCCCAGCTGAACTGAATCAGCATGGTGCCGGGTGTGGAAGGCCCACCTGAGGATTGTTGACAACAACATAAAAAGGAGGACTGGAGAAGAAGAGGCAGTGCTGTTGATTCTCCTGGAGAAGTTTGTTGTGCCAGTCTTCCTGATAATGAACCCAGTTGGTCTCATCATCATCGGAAGGGCTCGGGCCCTCACTGTCACTGAGGATAGCTGTGGTTCTCTTTAGGCTCTTTCTTTGTGTGTTGCTTCCTGGCTCCGGGGCAGATCCCTCAGCCTACTGGCACAGATCCTTCATCCCGTTGGCATGGAGTTCCTAGCTTCCACTGCTCACCTTTGGGCCTTCCCAGTGCAGATCCTGGATACAGACTTACATGAGATATTGTCATGGGCTCTAGGCCTCCAGCTGGACTTGTGGAGGACATTGCCATAGCTCTAAGTTTTCGGCTGGACTCATGTAGGACATTGCCATGGGATCCATGCCCTCAGCTGGATTCTTTGGGTCTTTAGTGCATGGAGAGATCTCCTGCACTCTTTTGCATTTGACTCTTGGGATGAATATTATAAAATAATCCTGTAAATTATGTGTCCTGTATTAATTGCTTTTCCTTGCAAGCCCTGACTACATTTAATTTTAATATGGTCAAAAATACATTGCAAAAAATGACTTATTTCTGTTGTACTTGAGTCTTAAGAAAAAGTGCCCATAGTTTAGTGACAGTTTCCAAAGGCTTTAGTACCATTTGTATTTCAAAATGGGGGACCCAAACTCCTGGAAGAAACAAGCTCTGAACAGACTATATGTGCTCAGCTTAGAAAGAAAAAAGAATCTCTAGCTGACCAGTTTGACTTCAAGATGTATATTGCCTTTGTGTTCAAGGAGAAGAAAAAAAAATCAGCACTTTTCGAAGTATCTGAAGTTATACCAGTAATGACAAATAATTAGGAAGAAAATATCCTGAAAGGTGTGTGAGATTCCAGCTATTCCTTGGAAAGTTCCATAGAGCTTTTACAGAAGGATGTGGTATAGCTCCACACTCCTCAATACCAGTCTATGAGAAGGGATGTAATTGGCTGTACTCAGGAGATGGATTTCATTCTTTGGCCTCGGAGTGATATTGAAAAAATTGTCTGTCTCCTGTTTTCTAGGTGGAAGGAATCTGATGAGCCTTTTAGGCCTGTCAGGCCAAATTTGAGTTTCATCACGGTGACTATGAGAAACAGTTTCTGCATGTACTGAGCCGCAAGGACAAGACTGGAATTGTTGTCAACAACCCTAGCCAATCAGTGTTTCTCTTTATTGACAGACAGTACTTGCAGACTCCAAAAAACAAAGCTGCAATCTTCAAGTTAAGCAGCATCTGCCTCTACCTGCCACAGGACCAGCTCACCCACTGGGCAGTGGGCATTACAGAGGATCACCTCCGCCCTTACATGCCAGAGTAGTTACTGACCAGTGAATGGAGAAGATCAGGAATGCAGCAGCAATGTTTTTTCTTGTTTTCTTACCACTTTTTTCTTTCAGAGTTTAAAGAAAATGGACTCATGCACAGAACACTATGCATTTTGAAACTTACTCATCCTGGATTTTTTTTTAATCATTTGTGTCTCAGAACTTAAAAAAAATTAGATGTCTTCTGCATGGACTGTGTGAAAGAAGATGCTTTGCATATTTGCTGCACTGCATCAGCATCTTACTAAAAATGTGAAAGGACTATTGTACACTGAAATGCTTAAATGTATCTGAAAGCACAAGGTGATACTCATTATTGATGGTCTTCCCATTTGTGCTGGTGTTTGCCTCTTTGACATCTGTCATCAGTATTTGGAGGGTGAGAAGTGAATGTAACAGGTATGAATAACATTTTAAAAACTTAATAGCTTTGCTGTAATCACCCTTGTTCAGAGCACTGTCAGATTCATTCTAATGACCAGAAATGGTTGTTTAAAAAAGAAGTGACAACCATGGGAAAGAAATCTTAAATGACAAAAGCATCTCATTGTAGGCATTCTTGCCTCATATTTCACTGGGCCATGTTTGTTTTCTTGATACATAAATATATGTATTTTTTCCCAGATCTCTTTCCCCAAGTTGCTATTCTAAAGGGTATTCTGCTGAGTGTGGATGTGTTTATACATATTGAAGCAGATAATGGAGTCTGGAGTAGCTAAAGCAGCTATAAAACTGAGAAATACATTCATAGCTGCAGAAACCATAATAGGTAGAGGACTCTACTTTGGTTTTTATTTTGCTTTTTGGTGTTAAAAGAGATTTTAATTATAAAATAATTCCAGTGAATTGTTTTGAAATTCTGGTTTCTACACCATCCTAAAGACAAAAGTGGAGAGTTTTGGAATTGGAAAAAAGTTACTAAAAGTTAAATTGTAAAAATAGCCAATGTCAAAGTTCTAAAAGCAGAGCTCATTTTGTGCAGTGAACATAAGGAGAGACTACTGTATAGTTTGTTTCATTCCTTTCTTTTAAATGAAGAAAATCTTTGCTTAAGAGTTGCATAATTCTTTGGAGTGAATCTGAGTGATCTTATTCCTTTGGAGTAAAACTAGTGCTTACTGGTTTCCAATTGTATTTAGTTTCTGGTTAGAATTTGAAAAAAATGAAAACCTAAATAAAATAGGTGAAAGTTCCCTGACTATTCAGGTGAATACACACACACACACACACACACACACACAAATACATTGCATAAAATGTACTATTGTGCCTTTTTAATTGAACAGCGTAGTAGAGTTAACAATATGCACATTTATCTCAGTGGAACAGATCTCTAGAACTCTTTCATCTTGCAAAACTGAAACTCTGCAGCCATTCAAAAACTTCTCTTTCCCCAATACCCACAGCTCCTAGAATTTTTGTTAAGGGTTTACTTACTTTAGAATACCTTACACACAGAATCACATAGTATTTACCTTTTTGAGGCTGGTTTATATCACTCAACACATTGTTCTCAAGGTTCACCTATGCTGCAGCATATGACAGGATTTCTTTTTTAAAGGCAGATTCATACCCTGAGATATGTAAATATCACATTTTCCTTTTTTCCATTTATCTGTGGATGGACATTTAGCTTGCTTCTACAGCTTGCCTATTGTGAATAAGGCTGTGACAAATATGGGTGTGTGTCTCTTTGCAATCCTATTTTCTTTCTTTTTTGTCTTTTTGAGACAGGATCTCACCATGTGGTTCAGGCTGGCCTTGGGTTCACTTTGTAAGCCCAGGCTGGTCTTGAACTTGCAACGATCTGCCTGCCTCAGCCTCCCAAGTGCTGGGATTACAGGAGTGTGCCACCACACCCAGCTCTGCAATCCTATTTTCAGCTCTTTTGCTGTATACCCAGATATAAAATGGCTGGTTATGTGCTGAGTCTATTTTTAAATTTTTTTGAGGAACCTCCATAATATTTCTCATAATGGCCCAAACCATTGATTATTACTACAAATGGTACATAAAAATGCTAAATTCTCCACGGCCTCACTAGCACGTCTTGTTTTTCAATTTGGTTTGAAATCATAACCATCTAAATGAACATAAGGTAGAGAATTCATTTGAATTTTGATTTGCATTTCTCTAGTAGTGTTTCAGTCCATCCTCTGTGTTGCTATAATACAACACCAAAAAACAGAAATTTATAAGGAACATAACTCTGTTCCTCAGAGTTCTGGAAGATGGGAAATCCATGATCAAAGTGCTGGGAGGTTCACTGTTGGTGGTGGATACAGCCTCTGCTTCCAAAGTGGCGAATTGAAGGCTGAGTTCACTGGAGGGAAGAACACCATGTTCTCACAGGGCAGGAGGTGGAGGGCAAAAAGAGACAAACTCCCCCACCCCCGCCCTTGCTGGGCATCTTGTTATGGTTTGTGTCTGGATGTCACCTCAAAGCCTCATGCAGTCATGGGGGTAGGCTTCTAGAATTTGTGATTAATTCAGTTGTCCAATACTGGGATTATGGGTGTGAGTGCTACACCCACTCTAGGGTGTATTGTAGCTTGAATATAATACAAGGAATATAAAGAATGTTCACTCCACACTCTTCTCTTTTTGCTCTTATTGCTTTTGCTGTCTCCTCTACCATGTGCCATGCTGCCTTGGAACCAGCCTAGTATGAACTGGAACTTCCACAAATTATAAGCTAAATAAATCTTTCCTTCCTTAATTTTGGGCATCAGGTATTTTGTCTCAGCAATAAGAAAAAAGTAACTAAGATGTACATCCCATCTGTGAGGGAAGGGCCTGCATGACTGTCACTTCTTAAAAGCCCCACCTATTAATTCAGTCACCTTGCTAGAACCTTAACTTTGGTTCATACTAAAAAAGGAAGAGGAACAGGGAAAGCAGCCAGAAAGGAGTACTTCTGGGAGTGAGGAGTCATGAAATGCAAGCGAAGAAGGTGTTCAAGGTGGGGGGGCACAGGTGGTACCAAGAATCCAACTCAGGACCTTGTACTTGCCAGGCAAATGCTTGTGCTGGAAGGGATTTTAAGAGGAAACCAGCTGGGCATAGTTGCCCCTGCCTGTAATTCCAGCAGTACAGGAGGCTGAGGCAGGAGGACTGCAAATTCAAGCCTAGCCAGCCAAGGCAATTTAGCAGCTTAGAGAGAATTTGTATCAAAATAAGAAAAAGGCTGGAGATGTAGCTCTGTTTGAAGGCCTGGATTCCACGATCCTTAATATCAAAGCAAAAAGGAGAATAACCAGGCCAGTGATGGGAATAGATGGGTAACAACAGGCAATGCTGAATAGGCACTGGCTTTGGTAGCAAGGAGATTGATTTCAGCAGAGGGATGAGAGAAGAGGGCCAGGGACCACAGGGAAGTTTTACCACAGAGTGGAAGCAGGAGGAATGGGCTCTCTGTGGAGAGCTAAGCAGCTGGAGAGGCCCAGCATATGATGTGATGTTTCCTCTGTGAAGAGGGAGTGAGCAGGCAGAAAGGAGCCCATAAATTGTGCTAGAAATGCATGTGAGAAACACCCTCCTTACCAGTTAGTCATTCTCAGGCATGTTATCTTTGTCCACTTAGATTTAACTAGAGATAGTAAAAGAGTCAAAGCCTGGTATTATTCTTTATATTTCTTGCTACTTTTTTTGGGGGGAGGCAGTGCTGGGATGGAACCCAGAGTCTTACACCTGCTAGGTCAGGACTGGACCACGGAGCACTGGCTTTGATTTTAATTTGTTAATTGTTTTTCACTGGACAGCTTCCACTGAAAAATAACAGGTTAGATCTTTTCCTGAACTCTGTGTTGCCAAAACCCTTCCTCCTGTCCTTCTGTAGCTGAGTGGTGGCTCCTTGGACCGCTAATGTCCTCTAACTGCAGTTATAGTATTTTCCAATTTCAGGCATCACAGATGAAAAGACTGATACTCGTTTGAAGTTTCATGATGTTGAATCAATCCTTGCAATCTTATTGAAAAATATGATTTGGTGTCTTATGTCTGGATATAAGAACGTCAACAGAATGTGTCCTTTTTTATTGTTCTAGCCTATAATTTGGTGATCTCTGTCAATCCAAAGATTTAAGTTCTTCTTCATTTTTTTCCTTCTGGGATTTCTAAAATTTGTAATTTTTTATTTCTGGCTTATGAATTTTTTCTGTTTAGTGGGATACTGTAGTCAGGATTTGCAAAGGAATAGATTTACTATTCGCCCAAATTTATAAGATTATTTTATAATTTACAGGATTAGTTTATAATAGTCACCCAAAAAGTCAGATGCAGAAGAGTACAAGAAATCTCTCCTCAGACTAGAGACCCAAAGATCCAGCAGAGTGTCTGGATCCCACACCAGTGTCCTGTATGAGTCCAGCTGAAGACATAGAGCCCAAGGCAATGTCCTCCATGAGTCCAGCTGGAGGTCTGCAGCCCACAGTGATGTCTCATGCATATCTGTATCCAAAATCTGCACTGGGAAGGCCCAGGTAGAAGCCAGAAAGTCTGTACTTGCAGGATGAAGGATCTGTGCCAGCAGGCTGAGGGATCTGCACTAGAGCCAGGAAGCACCACTTAAGGAAAGGACTAGAGCTCCCCCAAAGGGCACCGCAGCCATCCTCAGTGATGATGAGGTCCCAAGCTCCTGTGACAGTAACAGAAAAGTTTGGGAAAGCCAGCATGACAAGCTTCTCCAGGAAAACAAACAGTACCACCTTTTTTCTCTCCAGTTCTCCTTTTCATGTTGTCAGTAACAATCCTCAGGCAGACCCTCCACACCCAGCACTATGCTGATTCAGTTCAGCTGAGTGTTAAAGTTGATCATTAGTTTCTCTGTTCAATCTAAAACTCCAGTAAGAGTATAGCAGTGATTGTTTTGTTTTGCAATTCATGTATTGAATTTTTATTCATTTGTTTTTTGAGACAAGGATCTCGCTATATAGTGCAGGCTGGCCTTGAGTTCACTACGTAACACAGGCTGGCCTTGAACTTGCAGTGATTCTTCTGTCTCAGTCTCCTGAGTGCTGGGATATGGGTGTGAACTACCACACTAAGCTTGTGTATTGAAGTTTTGAATGCATGATCAAGTTCTGTCCTTTCAGAAAACTGCTTTTGTGCTTTAATTGTACATTCTGCAATACCTACCACATTGTTATTATCATTCTCTTTTATTTATTCCTTCATTAAATCTCCTCAGGTAGGAGAATTTCAAATTCAAGCCTAGCCTGGGCAATGTAGTAACTTAGGGAAACCGTGTGTTAAAATTAAAAAAGAAGAAAAAAATTAAAAGGGTTGGGGATGTAGCTCAACATGGATGGACTTAATCCCTAGTACTGCAAAAGGAAAATGAAAAGTTTCATTAGGAGCAAACTGTTTTGTTTATATGAGAGCAAGTGGTATTTTTGGTGGTACTGAAGGTACAAAGTCCTTCAGTAGGTGGAGAATTGCAGTTCATCAGCCAATATTCAAAGACAAGCATCCTAGAGGCCAGCTGGTGTCCCAACCCGGGCACAGTGGGATCTATTGTCTTCACCTCTGACCCACCACAAAGACAAGCTTCTTCCCCAGCTTTCAGTTTTGACTCTGCACACAGGGATGTTCTGAGTCTATCACTTCTGCTCCAGAACTCAAGACCTCAGAGGGCTCGGGGCTCCTCCAAAGCTCAGCAATAGGGGATACCCGTTGAGAGTCCTTGGACTCAAAAGGGAAGGGAATCAGGAACCTGAGCTCTGAATGTACTTTAATTTGATTTGACTTTAAGTCTTTAACTTTTATATCACCTCAGAGCACAAAAATAAAATAATCACTACTTATAAACTGTGTTTTCATACAAAGTTCTATAACACAAGATTGTTGATATGGCTTTTAAATATACGTAACTACTTAGTGTATACTTAAAGAATCATAATGAAAGCAAATTGTTGTTTCTAATAAATTTGATCCCAAATACACTTTTGTTGGAAAAAAAAGAGTATTTCTGGTGAAGTAAGAACTTTGCCACACAGTATTACACACACACACACACACACACACACACACACACATATATATATAGTTATTTTTTTTTTAAAACTAAATGTTAGAATTTACTCCATCTTCATGATTACAGGCAGTATAGGGAGGGAAAGCAAGCACCTTTTCCCTCCATTCAATCAGGCTTTTTGATGATAGGCAAGTTGACTCAGTTCATTAACTTGGGTTGAAAGCTGGCAACACCAGATCTCTGTAATAGGCTGTTCTCCCATAGGCACTGCAAGTATTGGGATTCCTCAATTACACTGTGAGCTTTGAAATGATTTTTACTTCAACATTCTTGAAGCTTTCATGCCTGAATTAGACACCTGGAGGCAGGAAATATTAAGAGCTTGTCTAAGTTATCTCATTGTTGAGACAAAATACCTGATGCCCAAAGTGAAGCAAAGGAAGGTTTATTTCTTACAGTTTGAGGAGTTTCAATCCATACGCAGCTGGATCCAAGCAGCATGGTGGCCCAGCCATTCAAGGCCACCACAAACAGCAAAAGTAAACAGAGAAGAAGAGGAAAGAAACACATTCTTCCCATCCTTACATCATATGTTTGTTCTGCCCCTGGTCGGGTGCAGCACTCACACCACTAATCCCAGCGCTAGACAACAAATCAATCACAAACACTAGATTCAGCCACTGCCTATGATTGCCTGAGGCTTGAGGGATGGGCACAAACTGTAACAGAACTGTCTTCCTTTTTACTAACCCAGGTCACTCACAAACTTAACTGTTAGTCACTCTATACAAATAAAACTGTGCAAAATCCCAAGCATTGATTGGAACTGCTGTGCCTGAGACCCTTCATAGAGTATTTATTCTCTGAAAGTGAAAAAGAGGTCCTAACCAAACGCTTTCATGAACAGTGACCCCAGAACAATGTAATGAGTTTTGCAGCAAAATCGAGACATCAGGCAACCCTGATCATCTTGATTAGTTTTTCATTATTTACATACAAGATATACCTATAGCTAAGTCCAGCCATCACTGCAATCATCATCTCAAGAAATTGTTCAGTTTTAGCATCCTGAGTTCCTGCAAAATGCCAGAACAAGTGAGAAATCATCTCAAAGCAGAGTGATAGTTCATCATTTACAAGTGAGAGGAAAACATCAAGAAAAACGAAATAAAATTTCTCCCACCTAAATTCATCAGTTTTCAGGGTCTTAGTTAACAAAATCCATAGTGCTCAATTTCCTGATGAGGAATCCATCTTCAAAATCAAGAAGAGTTTTCAGGCTTTTCTCTGCCATGAGCCATGAACTCCAGTCCTTCAATAGGAATTTCTTCCTCCTTTGCTGCTTTTTGAGCACACTGCTGGAAGCCTGTGAGGAGATGAATGCACGGGTCCCAGTGACAACCCCTTTGAGGAACTTGGCAAACCAGCAACAGAAGCACTGGTCCTACTGGTGCTTCCTGTCCAGGCAAACCTCTCCCACACTCTTCATGGTGTTGGCTGCAGCGACTGCTACATATATTTCTAATATCCCATTAGAGATAAAAGAGTATCGATAATCCAAATGAGGGTTTGTAGTTTAAAATTACCACATGGGAGAATGTACATGTTGATTTCTGCATGACTTTTACCTAAATTTAGCCAAGCTTGTCACTAGGCTAATACAGAGGGCAGAAATTTAACAGCCCAGATTTTTAAATTCCAAAACTGAGAAATGCAGATAGGGAAACTCTGGAGACATTAAGTTACCCACCCTAAACTCTGTTAACTTGAAAAGGTTTCATTATCCTTGTTTACTTAATGTCTCTAAATAAATTATGTTAACAAAACGTTTGTTCTGCCAAGCCAGTTCCAGGCTTGTCTGTGAGGCAAGCTGGTGCCACCAGCCAAGGATGCAGTGTGCTCCCCAGCTGCAATCTGAGCAGGGCCCCAGAGGAGCCCAAACACATCTGGGCCCTCTGAGATGCTTACTATTTCCAGTTTCATAAGTCTTCTCTGAATTTCTCTATAAGAACAAAATACACTGCGTGCTTTTACTTAGAAGGAGCAGAACCTTGTGATTGCAGCTCCAATTTTGGTTACATTAGGAAAATGCTTCACTTTTTAAGTAAGTTATCTATTGCCTGTCTCATCTTTCCATTCCCACCATCTCACCTCTTGTTTTTATTTTCATTGTGCAATTTGATTTCTTGTGGTATTCCTAAACATTTAATGCATGTCAATGATGGCCCACATGTGAAGAAGAAAATCCTTCTGTCACAATAGCCCTTGGGATGCTTGGATAACTGGCAATGAGCTGCTATTCAACAGGTGCACAAGTTAGAGCCAGATACTGGTCCTGTGACAGTGACAGTCAACCCCAGGCTGCAGTTGTGTGTAGTCTGCTCAACACAGTGTCCTTGTAAGACGTGGAATATGACGCTGGTAGATGGACTGTGTTTTCCCAGGTGACCCTAGGCCAGCCTTTTTAACTTCCCTCCTCATTTGCCCTCCCTGAAAGACATCTGACTCGGCAGAATTTGGGCCTGGTTAGAAGTCTGTTGACAAGCACAGAAGCATCGTTCACATCTGCAGGCCGGGGCTGTTTAAGGAGCGCTTTAGGTGGCTCTAGGGAAGTCGTGGGCCACACTGAAGAACCATTGCCTGGAAGATTTTCCAAATAGTCTTCATCTGTGTAGGTGTGTGACATACACACACACACACACACACACACAAATCAGACTGTAAAAAAAATAATTTCTACACTGCAGTACTACAAAAGAAAGCTGACATTTTCTTAACTCAGAAGTTCACTTCTTGTAAATACACTCAAGTCTTTATGAAGAAAAATGAAGAGTTATATTTGTAAATGGATTTTATACAGAAAACTGCAACTAAAAGATCATGGTTACATAATGTAGGAGTAAAATGGTAACAGATTTGAAAATGATTTGCTTTTCCAGTTCTCATTCATTCTCATGAATTAACATTTGTGCCCTGTGTGATGTAGAGTTCAAGATTCCTTTTATTGTCCTCTCAAGTATGTATCTGATTGATCTAGCATCATTTATGGTGGGGCGAGAAAAGGCCTTTTCCCACTAAACAATAGCACTACCTGTCAGAAACATGGTAACCATAGAAATGTTACTTCTGTTGTGGGGACTCACTTGCATCCTTTGTATCTGCTCAGTTTTTATATAATTAATTATCACACTCTTAATCACACTAAATTCATAATTACTAACATCTGTGAGTTAAACATTTTCCAATTTATTTCTTCAAGACTGCCTTAGCTATTTATACAGAAATGCAAAAGTACTTTGTCAATATTTATAAATAACTTGCGAGAATTGTGCATGGAATTGAGTTGAGCTCATAGATCAGGGTCAGCAGGATTGACATCTTAATCAATAATATGATATCATTCTGTTTTAGAAAATACCATTTTTCATTTCAGCAAATTTTTGTGTTTTTTTTCTTTTAGTTTTTTGAGATAAGACCTTGCTATTTAGTTCAGGCTGGCTTTGAACTCACACCAATCCTCCTGCCTCAGTTTTCCAGGGCTTGGATTATAAGTGTGCACCATCACACCCAGCTTCTAAGCAATTTTTGAAATTTCATTATAAATATCTTGTTATTTTTTGCTGGATATGTTTCTTAATTTTTAATGTTTGTGCTGTTTTATATGGTATTTCTGAAATTTTTATGTTCTACTCTTTTTTCTTTTTTGTGTATAAAAATATTTTAAAATATATATGTATATATTTAAAACCTTGCTAATTGACTCTAAATTTGAATTAGAATACCTGTTCTAATAATTTAGTCATAGATTACTTTGGATTCTCTTCATATAAGTCATGTCCCAGAACACAGATTGGAATTGGAAAGATCCAAGTCTACATCTAGCTTTATAACCAGTGTAACTTCTACATGCTCCAGTAGCCTTGGGTGTAAGATCAGAACAATGGCACCTACCTGAGCAGCACTGCAGAATTAGACAAGATAGTGCAGGTGGAACAAAGTAATAGACTCTCCTGATCCCAGTATCAACTGAGTGCCAACAGTGGAAATCATAATACATCCCGGTGTAAGTAACACACAGGGCAACCCTACATCACCAAGGGCAGCAGTGATGGCAGGAATACGAAATTTATTTGTCAGTGATTCTGAAACTACTTCTCCCTCTTACAGAACAAGGGTTAAGATGTGGAAGCACATTTTGTGAGGAGATACTTGAAGAAGCTCTTTTGGATAGGATGACTACAGGGCTTTGAGATCTCACTCTACATCTGTGGGGAGAAAGGATGAAGGGATTCCTTTTTAACCCAAATTTCCATACACATTGATGGAAGCTGATTTCCACAGAATCTTCTGGAGAACAGTGAACTGTTTCCAGCAGTTTGGAACATACAGCACTTTGCCTTGAGCGGGCTAAGTTCTGACTCCTGGTTGCAAAGTTGAGAGAGACTGAGGAGTGTGTGTGTGTGTGTGTGTGTGTGTGTGTAGGGCACTAGCTGACTTACTGCTTTGATGGACCATGGAAGGGGTTTTCTTGCAATGGCCTGTATTCTCAGTGATTGTTGGGGCCAGTGCTGCTGGTGTCCCCAGGAGAGAGCGGGGTCCTATATTTGTGATGGTATTTGGATATCTGTACACACTGTGAAATAGCTCAATCAATCTAAGTCACGCATGTATTGCCTCACATTTGTCATTTTTGTTGTGGTGAGGACATTTAAAATATTCTAAACAATTTTCAGGAATAGCACATCATCAATAACTCTAGTCAATATGTTATACAATAAATCTCCTTAACATATTCCTACTGACTAAAATTGTATATTGTTTGACCAACATCGAGCCAATCTGCCCCTGTACCCAGCCCCTGGTCAGTGCCATTGCACTCTCTGCTTCTATGAGTTCATCTCTCTTAGATTCCACACACAGCGTAAAAGTGATATCATGCAAGAATTTTTTTTTTCTGCATCGGGCTTATTTCACTTAGCTTAATGTTTTCCCTGTTCATCCACACTGTTGCAAATGGCAAGACTTTTTTCTTAAGGCTGAATAGTATTTCATTATCTATCTATATATATATATCATATTTTCTTTACCTATGTATCTGCCACATCTTGCCTATTATGAATAATGCTCCCGGGAACAGATATCTCTTTACATGCTGCATTCAGTTTCTTTGGGAATACACCTAGGAGTGGAATTCCTGAATCATATGATAGCTCTAGTTTTGTTTTTTTTTAAGAACCTCCTTACTGTTTTTCATCACAGCTATACTAATTTATACTTCCATCAATGGTGTGCAATGTTCTCTTTATATACTTACCAACACTTGCTATCTTTTTGATAATAGCCATCTGAAAAAGTGTTAAGCTATCTCATTGTGAGGGCTGGGGATTTAGCTCAGTGGCATAAGTGCCTGCCTGGCAAGCATGAGGTCATGAGTTTGATCCCTGGTACTGCAAAGATACCTCATTGTGGTTTTAATTTGCATTTCATGATGATTAGTGGTGTTAAAATTTTTTCATTTCCTGTTTACATCTTATTTTGTAAAACATCTATTCAGTTCCTTTGTCAATTTTTTTTATTTTAAGGAGAATAAAACCCAACAATACAAAACAGAATAAAGACAATAAAAACAGTGAAAGTGGTACAGAACCTCAAAATAAGACAACAGGTCATCACCAATAGCTACCATACTATAGCATGTTATCTTCACAATAGTTGCCCATTTTCTCAGACATTGTAAAATCAAACAAAACAAAGCAGAATAAAACCAATCAAAACAGAGCATTGAATAAGACAAAACAATAACTTGAAACAAAACAACACAGTGAGAATAATATTGGATTTCAAATCAAGGCAGAAGGAAATCCCCCATATTTGCCATATTGCATGCTGTCATCCTCCTAATAGATGCTTAGACTATTGGCCTTAGTCCTGCAAAATCAGTCAAACAATGCAAGCATTTAGCGTTTTTTTGTTCTGCTGCTATCAACTCAGTCTGTCCTCCAAACCAGCAGGATGCTTCCCAGTGGTGGTGGTGGGGAGTCTTCATTCTTGGTCGGCTCACAGGAAAGGCAATCTGGTCTCTCTCTTCCTGGGCCCTGTCTAGTTTGCACAGCTAACAGGAAGATCAAACTAGCTTCTTGATGTGCTCTTCCCAGCATGGCCTCTGCTGACTCACAGGAACAGTGGACTGACTTCTCTTCCTAGGTCCCACATGATCTGCCCTTTGCCAATTTTAATATCAGGGTATTTGTGGATTTTTTGTTAGTAACTTAAACCAGTCATAAAGTTTTGCTATTACAATTAAATATATGGTTCACAAATGTTTTCTCCTCTTCTAGATTGCCTCTTCACTCTGTTGATTACTTCCTTGGCTGCATATAATGCTTTGGTTATGTGAAGTTTTATTTTTTCTTTACTTTCTGGGTCAAGTGCAAAAAATCTTTGTCTACACCAATGTCAAGAGCTTTCCTCCTAGGTTTCTTCCAGTAATTTTATGGGTTCAGTTCTTATGCTTAAGTCTTGAATTCATTTTGAGTTGAGTTTTGTATATGGGGTAAGATAAATGTCCAATTTCATTCTTCTGCATGTTGGCATCCATTTATTGGAGAAATTGCCCTTTCTTTAATCCGTGTTAATGGCACCTTTGTTGAAAAATCAGTGGGCTATAAATGCATGGATATATTTCTGGGCTCTCTGTTCTGTGTGTAAATGAATTCTTACACATTTATTTCGAGGGCCTTATATTTACTAAAGAGTTTCTTCCACTCTCAAGCATTTTGTACATTTTTCAGGGGCAGAGAATTCTCTCCAGTTGAGCTGTGGCTTACCTAGAGTCTTACTGTTATCTTTTATAGTCATTATGTTAACCAGCATTCTGTTACTGTGACAATATACCTGACATGAATAACCCGAAAGAAGAAAGATTTATTTTAACTCATGGTTTCAGAGGTTATGTCTGTAGTCATGTGGCTCCATTGGTTTTAGGCCTGTAATAAGGCAAAAACAGCATGACAGCATGGCATGGCAGAAGAAATTGGCTTACTTCATGGCAACCAGGAAGTAGATAGAGGAGGAAAGAATCACAGAAGTAGGTGCCAGAGACAAGATACATTCTTCACAGGCATAGGCCTAGTGACCTCAACTGGGCCCCACATCTATGAGCCTCAGCTATAAGCCTTTCTACCTTAGCACCCCCAGGATGCAACTCCTTCTCCAAGCCCCACCTCTAAGCATTGCTGATTTGGAATCAAGCCTTTGATACACACCTCTTTGGGAGACACTTCATATTTGAACCAAAACAATGGCCTTAATGTGTTTCCTCTTTACCTTTTCTCTCAACCCAGTTTCAATATTCATGTCTATACTGATTTTCCTATGCAAACTATTAAACATTTTCCTTTATTGGGTCAATTTATTTAAAATTGGGTCAATGGTTTCCTATGCAAACTATTAAACATTTTCCTTTATTGGGTCAGTTTATTTAAGATTGGGTCAATGTATCTAAAAATTACATTAAAATGCTTACTCTAGCCCTGCTCAGATGCCTCAACCTACAAATGTGGTAGGAATAACAGTTTTTACCACTTAAATGATAGAGGTTAGTTACCCTGTTAAAATTATTATTATTTGGTCTTTTTGAGACAGGATCTTGTTATGCAATTCAGGCTGGCTCTGAATTCACTTTGTAGCTGTTATGGTTTGTGTTTGGATGACCCCCTAAGCCTCATGCAATCATGGATGTGGCTGAGTCTAGTGTTTGTGATTGATTTGTTGTCTGGTGCTGGGATTGGTGGTGTGGAGTGCTGCACCTGCCCGGGGGTGGAGCCAGTATACAATATAAAGACAGGTTCTTCCTTTATATTGTATTTATATTCCTCTTTTGCTCTTTTCACTCTTGCCATTTGTGGTGGCCATGGACAGCTGCCCTGCTATGCCATCCTGTGTTGGAGCCAGCTGAGTATGGACTGAAGCCCCCAAAACGATAAGACATAAAACTTCTCTTGCTTCACTTTGGGTGTCAGGTATTTTGTTTCAACAACGAGAGAAAAGTAATTAGCACAAGCTGGCCTCAAACTTGCAACAATCCTCCTGCCTCAGCCTCCAGAGTGCTGGGATTATAATCATGTGCCACTATACCTGGCTAAAATTATTATGCCACTACTAAATTCCATATTTTATATGCAAGAAAAATACTAAAGGAAGTGTTCAGGCTTTAAACAGCATTAAGACTACAATATACGTTAAAAGTATTATAAGCTTAGAACCTATATAAAAAATTCCATGGGAGTAAATTTTATTAATGCATATATAGAATATAGCTAAATTCACAATAACAGCCATCTAAGGTATAGGCAATCTCAGATTTACATATATATCAGCCTTCTGTATCTGAAAGCCTTATATCTGCAGATTGAACCAACTGCTAATCAAAAGTATTTTTCAAAAATGGCATCTGTACTGAATATGTATAGACTTTATGTCTTTATTCCCTAAACAATGCAGGGTAATAACTACATGGTATTTACATTGTATTAGGCATTATAAGTAATCTACAGGTGATTTTTTGATATCATTTTCTTTATAAGTTTGCAGTACATAATGTTTACAATTCTTGTAGGGGGGTTGGTATCCATATATAACACATCTTAATTCCATTTTTTGTCTCCTGTATGTTATGTCTCTCCCCCTCATCTATCTCTCAATCCTTTTTCCCTTTGAGAAAAATCTATCTCCCTACTTCCTATTATCTTTTATTTTCCTCTTAATTTATACTTTGGGTTTCTCATATAAGAGGAACTATGTGATATTTAAGCTTGTGTGCTTGATTTATTTTACTTAACATTATGGTCTCAGGATGCATTCATTTTTCTACAGATGATTCATTCATCCTTCTCACAGTATGCTATTGAAGTACTCCATTGGGTATAAATACCATATTTTCTTTATCCATTCATCTGTTGGTGAACATATGTGTCTCTTACAAGATTTAGCTATTGTGAATTGTATTGCTATAAACATGGGTATGAATGTATTACTGTAATACAATGTCTTTAAATCTTTCAGCAAGATACCTAGAAGGGGAATAGCTGCGTCAAATGAAATTTCTAATCTTAGTTTTCTTGAGGAATCTTCATACTGATTCTCATAATTGCTGCATCACTTTACATTTCTACCGTCAACGTATAAGGGTTCCTTTTCCCCTGAAGCTTCATTAGTATTTGCTATTATTTGATTTAATGGTGGCCATTGTTTTTGGACTAGAATGGAAACTTGTCATTTTAATTTGCATTTATCCAAAGGACAGAGACCCTGGATATTTTTAATGTATTTATTGGCTATTTCCCATTCTGTAAGTTGTCTCTTTTTGCTGGGGGTTGTTTCCTTTGCTGTGCAGAAGCTTTTCAATTTGATGATTCTTGGTTAATCATTTCTTGTGCTCTTGAAGTTCTGTTCAGAAAGTCCTTTCCTATGCCTATGTCTCCAAGAGTTTTGCTTATTTTATCTTCTGGTAGATTATTTTTAACATTTAATTCTTTGATACATTTTGATTTTAGTTTAGAACATGGTGAGAGAGGTAAATCTAGATTTAACCTTCTGCCTGTAGATAATCACTTTCTTCAGCACTATTTGTTAAAGAACCAGCTCTTCGATTCATGGATTCTTTGTAATGGTTTTTAACCTCAATTTCATTAATTTCTGCTCTAATCTTTATAGCTCCTTCCCTTGTATTATCTTTGGATTTAGATTGTTCTTGTTTATATAGGACCTTGAGGAGCATTTTTAGGTTATTTATTTCAGTTTACTGTTCTATAAACATCCCTCTTGGGTCGGCTTTCATTGTGCACCATGATTTCTGGTCTGTTTTACTTACATTATTGTTTAGTTCTAAGCACTGATCTCTTCCTTGATTTTTTTCTGGGCCCCAATGATTATCTAATAATGTATTGTTTAATTTCAATGCATTTGCATAATTTCTGTGGTTTGCTTTGCCATTGATTTCTAATTTCATTTCACTATGATCTGATAATATGCGTAGGAAAATTTCAATTGTTTTGCATCTACTTAAGCTTGCTTAAGGACTAACATATGGTCTATTTTGGAGAAAGTCTCATGTGTCACTGAGAAGAATATGTATTCTGTTGTTGAGTGGAACATTAAGTAGGTATATATTAAGTTCATTTCTTTGACGGTTTGGTTCAAATCTGATATTTCTGTGTTGATTTATTTGTGACAGTGGGGTATTGAGGTCTCCCACTATAATTTTCTTGGTGTTTACCTGATCTTTGATTTCTAATAGTGTTTGTTTTATGAAGTTGAGTGTGCCAGTATTTGGTGCATACATATGTTTATGATTGTTATCTCTTTCTGTTGTATTTTTCCTTTAATCAATACGTAGCGACCTTGTTTGCCTATTCTGATGAGTTTTGGCTTGAAATCTACTTTGACTGAAAATAAGACAGCTAGTTGTGCTAGTTTTCATTTCCTGTTGCATGGAATATTGTTTTCCACCCTTTGATTTTTAATCTGTGAATTTATTTTTGTATTACATGTGTTTCTTGTAATAGCATATCAAGGGATTCTGTTTCTTGATCCATTCTGCAACCTCTGTCTTTTGATTGGGGAATTGAAACCATTCACATTAAGAGTTATTACTGAAAGATATTAACTTATTTCCATCATTACATTATTTTCTTGTAGCTGATTCCCTTTATTTATTTTTTGACTTCTGCCTAAGTGCTTACCCTGCCTGGAGTATTCATTCTAGTAAAAGTCTGACATTGTTATCTTCATTCTCTCATTCTAGGACAGTCTTGAGAAATTTTTTGGAGCCTTGTTTGTGATGAATTTCTTAAGCTGCACTTTGTCATAGGAAATACTTTATTGCTCCATCAATTTTGAAAGACAGTTTTGTAGGATATGTAAGTCTGGGTTCTAAATTGTTTTCTTTTAGGGCTTGAAACACTTTACTCAGGCTCTCCTGGTTGTGAAGGTTTATGTTGTGAAGTCTGCTGTAATTCTAACGGGTTTTCCTTTATAAATGATTCACTGATTTTCTTTAACAGTTTTTGTCCCTGTATTAGACTTCTAGGATTCTGACTATAATGTGCTGTGTGGAGTGATTCTGTTTTTGATCATGACCATGCCTATTTGGGGTTCTATATGCCTCACCTGTATATTTATTTCTTTTTCTATATTTGGAAAGTTTTCTATTACTTTTGTATATAGGTTTTTTTTAAAATGCCATTTGTGCCATATTCTGGTTTCTCACTAATTCCAATTAATCTTAGAGTCATCTTCTTTGCATCATCTAGTAGCAGTTGGACTCATTTTTCACATTCTCTTGTTGCTTTCAAGACATCTCTGAGTAACTGGCCTCTGACAGCAGCCCTATTTCCTAGATTTGTCATGCTGTCCTTACACTGGTTGCTTTTTCTGCCCATACTTTCCAAAGAATATTTAATCTCCCAGATTTCAGTTGGAGTCTTTTCATGGACTCTAATTCTCTGGTAAACTGGTCACTCATGTTTCATATCATTTTGTTTACCCCATCTAGCTTTTTATTAGTATCTTCTGAAAACTTTCTGATTGTTTTGTTTATTTTGTCTTTTATCTTTTTAATTTTATCTTCTTGAGCTTATCGATATATTAAAAAAAATCTCTTCTGTTATCTTTTTTAATCATTTGGCTGTATGGCTTTTGCTTTCTTTCCCTTCTGTGCCCAATGGGTTGGCTTTGGGAGAGTTGGCATTTTTGGAGGCATTTTGCTGCCCTGTCTTCTCATGTTTCCACATTTCTGTTTTGTTTTTTGCTGAGGTTAGGGGTGCTTACAGTGGAAGGACTTTGTTGCTAATACTAACATCTCTTTAACTGGTGTCTGCTTTCCACAGATGTGCTCTGCATGTGGCTACCTATAAAGCTTTGCCTCTGTTCCAAGGTCTGACCATCTCTATTAATCTGGGGATAGAGGATGTAGTATAATTGATCCAGCAATTACACTGTTCTCTGGGAATAAACCACAGTATTGCTAATGGTAAAGGTAATCTAGATTTTGACAATTAGAGATAACCTATTTTTTAGCAATAACTATACCACTCTGTCAATAGCAAGCAAATTAATAGTGTCAAAGGTCAACTGGATATTGACATACCGTAAGAACCAATAATGTTCTTTATAGAAGAGAGAATGGAGATCTATAGAAAAGAGAGCTACAACTATAGTATAAACACTAAAACAAATCATATATTGTAGAGCTAATTTCTACTAAATGTGACTATGCCTACGTTAACAATAAAAAAAAGAATTCAACAGTAATAACACAGAGTTCACTATTTAAAGATTAATAAGGTTTAATGGTTATAAAGACAGTGTAGTGAGGAATGGGAGAATTAAAAAATGAAGAGAGAGGAATGGGAGAATTAAGCAGTGAAAGTTAAGGAGTAAAAAGTGAGATAAAGAATCCTATTAATGAGTAGAAGGAAATGATCAGAATTAGAGAAAAGTGACAGAAAAGAGCAGATGAGAAAGAGAAGAGAGAAAAAAAGAAAAAGTAACAAGAAAAAATGGAAAATTCTCCAAACATCAAAAAGGCTATGAAGAGAAAAAAAAAAAGAAGAAAAAAGAAACTATAAATTGAGCCTCCCCAAAAGGAAAAGAAAACTTTTTCAATGAGTATTTTTTTCCCTAGAATCTATAGTTTTGGAATCTAGAAAGTCATAGTTTCTCCACCTAGCTTTATATCCTGTAGATTTGTTAGGTGCCCACCCTGTTCTAGAGACCCCTCTGTTGGTCCATCCAGGCTGGGACCATCCAAGTTGACATTTGCTGTTTCTCACACTGGTAGGTGAGGAAAGCAATCAGACCTCTGATCTTTGCTCATCATAGGTAGCAAGGCAAGGCTTCAGCAGCCTGCTGTATTTGACATCAGCACTTTAAGACCCAGCTGCTTCAGAAAGCCACAAAAGCCAGGCCTGGCTTCTCTCCATGGAGGGCAGGGATCCTTGTCCTTCCAAGTCTTAGTTTGAACTTCTTAAACTGTTTCCTATGGCTGTCTCTCATGCAGTCACTGTGGGAGGGTTACATTGGGAACCCTGAAGTGAAGTTGTGTTTTAGTTGTTCTGAGTCTCAGTCTTAATCAACTTCTTCCCAAATTAGCACCTGAATAAACACTCTCTGGCAATATGACAGGCATTGCCCTGTATGCCTTTTCCAACTGTTGCCTGCTGTGTAGAAGGAATAACTTCAGAGTTATGCCTCACACAGTTTTTGCAGTTTACAATAGCCATGAGCTTTTGAGGGCTACCACTGCTGGGCTTGTCTACTGTTTTTTCCTGGAACTTCTAACCCTGGGACTTTACTTTGTGTCTGTGGAGACATATTCCCCTCCCTGAGAGCCTGGGTGAGCTTCCAGACTGCTTTTTTCTTTTCTCTGTGATATGGTCCAATTCTGTAGTCTCTAATTTTCCTGTCAGTTCCTTCCGGATTCCCAGAGATCTTCATTTTTCTCTTTGCCAACTTGTCATTTTCTAGGTGCCTGGATTCCAGGTGTTGTAGATTCTGCTGCTGAAAAGGCAGCATTGATAAGGTTGGCATTTCCTTCTCTGGCTCTAGACCCTATGAGGATAGCATCCTATGTGTTGCTCAAGAGCCAAGCTCTCAGACCAAGCCTACAAGCCCCATTCCAGTCCCTCCTTTTCCACCCAGCTCCCCTCAGAATCCTTGAATATGGAGGAAAAGGAACTCCATATGACCAGGGTAGCAGCAAGGGACAGAGGGCCCAACAGTGTGCTTGTCCTGGCTCCCTCCCCTCCCGTTTTTCCTGCTCCCTGTATAGCTTGGACTCCACCATATTTTCTGAATCTTCCCTCCAGACAAGAATGCCTAATTAATGTATCTGGGGGGCAGTCAAGGAAATGTTTATAGTTCTGTCTTTTGCTATAGAATTGGGGGATGTAGCAAAAAGGAAGTCTGAACTCTGAAAAATAACATTGCCCACTACTCTATTTACTCTCAGAGTCAGATTTGCTGCCATTGTCTTTCCAGTCCTTGATTTGTATTTCCTATTTGTTAGTACATTGACCATCGTAAAAACTTATTTTAAAAATACAGAACTTGGCCAGACTCAAATTGGGGAAATGGCATTACTTCCTATTCAACCAGATTATTTGTTCATGTATAACCATCTCCTTATTGGAAAAGTGAAGAGACCCATATGTTTTGCAGTAACAAAAAGGGAAATTCACTGAGTTATACCCCCAGGGGAAGAATAAGGTGAGGACGAGTGCCATAGCTAGAACCTACTACCCAGAGGTTTGCAAGCTACAGAGACCTGACTTTACACTGAAAGAGAGGCTGTGGAAGGTGGTACAAGACTCCTGGTGAGAGCTTTGTTACAGCTGAGATGCAAAAATCTTGTCTTTTCTCAATGGCTCATTAAGATAATTCTTTTTGAAGTTATAGCTCCTGGCTCAACTCTTAGAGGTCTGCTCTTATTTCTTGAATCTGTGCCCACACCTTGTAGATTTTGTGCATGGCCTGTCTGGCTGTGGAACTCTGCACAGTGTTTTCAGGAGCTGTCAGGCATGTGCACAGTGAAAAGCAACTGTTTATGTGCAGAAAAGGAGGTAAAACAGCAGTATTTCACAGACTGTAGACAACGTGATTTTTTCCCCCCAAAGACCCTACATTTAAAACTTCTTCTGGGGAACCTGAGGATTTTCTGTGTATGCATGGTTTAGGTTTCACTTATTGGGGAATGAAAGGCAATGAGATCACCTCTCAGGGGTCCTATGTATCCTGGGACCCTGCTGATTTACACTGATTTTATGGGTGGGTTTAGTTATACCCCAGCCCTACTCAAGGTCAAACACTCCCCAGGCAGTAAGAGGTGCTTTTGTAGTGGATGATGATGGTTGCTACCACTTGTCTCCAAAGCTTTTCTAAACCAAAATGGTCTCTTTCATGCTTAGGGTTCAGAAGTCAGGGTTTTCTTTGTTTTTGTTGGTGCTGTGAACAGAACTCAGGGCTTCAAACATACTAGGCAAACTCTCTGCCATTGAACTAAAGTTTTCAGCCAGGTACCAGCATGCGGCATAGGAGACCAAAGATGTTTCCCAAGAAGTGTGCTGGTGAGAACTCCACCAATGCTGTTCACCTGAAATAGTAAAAATCTACCTTGCTACTTCCTTTCCATGGTGATCTTTCCAGGTACCTACAGGACCTCCCTGAACCCAGTTTTCAAATGTGTAAAATAGAGAAGTTTGGCTAGAGCTATCCATATGTGAGGTATATATGTCAACCAATCACACCTTAGTTCTATAGTTCTAGCCTTTAGTTACCTGATCATCAGAAAACTACATGTTTGAACAAATTATTTTGACTTCCTGTATTAAATTATTTTGACATCACTATATTCTACCAATAATTTGAAACTTTGTACAATGAAATCTAAGGTTTTTTTTCTGTTTGTTTCCTTTTTTTTTTTTGGTACCAAAGATTGATCTCAGTGCCTTCACACTGAGCTACATCCTCAGTCTTTTAAGTTTCATTGACTAATAGTTATTTTACTTATTGGTACTAGGAATTAGGCCCAGGACCTTCACACTGAGCTACTTCCCCAGCCCTTTCTTATTTTTATTTTTATTTTGAGACTGGGTCTCACTAAGTTGCCCAGGCTGGACTTGAACTCATGATCTTTCTGCATCATCCTCCCTGCATGCTGGGATTACAGGTGCACACCTGAAATCCCTGCTAAAATGTAAGTTTTTAAGGTCACATCAAGGGAAAATACAGACAAAGTGGGTGATAACATTGATATATGACTGTAAATTTAATTTTCTTAATAGAATTTATTTATTAAAATATTTTATATAATTCAAAATATATAATTTATTTGAATTACAAATTGAGTATAGAAATGAGTAGTATACACAAAAGATGGACATACAGTTGGGATACAAATTTGCTTCCAAATTTCTTGGAAACCACAGCGGGTAAAGATGATTAGCTGTGTACCTCTATTGGCAAGAGAGATAAGAAGTGAGTTCCATTGTGTATATATACAGTATGCTTTCTTTATCTGTCCATCTGTTATGGACATATAGGATGCTCTCACAATTTAGCTATTGAGAGTTGTGCTGGTATAAGCACAGGTATGCAGGGATCACTGTAAGGTGATAACTTTAATACTTTTGCAAAGATACCCAGAAAACATACACCTAAGTCAAATGGTCACCTAGGGTTTCTAGAATAACAATGTCTTTCTTAACTCATATTCTGACACCCTGGTTTGAAAGATCATATATTATTTGTAGCAGGTGTTCTATGCTATCTGGAGGTGTTTTTTCCCCTAAAGAGACACAAGTTGAAAATTAAATGAGTAATAGCATTTTATGATGCAAAAGGAAAACATTTAAAATTTATTCCTTAAATGTACTAATCAATATTGGTTTTGGCTGGAAGTAACACAGAACTTAACATGATTTCTACTTTGAGGCTTATATTTTACACATAAACAAATCCAGGGAAAGGCTGCACAGGGATGATATGGATGTTAAATGATATAACAAAGACCCAGGATATTTGGATCCATTAGCTGCACATCTACAAATGGGGGTTTCATTCTCATAGTCAAAGGTAGCCAGCTGTTCAAGATTCACACATGCATAGCAGGCAGGAAGAAGAGGAAAGAGGCAAAAGGCCAAAAGCAACATGCCAGCTGGTTCTGTTCCATCAAAAAGCTTTCTCAGACGCTCCGACCTCCCACTGCAGCAACCTCTCCTTTGAATAAATGGGAAGAACTGGGTCATACAGCCATTCCTATCTGCAAATGACTCCAGGAAGCTGAATATTGTAATTGGATCCATTGCTACTTAAACAAACTTGAAGTTCTGTTAACACTGAAGAAGGTAAGTGTGTATCAGGTAGGTATTAAAGAGTGTCAGGCACCATACACATTGTAAGAAAATATTAATATAAAAATAGAAAGCAAATTATCTCTTATAAATGACCAGTGGATATAAGATGAAAAAAATCATCAACATGTTAAAAGTAACTGTTTATGAGTGGTAGAATTATCAGTGATTGCTATGGCTTGTATCTGGATGTCCCCAAAGCCTCACGTGCACACTGATAGGGCTGTTTGGTGGTGACTGGATCTAGAGTGTGTGGCTTAGAGGTGTGATAGCTAAATGAGTCCACTGATTGGTTTAGTATAGTTCTGGGTTCAGGGGGCACTATCCAAAAGGCTTGTAGCCTGGATGGGATAAAAGGAAAAAGGAGGCTGCTTCTGCTGCTTGCTGCCCCTGCCTGCCCTGCTGTGGACTGTTTCTCCTCTGCCATGCTGCTCTGCCTTGGGGCCAGTTGACTACGGACTGAAATGTCTATAAACAGTGAGCTAAAATAAACCAATCCTCCCTTAACTTGTGGGTGTTGGGTATTTTGTCCCAGCGATGAGAAAGTAATAAGACAGTGATACTCATTTTCTTATATATTTTCTATGTATAAATTTATATCTCTATATAAATTCTCTATATAAATCTATCTATACATTTAAAAGAAATATCTACCTTCTTAAATTAAGGAAAATAAGTTACTGACAAAACTTAAAAATAAGTTATGTTTACCTTATTGCTAGACTTCCCCATTCATAGCATCATCCTGAATGTGATAATATTGTCTTTAAATATTTTTTGTATGCCAGTTGATCAAGTGGCCTTTTTCATCTAGTTTTCTTTTCAGAATTTGGTCCCTGCCTTCAAGAGCTTCACTCTGGTAGAATATAGATGGCACCATGGATCCCAGACAGAGAGTGGCAGAAGGTATAGGTTTGGTTTGGCTGAAAGAACACCAAACCAGGAGACAGGGACAAAATTCTGCTAGCACTCTTCAATCTTTGAGTCATCTGAGTAGGATGATTAACTTGATTTTAAATTAACACTTTGTAGTCTTAATGGATTTATCCATAGAGGGCTTGAATTACATGATTTCTGTAAGCTCATTTGTTTCTGGTCTTTCTTAGCTGAATGGTTCTGAGGCTTTTGTTGTGCTTATTTACCTCATGCTGCAACCACCTTCTCTTGAGCTACTCTGGCCTTTTGTCTTCTACTTTTTTTGACTTTTCTCTCTTCTTTCATGACTTCCTTTCCTCCTTCAGACCTACCTGTATGTGTGGATGCTTGAGATTCAGTCCTAGTTCTCATTTAGCCATTCAGTGAGATAGAGGTAGAGGTAGAGATAGAAAGTGAGGAATTAGATAAGGTTTAGATTAGGTATAGATACAGATATAGTGTATTAGTCAGTGTTTGCTAAAGAAACAGATTTAATGCTGGACACAGAAGTTTACAAGATTAGCTGACAATATCCCCCACAGAATCAAATGCAGATGAATGCAAGGGATCTGCCTGCCTGCTAGAGATCCAAAGAATCCAGTGGAAGGAAGGTCTGGCGCCCAGCCAATGTCCCTACCAGGAGGCCACGAAATCTGCAATGACAGACTAAATGATCTGCCCCAGAAAACCCAAGGGCTGGCACTGGAGGGCAGAGCCGGTGCAGCAGGCCGAGAGGCTGGTGCTGGAAGTTCAAGAATCTGCACGGAGAACCAGGAGGTGATGATAAGGCCAAGGCAAAGACAGAAGCTTCGTGAAAGGGAACAGATGAAGCCCCTTGGAAGAAAAGGAGCTGGAATGAAAATTTTGAAGGAAAATTGGCAGCAACAAAACTCTTCCAAGATAAATCATCTGCAATCCTTCCCTCCTATTTTCCTTTTATAGTGTTGGACAACAATTCTCCTTTAGCGGGTCTTCCATGCCCAGAACAATGGCAATTTAATTCAGCTGGGCGTTTCCTACTAAAATTGACAATTAGTCAATCACCATAGACAGATATAATAGGGATAATTACAGAAAAAAAGTGCCAACATGAAAGTAGCCAGAACTGCTCTAATATTCTAAGAGAAGTGGAAATATTGTATCTTTAAAACAAGGAAAAAGTGTTGTAGAAATAACATTTAGAGAATAAATAGCTGTTGGAAACTGGAAATATAATTGGTGGGGAAAAAAGAGATGTGTGTAATAAATTGAAGAATCTCTTTCCAAATGCAGAACAAAGAACAATAGGGAAAATATGGTAGCAAATACATTAGACTTAGAAATAAGTCCAAGACATCTAGCATCTAACTATTAGAAATTCCAGGAAGAGGTTTCAGAGAAGATGAAAGGGAAGGCTTAACAAACAAATTTCCCAGAGATGAAGGTCTTATCAAGATTAAAAAGTCCCAACATAAGGAATGGAGAAAGGAAAAAGACTCCCACTGAGATATATAATTGAAAAGTTTCAGAGCATCAATGATAAAAAGAAAATGCTAAAATTTCTAGAGGGGGAATAAACCCTAACTGATCCTGTCCTAAATAAAACATCAAATGGATGTTAAAATTCTTATCAATTTAGAAGAAAATGGACAAATGTTTTCAAAGTTCTGAGAGACAGCAAGTTTCATTCTAGATTTCTGTAACAATCTAAATGATCAATTAATTGCCACAAGAGAATGAAAGCATTCTGAGGCATAGAAGACGCCCTCCCATGCACCTCTTCCTCCTAGATTAGATTTGAGGAATGTGCCAGAGTAAAGAGGTAAACAAATAAAATAAAAAATAGAATGCACCAAGGAAGCCAATGCCTGATTCCGATATCAGCAAATCCATTCCTGGAGAGAAATGAGAGTGATCTGGTATGAAAGCTATGCAGCAGGCTTAGCATGTATTAGCCCACTTGGAGGAAGCGGACAGGATACCCTACTGAGGGGTCCAGAAAAGGGGAACCTCTGCATCTGGGTGATTTATGAGTCTCTGTAAGGACACAATGTGATGAACATAGACAATGCAAGAGAAAAGAAGGTAACAACAAAAGCTATATAATAGAGGAAATAGAATCAGCATACCATCTGGATTATTTTGTGTGAAAAATAATTATATAGTCAAAATAGTGTAAATGCTTTGCTGGTTTTCAACTTTTAGAATGAAATAAAAGACAAAACACAGAAATCTTAATTATGATCCTACAGTGGAGGCTTAAAGATGTTAGAGATTCTGTCTATTGTTAATGTAAAAATGAATAATGGTCAAATCATTTACTGCCAAGGTAGTTAGCAAGCCCACCTAAGCATGAACTATACTGACACATGATATTTGGGGAGAGAAGGGTAATGTAAATGAGTCAAATCTGCAACTCACCGAAAAATACCTAAACTTGAAATGGTAAAAAAGGGACATACAAACATGTTATTTACAGATGTCAATGTTCCTTCAAAACAGTAAAAGCATATTCAGTTGGAACAAGTTAAAGATGGTTACCTCTAGGGTATGACTGGGGCTGGGATTCGTTATAAATTCTCCTGTGTTCAGTTTTTCATTTTTTATGTGTGTTCAGTTTTTTCCAACCACATAAAAAAAGATTTTTTATTTTGATAACAAGAAGGTCTGAAATATTAGAAACAAAACTAAACATGATCATTGTTATCATTTCACTTCATTTTCTGTTTAAAGACCACAGCTCTCACTGCTTGCAGGGTAAATCAAATTTACTGATTCTGGGTACGCATGGCTGCAAATGTATTCAAATAATTTTTTTTAAGTCACAAGTTTCTCTCTCTCTCACTTCACTGATAGCTCTGAAATTGACTGTGACTTCCTCACATTTTTATTTCCCCTTTTTAATTGTGGTAAAAGATAACATATTTACTATTTAACCATTTCAAATGTGCAGTGCACTAACAATGTTGCCCGACCATTACTACTACTCATTTCCAGATGTTCCATCATCCCAAACAAATCTTTTCCCTAGTAAACGATAATTCCCTAGTCTCCCCTTCCACAGAACATGCAAAGCACAGTTCTGCTCTGTGAACATGCCTATCCTGGATCTCTCATGTAAATGGAACCACACAGCACTTAGGCTTTTGCTTTTGGTTTATATCACTTGGTATAACATTTCAAGTTTCATCCCTGTTGTAGTGTGTATCAGAATTTCGTTCATTTTAAGGCTGAATAAATAGTCCATTTTATGGATAGGCCACATTTTTGTTTAGCCAATCATCTGGCAATAGATGATTTTTTTTCATCTTTGGTTTTTATAATGATCCTATAACCATTGATATTCAAGTATTTCTTTGGCTTCCTACTTTAAATCTTTTGAACACACACCTACAAATGGAATTGCTCAAGCATGTGACAGGTGTATGTTTAATTTCTGAGTGACCACTATACTGTCATCCATAACAATAACATCACTATTTTACATTCCCACTAGCAACACATGAAAGTTTCAACTTCTCCCATCTTGCCAATATTTGTTATTTTCACCTTTTGTTTTTATGACAGCCATCCTACTTGGTGGGAAGTGGTACTTCTTGGTGACTCATTAATCTAGTCAATGATTTTACTGTGGGACCCACAACCATATCAACCTGACCCATTGATCCTTTCTAAGAAAATCTCCCTGTGGGTTTTATCCATTATTTCTCTTGTGTGGGGTACCCCCTCTAGTTATCTAATTCCCATGGACTTTTCTAAAACTGGCTCAAACCCAAAGCCTCCAAATAATTAGAAAAGATAGCAAAACAGGTAGAGACTTAGAGAAATTTCCTCCCCAGAACTAACAAAATGAAGACAAAACATTGGCTAGGACCAATTCTTCAGCACTAATATTAGCAAAGACAGGACAATTACAAAATAAATATGAAAATCAGTAACTTTTTTTTAATAGATCAAGGAAACAAGTCAGAAAAGCAATAAAGATCACTTCATAATAGCAATATAAAAAATGAAAAGCAAATCTAGGAGTAAGCTTAACAGAAAAAATAAACCTTTACAATTCTACTGAAGAAGGACTTAAAAGTAGGCTTGAGTAAATACAGTGCAGTGGAGTTCTGTGTCTGTGACTTTCTTAGCAGTGGCATCAATCAACTGTGGATTGAAAATATTTTGGGGGGAAAGCTGGGTATGGTGGTGCACACCTATAATCCCAGCCTTTGGGAGACTGAGGCAGGAGGATCACTGTGAGTTCAAGGCCAGCCTGGGCTACACAGTGGGTTCAAGTCCAGCCCGAACTAGAGCGTGAGACCCTGTCTCAAAAAAAAGCAGGGGAGGGGAGCTGTGTCTGTACTGAATGTGTACAGACTTTCCCCCTTGTCACTGCAGGATTTACACAGTATTTACTTTGCCTAGATATTACAAGTAATTTAGAGAGGATTTAGAGCAGACATGGTCAACCTGTGGCCTGAAGACTACACCTGGCCCCAGCAGCTAGTAATGTGACCCCAACAGAGCACATACTTTCAGTATTATTTTGTGATTTTTAGGGATATTTTTCATGACTGAACTGCACATGCTCCACCTCTGCAAAGGCAACAATAGTGGGACAGAATAAAGAAAAATGTCACTTGACCTTTATTTGGGACTTTAGGGTATGATGGAGAAAGCATGCACACAAGTGGTGGAAAAGAGATACTGTACAATAAGTGATGTTTGGCCAAGTTTGGAAAAAAAAAATCCTCTGGGTACTGGGGATTGAACCTAAGGAGTGCTGAGCCATGCACCCCTAGAGACTTTTTATTTTTTATTTTGAGACAGGATCTCATCAAGTTGGCTCAGGTTCACCTCAAACTTGTGATCTCCCTGCCTCAGCCTCTTGAGTGACTAGGATTAAAGGGATTGCATCCAGTTCATATGTTTTATATATTAAAAGAAACTCCAAGTAGCACTAAGTTTTGAAATGTTTAGTTGATTTTCTTTATGAAGCAGAGCTACATATATGATCATAAAAATCACTGATGGGGTGGAATGGGTGGAAATTCTTCTTTACCCCATCACTCACGCTCCCTCTACCTGTCCCAGGGCCAGCTGGTACACCCATTTGTGTCACCTCCTTCTGTCCCACCCGGCAGCAGCTGTTGAGTTCCGTGGGTCTGATTCCAGTGTCAAGAGCTGAGCTCACCCCTGACCCACTGTGGTCAGTATAAAACGAAACAACGTTTCCCCACAGTTCTTAGTTCAAGGGTGGCCACGGGCCTACACTGATGCCATTAGCGTCCAGCTTGGAGGAAGAGCAGCTCCCTCTTCTCCTGGAAGGTTCACTCTTGTGGGGCGAGGTGACCGCCGCTGGGAGGGACAGGGGCAGTCTGTGATGAAGGCGCTCCCCTGAGCAGGAGGAACCCAGGCGGGACCAAGCCAGATCATGCTTGACCTACTATGCCTCGGGGACAGGAAGTAACATTGTTAAAGTGGAACTCACATACCAGACGATCACCCATTTAAAAATACAATCCAGCGGCAGTCACTGCACTCACGGTGTGGAACTGCCACCTCTATCAAATTCCAAAACATGTTCACCTCCCCAAAAAGAAAATCCTGATCTGCTCCTCACCGTTCCCTTGCCAGCCCCTCACAAGCACCAATCCACTTGCTTTGTCTGTGGATTTACCTATTCTGGATATTCCATATTAAAAGAATCATACAATCCACAAGCTTTTCTACCTGGTTTATTTCCCCTAGCGTGTTTTCGAGGTTCATCCCTGGATAGCATGTCGCATCAGCAATTTTTTTCCTTTCTGTGGTTTAAGAGTGTAGATACCACAGTGCTTTTGTTTTTCCATTAATATACTAACAGACACTTCTTTCCATCTCTTTACTGTAATAGCACTGCTAAGAACTTCACATACAGTACTTGACTATTTTCAATTGTTTTGGATCTATGCCTTGGAGTGGATTTGCTGGGTCAATGGAAGGACTGCCAAACCCTTGGTCCACAGCAATGGAACCATTTTACTTCTTTACCAGCAATGTACCTGGGTTCCAATTTCTATCTCTTTTGCAAACCTGTTTTTCTCCTTTTCTTGCCTGAAGGCTATCTTCTCTAAAGTGCTGGAGCTGGAATCTGGGCCTCAACCCCCATCCCACCTCCCCACCCAGATGTTCCATCTGATAAATGCCTTGTGTTTGATCCTGTCTTGGTGATGACTTCTCAGGAGATCCAGACTATCCAGGGCCTTGCGTCCAATTTTTCTGTTATGCTGTTTGCTTTGTTTTGGGGAATTCCTTATATTTTCCAGAGATGAGTCATCTGTTGAATCCATGTAATACAAGCATCTCCTCCTTCTCTGTGCTTTCTGTCGGAGGTACTGGGGTTTGAACCTAGGAACTCGAGGATACACTGTACCCCAGCCCCTTAATGTTGTCTGTTGATGTCAGCATGTACAGTCACATGCTGTATAAAAATATCTCAGTCAATTTATACATGGAATCTGTATAGTTCAGTTTCTCAATGTATAAAGTTCTCTCCCAGTGTTGGAACTTTACCTAGGTAGGTACCTGGAAATGAGTTAGTGATCTCATTACCTGAGGGATGAGTTAGTTATCTCACTACCTATATCACTGGGCAGTAGCAGAGTTTCCTGTTAGGCATTAAGCTCCTTGAGCAAAGAAGCACTATTATTCCCTAACACCTACCATAGTTTAAGTGCTAACAAATATTTTGTGTTGAACAACTTACACAATAACCCAAATCAATGGATACTGGAAGAACAAGAAACATATTTTCTTTTATTTACACTTTTAACAAATAAGCTACTTGCTTTTTAACTTAACTGATGGTGTCAGGAGTATAAAGAATTAGTTATGATTCAAAATATGATAGTTATCATATTTTAATTTCATAAGTATTATATTTCAAACCAGGATTACTCTGCCAGAAGTACATATTCATTATCAAAGAGAAGGCACTAGATTCAATCCCCAGCAACACACATACACACACACACACACGTACACACAAAGGGAAAATGCCTTAGAATCTGTCAAACCACTTTTTATAAATACAAGTTAAAAGTCTAAATATTAAAACCAGTTTAAATATAAGATATCAATTTCCACATTGCTCTTTTAAAAACTGAGCAACAATTTGACTTTTAGCTATGACATTTACACATCAATTTAGCTTTTTTAAAAAAATTATTATTTTTTATTTTGAAAAGAACAAAACCAGGCCAAGGGTTTAGTTCAGTGGCGTAAGCGTCTGCTTGGCAAACATAAGGTCATGAGTTTGATCCCCAGTATCAAAGGCGGGGGGGAAAGAAAAGAACAAAAAAAGAAAACCAAAAGAACAAATCAAAATGGGGTCATTTAAAACAAAAAGATGGGCATAGCACATGATTAAAACCATAATACAAGGAGATCTACAATGGTTACTATGATGTCTGTTGTTATTTTCAATAGAATTGTCTATATCATCAGGCATAGTAAAATTGAACAAAGCAGTACAGAACAATATCAATAAAAACAAAACATTGGAGACATGATAGGACTTCAAAAGCAGGTTATAGTCAAACCAGAAAGGGTATCATAGTGAATCTTGTTTTTTTTGAAGGTAGTAGAAATACAACAGAACAAGACAGAATAAAGCCAATTGAGACAGCACAGTGAATTTGGTACAGAACTTCACAGCAGGTTGCCGGGATAACAGTAATAGGTACCATAGTATATATCATTATCTTCACAATAGTTGTCTAGTCAATTAGGTATAGCAAAATCAAACCAAAGACAGAACATTATAAAATCAATTGAAAGAGAATATTGAATAGAGTAAAGCAATTAATCATAATGAAACAAAACTGGAAACAACACTTGCTTTCAAAAAGAAGATAGAGGAGACCCCCCCATATTTGCTATATTGCATCGTCATCCTGCCAAGAGATGCTCAGACCTCTGTCCCCAGTTGCTAACTGGAGGGGGTGGAGTGATGTTTGATTCCAAGCCCGCGCACTGGTAGGCTCACAGGAGACACTACTGGGTCTGCTCCTGGTTCACACCAGAGAAAGGCGCTTACCAAGAGGGTGGGCAAATTGCTTCTTTGAGCAGCCTCCTGGGATCCACCATGGCCATGGCCAGATCTAGGGGGCTGCTCTCTGGTTCTCCTCTTGGCTCACTCCCGAGGAAGGTGCTTACCAAGAGGATGGGCGAATTGCTGCTTTGTGCAGCCTCCTGGGTTCCACCATGGCCATGGCCGGATCTTGTCCTAGTGAATCTTATCATCTTCAGAGTAGTTGCCTACACTGTCAGACTTGATACTATCAAACATAGCAGATTTGGATAAAATCAGTCAAGACAAGACAGCGACCTAACAAACCAGATTCAAATAAGATCAGTCATAATAAGACAGTGTAAGTAACAGAGAGCTTCAGATTAAATTAATAGGAAATTAAAGATGGTTACCGTAGTATATCCTGCTATCTTTGGAATAGCTGTCTGTGTCGTCAAATCTAGTACAAGTAGACAAACTGGAACAGAATATAACCAAACTAAACAGAGCAATGATAACAATGTGTATTTTAAATCATGATACACTATTAACAATGTCCTCTGCCTTCCTTTTTTAGACAATTCCTCCCCTTTCATTTTCACAGGGTGATTGTACATTTTGAATCCCACTAACCTTTTTAGTTTTTAGATTGGGGAAGCAACCTACTATTTACCTAAGTGGTTCTGAACCTTTTTAATCCTGAGCTTGATCTGGAGTTGTATTCCCTTACCTACAAAAGACTCAAGATTTTCCTTCCTTCTAGCTGATTAGTTCTCCCCTGCACAAAAGTATCATGTCTTTACAACCTTTCTGCAGCTGCTGGGTGAGCTGCCCCTATTTCTCTCTGGTTCTCTGTCACATAGAGCATTGTTGTCTCATGTTTGATTTTCAGTCCATAAACCCTCTCTCAGGTTGATTATAGTTCCTATACAGAGATCTACCTCCTGATCTACTCTGCCTGTGTTTCTTTTTGTTAGTATATCAAGGCCATCTGTGTTAAGAGATTATAGCCAACCTTTCTGCCTCATCTCTGCTATGCTATTTTTCTGCCATTGGTTGTCTTCTTTTCCCCTTCATTTCACTGTCTGCCCCATTCATTGAAGCCTTTCTGTCATGGTTCCTGAAACACTGGTGGTTTTTTGTTTTTTGTTTTGTCTCTCTCTCTCTAGAAAGTCCTTCAGTATTTTTTGTAGGGTTGGATTGGTGGTCACAAACTTCCCCAGTTCCTCTTTGTCATGGAAGCATCTTGTTTCTCCATTAATTTTGAGAGAGAGTTTTGCAGAGTACATCAATCTAAGTTGGAGGTTATTTTCTTTCAGGCTTGGAATACTTTGCTCCAAGCTCTTCTTGATTTGATTGTTTGTGTCGAGAAGTCTGTCATTATTTTGATGGGTTTTCCTTTATAGGTAATCTGTTTCTTTTCTCTGACAGCTTTTAATATTCTGTTCTTGTGTTGAGTTTCTGGGGTCTTGATTATTATGTCTGGGTGTAGGTCTGTTTTGGTTGTAGCTGGCTGGAGTTCTGTATGTCTTATTTATCTGAATATCATTTCCTTTTCCTATGCTTGGGATGTTTTCCTTAATTATTTCTGTGACTAGCCTTTGCATTTCAGTTGTGTTTATCCCTGCTTCTTCACTCACATTTTTTTATTCTTAAGTTATAGATCCTCTTGTTGTCCTCTCGCCTTTGTATTGTTACTTCCTGATTCCTTGTTATTTTTAAGAGATCTTTCCCTTCACAATCTCACACTGCAAACCTGTCTTCAAGTTTTGATGTTCTATCTTTAGTTTCTTTCAAGTATTTTTGCCAGCTTTTAATTTCCTGGTAATCTCTTTGAATCTATTTCATGTATTCTAGATTTTTAAAAAATATTCAAAGTTTTCTCCTTTTTCTGTGCTCCTCTATTCTTCCATCTGTGTCTTCTGGAGAGGTGCTTTGCATTTCTTGTATTAATCTTCTTATATCTTGCTTTACTTGTACTAATATTTCTGTTTTGAGTTCTATGATGTCACAAAGATATTTCTTTATGTCAGCTGATGCCATTTCTGATATTGCATGTTTGCTGCCCTTGATCTCTTTTGTTTACCTCTCCTGGACCCATGTTACCTGCATTGGTGGCTGCAGACTTTTTCTTGTTTCTTTCTCTTGTCATGTTTCTGTTTTTTTCCAGATAGGTGTATAGTGGAAGTCCTAGCCCCTTTCTGTATTGGTTATGGTTACTCTGAAGTATGCTGGCTAGGGAGTAGGGCCCTCTCCAGTTTGCTGTTGGTCACTGAGGTACAAGCAGGGGCAGTGCAGGCTGGCCTCTCCCCTCCAAGTCAGTCAACTTCCAGGGGTCTTCACCACGTTAGTGTGTGCCATGCAGACGGAACCAGTTCAGGACAACTTCAGGGGCAGGTTTGCCCCTGTTTTTTTTTTTTTAAATTTTATTTTACAAAGAATAAAACAAAAGAGGATAGAACAATGCAGATTAGAACAGAACAATACAGCTACACAGCACTTCACAACAAGACAGTTGGCTATCAACAGTAGCCAACCATTATATCTCTTTCTTTGAAATAGTTGAGCATAGCTTCACAAACAATAATATCAAACATAACAAAATAGAATAAAAGCATTCAAGAGAATGAAACTATTACAAGGCATTCTGAATCAAATAACAGAAAATGAACAATGGCTACTATAATATCTCATTTTTCATAAAAAATTTGTTTATATTATTACACATATTAAAACCCAGTAAGACACATCATGATAGAAGCAATGGGAATAGAAGAACAAAAGCATGGTAGGACTTCAAAGCCAGATGATATTAAATCAACAATGGCTGCCATAATGTCTTGTTTTCTTTGAAGAGCTGTTCATACCATCACATAATAAGGTCAAATAAAACAGAATAAAACCATTCCAACCAATGAATGAAAACATTGAAAGTCTTCAAAGCAATATAATGGGGATCCGTTATTACCATAGAATCTTATATACTCTTACCTTTTCTTATACTAGGGAGACTATGCAGTATTTATAAATGTGAGCTTGATTTATTTCACTTATGAGTATGCATCCATTTATTTATAAATATCTCAATGTGATCATTCTTTATAACTGAGTAGTACTCCATTGTATAAAAGTACCACAATTTTTTACTCCATTCCTCAGTTGATGGGCACTTAGGTTGTTTCCAAGATCAGGCTATTACAAAATTGTGCCGCTATAAATATGGGTACACATATATCACTGTGGTATGATGTTTTCAGTTCTTCTGAGAATATGCCTAGGAGTGGAATAGCTGGGTCAAATGGGACTTCCAATCCCAACTTTTTAAGGAATCTCCAGACTGACCTCCACAATGGCTGCACCAGTCTACACTCCCACCAACAGTGCAGAAGAGTTCCTTTTTCCCCACAGCCTTTCCAGCATTTGTTATTGGTAGTTTTGTTGATCCTGGCCAATCTTTCCAGAGTGAGATGGGATCTCAGTGTGGTTTTAATTTGCATTTCTGTAATGACCAATGATGATGAACATTTTTTCATGTATTTATTTGCCATTCATATTTCTTCATCTGAGAACTGTGCATTCATCTTGGATGCCCATTTTTGGACTGGGTCTTTGAATTTCAGGGGTCTTACTTTTTTTAATTCTTTATAAGTCTGAGGGACAGTTCGCCAAGATTTTTTTTGCAGTTTGTGGGTTTTCTTTTCACTCTGCTGGAGATTTCTTTAGACATGCAGAAACTCTTTAATAAAATGTGCTCCCAGTTATTGATTCTGGGAAGTATTTCCTGTGCAGTTTGGTTCTTGTTCGTGAATTCTCTACCTACCCCTATGTCTTCAAGATTTTTTAAAAATTTTATTTAAAGAAAAAAAAGCAAAACAGAAAAAAAGGAAAGAAACAATACAGAATTTCAAAGAAAAAGAAAAAAAATAAACAGTAAGAAGTCACTGGTTGATAAATTACATATTGTCTTCTATAGTTGTTCAAGTTACAAAATTAAAACATACAAGGTGGACATTCAAACAGTGAGGCTGCGAACAGTTCAGTTCAATGATCCAACAAATACCCAGCAACATGGTCATCAGTCCTACACACTTAAACATATATGCAGTTATATCCTTTAGAGTGCTTTCTTTTCCTCCTTTTGTTTTTCAAGTCCTTTATCTATTTAGTTATATCGTGCTTTAGCTTGCTCAGTACCTTACTGATCTGTTTTGTTGTTATTTACTTTTTATTTTATTTATTTTAATTTTTTATTATTTTGAAGGTAGCAAAAAACAACAGAACAAGATGGAACAAAGCCAACTGAGAGTGCAGTGAAATTGGTACAGAAACCCTTAATGGATTACTGGCATAACAGTAATAGGTACCATAGTATATCCCATTGTCTTCACAACAGTTGTTCTTTCAATAAGGTTAGCCAAATCAAAGGAAATACAGGACATTCTAGAACTTATCAAAAGAGAACATTGAATAGAGCAATGTCACTAATCAGAACAAAGCAAAACAGTGATAACAATATTGCCTTCAAAGAGATGATAGAAGGAAATCCCCCCTATTTAGTACATTGCATATGGTCAACCTCTCAAGAGATGTCTAGATCTCTGGCTCACTTGCTAACGTGGGGTGGTGGTGGTGATGGTGGTGGTGGTGGGTTGATTCTTAGCCCGCTCACCAGTAGGCTCATGGGAGCCACTGAGTGATTCTTCTCCTGCCTCATGCCAGGGGTGCTTACCGAGAGGATGGGCAAATTGCCTTTCTGTGCTGCGCCTTGAGTCCCTCCATGGTCAGAGCTCTGGGGTTGCTGGTTCTCCTCCCAGCTCAGGCCAGGGGCCCCTACTCAGAGGGAGGGCAAACTGCCTTTGTGTGCTGCGCCTTGGGTCCTTCCATGGTCAGAGTTCTGGGGCTGCTGGTTCTCCTCCCAGCTCAGGCCAGGGTCCCCTACTGGGAAGGCAGGAAGACTGCCTTTGTGTGCTGCATCCTGAGTCCTTTCATGGTCAGATCTCTGGAGCTGCTGGTTGTCCTCCCAGCTCAGACACGGGTGGCTTACCGAGAGGGCGGGCAAATTGCCTTTCTGTGCTGTGCCTTGAGTCCCTCCATGTTTGGAGCTCTGGGGCTGCTGGTTCTCCTCCCAGCTCAGGCCAGGGGCCCCTACTGGGAGGGTGGGCCTGTCCTCAAGATTTTTACCTACTTTGTCTTCCAACAGATTTAGCGTTTCTGTTTTAATATTTAGATCTTTGATCCATTTAGATTTTAGTTTAGTACATAGTAATAGGCATGGGTCTAGTTTTAGTTTTTGGCATATGGATAGCCAGTTTTTCCAGCATCCATTTATTAAAGCGACTATTGTTCTTCCTGTGAACATGTTGGCCCCTTTATCAAAGATAAGGTGGTTGAGTGTGTTCATAATTGTATCTTCTAGTCTATTCCATTCATCTTCATGTCTGTTTTTATTCCAGTATCATGTTGATTTTATTATGGTAGCTTTGTAGTATAACTTCAAATCAGGGATTGTGATGCCTCCTGGGTTGGCTTTGCTGCTTAGAATTGCCTTTGCTATTCTAGGTCTCTTATGGTTCCAGATGAATTTTAGGAGTGATTTCTCTAGATCTTTGAGGTATGTTAGTGATATTTTAATGGGATTGCATTGAATCTGTATAACAATTTTGGGAGAATGGCCATTTTCACAATATTTATTCTTCCTGTCCATGAATAAGGGATGTCTTCCATTTTCTGAAGTCCTCTTTGATTTCTTTTTTCAGGGTATTATAATTTTCCCTGTACAGCTTTTACTTCTTTTGTTAGATTAATCCTATTTCATTTTTTTGGATGCCAGTGTGAAGGGTGTGGCTTCTCTTATTTCTCTCTTGGTGATTTTGTTGTTAGTATATAGGAATGCTATTGATTTTTGAGTATTGACTTTGTATCCAGCTACATTGCTGAATTTATTTATTATGTCTAGGGATCTTTCGATGGAGTTTTGGGGGTCTTCTATGTAGAATATCATGTTGTCTGCAAATAATGATAGTTTAACTTCCTCTTTTTCTATATTTACTCCTTTTATTTCTCTCTCTTGTCTAATTGCTCTGGCTAGTGTTTCCAGTACTATGTTGAATAGGAGCATTGATAAGGGACATCCTTGTCTTCTCTGTAAGGTTTTTATCATGAATGGGTGTTGGATCTTATCAAAAGCTTTTTCTGCATCTTTAGAAATGATCATGTGATTCTTACTTTTGGCTCTATTGATATAGTGGGTTACATTTATTGAGTTACATATGTTGAACCATCCCTGCATGCCTGGGGTGAATTCCACTTGGTCATGGTGTATAATCTTCTTGATGATTTGCTGTGTCCTGTTTGCCAATATTTTATTGAGAATTTTTGCATCTATGTTCATTAGGGAGATTGGCCTGTAGTTCTCTTTTTAAGTTGGGTCTTTCTCAGGTTTGGTACTACAGTAATATTTGCTTCCAGGAATGACTTAGGGAGAATTGCTTCCCTTTTGATTTCATTGAACAGTTTGAGGAGTATTGGCATTAAGTCTTCTTTGTATTTCTTGTAGAATTCTGCAGTGAATCTGTCTGGGTCTGGGTTCTTATTTGTTGGTAAGAACTTAATTACATTTTCAATTTTGTTAATATAAATTGGGTTATTCAGCAGTTTTCCATCTTCTTGATCCAGGTTTGGTGGTTCATATGTTTCTAGGAATCTGTCCATTTCTTCTGTGCTATCGAACCTATGAGAGTAGAGGTTTTTGAAATAGGTGTTGATGATCTTCTGTATTTCCACAGAGTTGGTAGTGATTTTACCTTTTTCATTCTGCATTGCATGAATTTGAGTCTTTTCTTTCCTTTTTAAAATTAGGTTGGCTAGGGGCTTATCAATTTTATTTATTCTTTCAAAGAACCAACTCTTTGATTCATTGATTTTTTATATTGTTTTCTTAGTCTCTATTGCATTAATTTCTGCTCTGATCTTTATAATTTCCTCCCTTCTTTTAGCTTTGGGCTGGCTTGCTCTTCTTTTTCTAGCTGCTTGAGGTGTAGTATCAGGTTGTTTATTTGTGTTCATTCTGTTTTCATTATGTGGGAACTCAGTGCAATAAATTTTCCTCTAAGTACTGCTTTCATTGCATACCACAGATTACAGTAAGTTGTATTTGTATTTTTGTTTGCTTGTAAATATTGTTTAATTTCTTCTTTAATTTCCTCTGTGACCCATTGATTGCTCAAGAGTGTATTATTCAATTTCCATGTGTTTTTGGGGATTTTGCAGGTTTTTTATCATTAATTTCCAGTTTCATGGCACTATGATCTGATAACATGCATGGGATAATTTCAATTCTTTTGCATTTACTTAAATATGTCCTGTAGGCTAGTATATGGTTTATTTTAGAAAATGTCCCATGTACTGCTGAGAAGAATGTATATTCTGATGTTGTTGGATGGAACAATCTGTATACATCTATCAAGTCCATTTGTTCACAGGTGTGATTCAGTTCTGATATTTCTTTGCTGATTTTCTGTCTAGTTGATCTGTCCCTTTGTGTCAATGGGGTTAAGGTCTCCTGTTATAATTGTGTTATTGCTTATTTGATTTTCAATTTCTGTTAATACTGCTTTGTATAGCTGGGTGCTCTGGAATTTGGTGCATATATATTTAATATTGTTATCTCTTCCTCTTGAAGTTTTCCCCTAACTAGTATGTAGTGACCTTCTTTATTTCTCCGGACCTTTCTTGGTTTGAAGTTCACATTGTCTGCAAACAGAATAGCTGCCCCTGATTTTTTTTTTTTTTTTGAGTTCCTGTTGCATGAAGTTTGAACTTTCCTTGGATTTTCAGTCTATGAGTTTCAGTCTATGAATTTCCTTTTGGGTTATATGGGTTTCTTGTAAACAGCATATGGCTGGACATTGTTTTTTGATTCATTCTGCCAGTCTGTTTCTTTTAATTGGTGAATTGAGGCCATTTAATTGTTATAACTGTTACATATTGGTTTATTGTTGACATGTTATTGGGGCTGAGGTTGACATGCTATCTTTCTGCTGTTGTATCTTTACCTTTCTCTTCTGTTTAATTGTCTGTCTTGCTTAGTGTTTTTTCCTATGTGTATCTAGAATGTCTTTGAGTATTCTTTGCAAGGTTGGTTTGGTGATCATGAAGTTCTTCAGCTGTTCTTTGTCATGGAAGTATCTTATTTGTCCATCCATTTTGAAGTACAATTTTGCAGGGTACAGCAGTCTTGGTTGGAAGTCGTTTTCCTTTAGGATCTGAAATATTTCACTCCATGCTCTTCTTGACTTCACTGTGTGGAGAAGTCTGCTGTGATTCTGATAGGTTTTCCTTTATAGGTGATCTGTCTTTTCTCTCTCTAACATCTTTTAATATTCTGTTCTTATGTTGGATTTCTGGGATGATGATTATTATATGTCTGGGTGTAGTTTTATTTTGGTTATGGCTGTTTGGAGTTCTATATGCTTCACTAATCTGAACGTCAGTTTCCATTCTTGTGTTTGGGAAATTTTCAGCTATTACTTCTGTAAATAGCTTCTTAATATCATTTGTGTTGTCCCCTTCTTTTTCATTAATCCCTATTAATCTTATGTTGTTTTTCTTTGCATCATCTTGCAACTGTTTAATTGTTATTTCCTGATTCTTTTTTATTTTTAAAAGATCTTTCCTTTCCTATTCACTACCTGCAATCTTATCTTCAAGGTCTGAAATTCTATCTTCACTTTTGTTGAGGCAGTTTTGGCAACTTACAATAGAATTTTTGATTTCCTGTATATCTCTTTGAATCTGCTTTATGTAATCTGTTTGTTTCTTATACTGTTTATTCGGGGACTCTATCTGTTTGCTTTGTTCCTCTAATATTTTAGCTGTGTCTTCTTTAGATGCATTCACTATTTTTTTCACTACTTTTATCATTTCTTCTTTTACCTGGGAGATTATTTCTAATTTGAATTCCTTTATAGCTTCTCATACTTGCTTCTTTATTTCAGTTGATATCATTTCAGGTATTTCAGGTGTATGACTAGTATTTTCTTCTATGTATATGGCTCCCAGGCTTTCTTGGGATGGGCTGGAGGTTTGAGATTGCATTTTGGTCTTTCATTTTGTCATTTTCCTATATTTCCATATTTCAAGCGATGCTACAAAATTTTCCCTGAGCATGTTGGGAATCACTTCCTGTGCCCTTAGCTCCTGGGACTCCCGGGTCTTGGCTCCCTGGTTGGATGAAGGTCACTGGGTGTGGTCCACTCAAGCCTGTGAAGCCTTTCAAGGCTAGTCCAATGTCCTAGGGGGCTGGGCAGGCACCCAAGCATGGGGAGCAATGTCCCAAACTCCCCTGAGCTAATGCCAGTGAGCTGGAACTTCCCTTGCCCTTGCCGCCACACTTACAGCCTCGCAGGCCTACCTGCCCTTGGAGCCAGTTTGTTACCCTGGTTGAATAAAGGTCATTGGGCATGGTCCACTTAAGGTTGAGAAAACTCTGCAGGCTAGTCCAGTGTCCTAGGGGGCTGGCTGGTGCACTCTAGTACTGGGAGTGATGTCCCAAACTCCCCAGAGCCAAGGCCAGCAAGCTCGATCTTGATCTTCCTTTGCCCTTGCTGCCACATGAGCTGGAACTCCTCCCCTGGTTATTGGTTCCTGCTCAGGTATGGGACCCAGTCCAAGCCATTTCCACCAACTTGCTCCATGCCAGTAGCGGCCAACTGAAGCCGCTACAGTTCCAAGTTCAGGCCTGTATTGCCCGGTTCCAAGATGTTGCCCAGTGGGTCACCCCCTCCCATGGGAAGATCAAATTCTGAGCACTCACCGTGAGCCAGTGCAGATCTCCACACCAGCTGGCTCTGTTCTCTGTTGCAATGTGTCCTCCTGTCAATGTGTCCTGGGGCTCGCCAACCCCAACTTCAAAGCGACCACAAGTTGGACCGGCTCCAGTGAGAGTGCATCTGGCTCTAGCCTTCAGTCCACATTTTTCTTTTTCCTTAGTTTCCTCCTGGGTCATGAGAATCCCTCTCCTTTCATCTGGTCTTCTCCATGGTGTTAAATGCTAGTGTCTGAGCTGTTTCTCTCAGAGAGATTCTTTACCTTACTATTTATCTATCCACCATCTTGCTGCCATCTCTACACACCAATTTATATAGACATATTTTATATTTAAAGCTTATACTGGTTTTATCAGCTAAGGAGCTTGAGAAATAGTATTTAACTTAATAATAATTAAAATCATAACTAAGCACGGTGGTACATGTTTCCCAGCTACTCGGGGAGGATTATAAGTTTGAGGTCAGCCTGGGCAATTTAGTGAGATCTCCATCTAAAAAACATTTTTTTAGGTGTTAGTATGCAGTTTAGTGGTAGAATGTTTGTTTAGAGTGAGAAGCCTGGGTTTAATCCCCAGCACTGCAAAAAATGTTACAACATGAATACACTTTATAATGCATTTTTATCTTCTGCAATTTATATGTATTTTTGCTTTTAAGCAAAATTTTCTGCCTTGCATTTATAACTCTAAAGCTTGTATTTTCTATGCTTCTCAAAAACTATGACATCTAAAATAATGATGTTTTTCTTTTGAACCATAAATGAATTTTATGATAGATCCATTTCCTTAAATTGTTCATGCCAGTTAATAGAAGCCAAAAAGTTCGTTTAAATATGTGTACCCCATTATACTATTGAAAGTTTTCTTATATGTATTCAGTAGTTTATTCAAGCATTTATTAAATCTGAATTGTGTATGCACTAAGCTGGAAGCTAGAGGTTTTCTTTTTCTTTTCTTCTTTCTTTTTGTGAAAAAAGGTCTTGGTACATACTCTAGACTGACCTTAAATTCTTGATGTAGCCTAAACTGGCCTCCAACTCATGGTGATCCTCCAGCCTCAGGCTCCTGAGTGCTGGAATTACAGGTGTGCACTACCCTGCTTGCCTTGTTTTATTTCTATAGCAAAATTTGTCTGTAGATTTGTGTTTGTTCAAGTTAGCATTACACATGGAGTTGATGGAGTGCTGACAATCTGGAAGATGTTTTGAACCAATACTGTTTTGTTGAAGTTAAGATTATTTCATGCAATGATATCACTAGAAAAACTGATCAGAAAATCTTTAGTAAAATTATAAAGATTTTATGGGTATAATTTTCAGTAGGAAAATACTTCTACTTTCTATGGAATATTTGACTTCATTGTGGTCAGATTGTTCACTGTACTAAAAACAGTCATTTCCATTCACAGATTATGGGGGAAGAGAACCAGAACTCACCAAGAAGCAAGCCCTTCCTATGAACCAATACCATGTGCAGGCTGCTGCCAGCAAGGGGGGACAGCCAGACCCCAGGCTTTTCCCATGAGTCAGCGCCATTTGTGGACCATGGGGGAAGAGAACCAAACTCACCAAGAAGCAAGCCCTCCCTGTGAACCAGCGCCATGCGTGGGTGCAGGAGGCGGGGGCAACAGCCAGACCCCAGCCCCTTCTGGCGCGCAGGCTGAGAAACAAGAGCCAACACCTCCCTCCCCTGATTCCCTTAAGTGACCGGCTGATCCAGAGAAACACAGGCTGCGATGATAGGTATTCAGGTATCTGCAGCTATTTTGAATACAGCAAGAGGCATTATGGTAACCATTGTTGATTTCATATTGTTTTGAAGTCCTGTGTCACTTGCACTGGTTTGCTTGATTAGCCTTGTTCTGTTTTATTTTGCTGGTTTTATTATGACCGACTGTCAGACCTCCCATTCTAAATTTCCAAGTTCCATAATAATATCTGTGTCATGTTTGACTCATTGACTTTCCCATATCCATAGATGAATCAATTGATTTTATATCATTGAGAATTTGAATGGTACAAATAATTTTTCTCCCCAAATGAACTTTGTTCCCTTCTGTAGTTGTATTAGAGAGCTTTCTGTTACTGTAACTAACACTTGAGACAATGAACTTATAATGAGAAGGGGTCTATTCTGATGTGTACTGCTTTGAAGGCTTCAGCAATGGTTGGCTCTACTGTCTTGGGTCTGTGCATTATGACAGTAAGCTGATCACCTCGTGGGCAGGAAAAAGGAAGGGACTGGGGTTCCACAATCTCTTTAAAGGCATGTCTTTTATGACCTAATACTTTCCACCTTCTAAAGTCTCCACCACTCTCCAGTGGCTCCATGGCCTATCCTGTCAATTGAGAGAGACCATCCTGGAGGTGTACAGGACACAGAGTTTGCAGCAAGCTCAGCCACTGGACTACGTGCCTCAAGGGTAGAGCCATCAGATGAAAGCCAGCCAACAGAAAAGTTGGACTAGGAAGTGAAGCTGCACACAGTTTAAATGCTGGCCCAGCTATTGATTGCTCAATGTGCAGGGGAGCACTGTCAACAGCTCCCCAGCGGGTCATGGGCCAGAACCTATAACAGTATCAGCAAACAGTCTACCAAATTACTGGTGCATGAAACTGTCAGGGAAAAAGGCAGGGGTTGCCTGCAGAAGTCGAGCTCCTTAGCCCTGAAGGGACCCTGCAGCCCCTACAACCCTGAGGACACAGCCCAGAATTTGATGTCACAGCAACCAGAATCCTGGTCCCTGCGCACAGAACCCACTATTGTCTGCTCTTTTTTTTTGTACTTTATATTATTCTGTTTTGACCCCTCCTCCTTTTCTCCTTTTTTCTTTTCCTAGCTCTGGGCTTATATGCACCATACTACCCCCTCCTCGCCCTGCCTGAGTTACTGGAAGAGTCCTAAAGTTTTTAAACTGGTCTTTGATGAAGTGTTGATATATGCTTGTTTCTTTGAAGCTTTTTATTACTTGTAAATTTTTTTTGCAAGACAGTGATAGGTACTGAACCTAGGCAGAGAAGATGTCAGCAGAATGACATTACCAAAACCAAAGACACACCAAAGGGAAACTCACTTTCTAAAGGGATCTCCTCTATAGCGGCAGAGATTTCTATCCCACCTGATGACAAAACAAGGCAATGAGATGCCTCTAAAAATGTATGACTCCAAATAGGCTGAGCTTACAGGCAGCAAAATGGATGAATTTCCGATGAACTCAAAAAACAAATAGCTAAAGAGGTCAAAGTGGAGACTAACAAACAGGTGCAGGAAGAAACAACAGTGGCACTTTGGTTCACAAATTTCATTTGTTCCACAATTCTGATTACAACCGAATCAAATTTCCCCGTAAGGTTCAATGTAAGTAAAGTCAGTATGTTCAGAACCATATGTAATTTTTAACCACAAAAATATGAAACAAAGTACAGTATAGTCTAAAGAAAGGGAACACTAACCTTGCTTGAGGAGACTTCTGGCATGGAGGACTAGAGGGTGGGTGGGGAGAGGTTCGGGTTTGGAGGGAGAGTCCCCCTTCAAAAAGACATTGGGAGGTTCTCCTTCAGGGTTTTCCTCTCCTTTGTCTCCTAGCTCAAGGGTCAATTTTGATTAAAGGAAAATCTGTCTAATGTCACTTGTTTATTCCTGCATTGCATAACCTCTGGAAATGAGAAACCATGTAATCGTTTATCAAACTCAACACTCTGTTGGTTACATTATGTTCAAGAGTGCTTCTCCAAGAAATCCTGGAACGCATTCTCTTTTTGCATAATGTATTGTGCTAACCTCCTCCCTGTCTTCCTCTTCCTCAGCGGATGCTTCTCATCAAGCACTTTCTGCTGCTCACTGTGGAGTTCAGTAAGTTCTTCCATTGTTAGCACTTCCTTAGGGTCCTCAGCAAGCTCCTCTATGTCTGCAACAATGATGTCCAGGCCCATATTCTTGCCCATAGACACAATGTTCTCCACTACCTGTGCATCAGACCCTTCAAAGTCACATTCAGTGACACATCCTGGATACAGTTTTCTCCAGGATAAGTTTAAGGTCTGATATGTGACATCTTCCCAGGCTCTGTCAATGAGGTTGATGCAGTGGAGACATTGAAATGTTTCTTCCAGAACACTTGTAGCATCAAGGACATCTCTTCAGTGACATTAACACACCTGGTGAAGAGCACCTTTGTGTGTAGCTTCGTAAGTTGCAGAACACTTGCTGATCCATGGTCTGAAGAAGAGGTGATGTGTTGGGCAGGAGAAACTGACCTTCAAGAAGTTATACTCAATGTCTGCATCATCTTTGGAGTTGTACAAGGGATACTGTCCATCAAAAGAAGGCACCTTTCAGGCAGCTGATTGTCAGAAAGATATTTCTCAATAGTGGACACAAACACCTTGTGCAGCTATTCCATAAGCAATTAATTGTCTTGTGACTGAAGCTTTCACATTAGTCTTCCCCATGACAGGCAATCTGGTCTTGCTCACATTCTGTTCTGAGAAAGCCCTAGGGGTCTGGGAATGGTGCACCACTAGTGGCTTAAACTTCAGATATGTACTTGCATTTGCACACAACAAAAGGGTCAATCTGTCAATCATACCCTTCATGTCCTTCATGGCACATACCCGCTGTGTGATATGGGTTCTGATTAACATTTTCTTCTAGAAGAGCCTTGCTCCATCACAGTTGCACATTTGTTGAGTGACACATCCTTCTATCTTCATGAGTTCCATGAATTCATTCTTATAGGCTTCTATAGCAGCCTTGTCAGATCTGGAAGCCTCACTGTGTCCTATCACACTGTAGATGCCACTTCTCTTGCAGAATTTATCAAACTACCCTCCTCTGGTTTTAAATTCATCACCTGCTGTACTTGTAGAGTGGTTGTGAAATTTCCTGGCTTTTTCACAGACAATAACTTCACTAATGCTATCAGCTGCCAGCTGTTTCTCATTCACCCACATCATCAAAAGCTTTTCCACCTCTTCCATGGCTTGTGTCCTCTGTGTGGGTAACGTTGTTACTCCTTTTGAGCCATCAGCTCCTTGTTGGATCTTTATTTTTCAAAATAGTTCAGATTGTAGACTTTGCCATCTCGTACTCCAAGGCCAGATCAGTCACATGAATACCATGCTCATGCCTTTCTATAATTTTCTTTTTCAATTTAAGGGTTATTTTCTTCACAACCTTCTTACCATTCTTGCTCTGCTCTTTCTCATTACCTTCATTAGTGGTCCTCCCATTCTTGGCATCCTCATTGCCTCTCTATGCTTTCTTTTTACCGCCATTCTTGCCCTGCGCTTTCTTTGGAACCTGCTGGATTGAACAACACTATACAGTACTGTATGTGCTAAAAAGTACACAGAAAAGTTTCCAGTGAATATGCACAGGTCTGTGACCATGATCTTGACTAGAGGAAGCTGTAACCACGAGTCAGAGTGGGGAAGATGGCCACAGTAATGTTTTCTTTTTTTCTTTTTGAGACAGAGTCTCACTATACAATTCAAATTGGCCTTGGGCTCGTTTTGTAGCCCAGGCTGGTCTCAAATTTGCAACAATCCTCCCACCTCAGCCTCCCAAGTGCTGGGATTATAGGAGTGTGCCACCATGCCTGGCTCTTTATGTTCTTCACCTGATGTGAAGGTCATGAATGAAAGCCAAATTTTGATGAATGCTTCTGTTCATGAACCAAATTGTTTTCAAACAGAAGCGTTCATGAGCTGGAGCATTACTGTAATAAGATGTTCAATGAACTCAAAGAAGATATATAGTTAAATGATTCAGTTAATGAGATGATTAATGAACTTAAAGAAGATAATAATAAGCAGCTGAAGAGTTTAAGGAAAACAATGCAGGATGTGAATAACTACTTACATAAAGGATTAGAGATTACAAAAAGGAATGAAGCAAAAATTCTGGAAATAAGAAATTCAGTTGAAAGTTTTGGCAGTGGGTGTGGCCAGCCAGAAGTGAGAGTATCAAGACTTAAAGACAAAGTCAATGTAGTGGATCCTTTACCTGGTGATAAGTATAAGATGCAAAAATAAACAGATAAATAATAAAAACAAATGCCATGAGAGCTGGATCTAAGACCTGCAAGGTAACTATAAAAGAACTATCTGGTGAGTTATAGGAGAAAAGGAAGGGATAGATTATGACACTAAAGTTATTTAAAAATGTATTCACCAACATCATTGCAGAAAATGTTCCAAATCTAGGGACTGAAATGAATATTCAGATACATGAGGCATTTAGAACCTCAAATACATACAACTAAGAAAGACCCTCTCCATGACACATTATACTCAAAATCCCAGAAATTCAGAACAAAGATCAAATATTAAAAGTTGTTAGAGAAAAGTATCCAGTTACTTACTTATAAAGCCACACCTACCAGAATAAGCAGGTCTTTGTACATAAATCTTAAAGGTCAGCAGAGTTTGAAGTGAAGTTTATCAAGCCCTAAAGAACATAACTGCCCTCCACATTACTACATTCTGTAAAATTATCCTTCAAAGGTGATGGAGAAATAAGACCTTCCATGACGGAAAAACTCTGAAGTTGTTCCTAACCACCAAACCAGCAACACAGAAAGTACTCAAGGTAATATTAAACAGAGAAAGCACAAAGAAAAGACTACATTTCGAGGAAGACAAGATGGCTGATCAGTGAGCAACAAAAAACAGAGCCTCCCGGGAGAAACAACTCATACGCCAGAATGAAACACCTTGAAGAGACCCAGACAGAGGGAGATGGATCCGCTTGACACAGGAAGAAATTAAAACATAAAAAAGCTCATCAAATACATTGGGACTACAACTGGAACAGCTGGACACAGTGTTTTTGCTGCAACCTGCTAATTTTGCAGTGGAAAATTGCACCAGGCTGAATCTGCCACGGCTGGAAGAGCTGCCCAAACTCATTCCCACCACGACTCACAGGAAGCAGAGCAGCGCTGAAGTTGGGGGTTGGTGAGCCTGACGGAGAGTGGAGCCAGCAAAGGGACTTTCATCAGTCCATGGTCAGTGCTGGGATTGGGACACCCCCCACCACGGGAAGGGCGCGATCAAATGGGCGACATGTTGGAATCTGGCAGGAGGAGCCTGAACTGGGGGCGACAGTGACTTCAGTTGGCTCCTCCCTCCCCAAAGCAGATTTGTGGGATTTGCTTGGACTGGGCTGTGCCCCTGGCTGGGACCCAATGAGCCATCCCAAATCGATTCCTTGTGCCTAGCAAGCACTAACCGGGGGAAGGCCTCTGCAGTTTGGTTGGCCCGGTGGGGAGGGGCAGGCTTAGGCAGCCGCTGCTTGCACCTCAGTGATAAAAGCGGTCAGGAGAGGGGGGAGGACCCTCTCAAGTGTGCTTCGGAGGTGGCGTGGCCAACAGGAAAGGGGGCTGGGACCTGCAATGTGACCTGTGTGGAGGAAGCCAGGACCATGACAGGAGAGAGAGGCAGGAAGAGGCCCCCAGCCCAGAACCCTGAGAGCACTGATCCAGGAGAGGGAAAAACAAGGGTGACTGAGGGCAGCAAACACACAACAGCAGGCATGGCTTCAATGGACATTAAAAGATATCTTTGGGACCTTGTAGATGAGCTCAAAACTGAAATATTAACTCAGGTAAAGCAAGATATGAGTAGAGTAATAAAAGAAATGCTCTCAGGGAGCATCTCTCAGGAAGATACAGACAGAAGAAGGGAGGAACACAAAAAAAAGGAGAGAAACATTTGATAAAGAATATAAAGAAAATATACAATACATGAAGCAGATTTAAAGAGACTACCAGGAAATTAAAAACTCCATTGAAAGCTGGCAAAGTGCCTTAAAAGAAACTAAGGATAGACTATCAAAACTTGAAGACAAGTTTGCAATGTATGATTATGAAAGGAAAGATCTCTTAAAAATAACAAGGAAACAGGCAGTAACAATACAAAGGCTAGAAGATGATAAGAGAATCTACAATTTAAGAATAAGAAATGTGAACAAAGAAGCAGGAATACATACAGGCAAATTACAAAGGCTATTTATGGAAATAATTAAGGAAAACTTCCCAAGCATGGGAAAAGGAAATGATATTCGAGGCATACAGAACCCCAGCCACCTACAACCAAAACAGATCTACACCCAGACATACAATAATCAAGATACCACAAATTCAATATAAAAACAGAATATTAAAAGCCGTCAGAGAAAAGAAACAGATTATCTATAAAGGTAAGCCCATTAGGATCACGGCTGACTTCTCGACACAGACCATCAGATCAAGAAGAGCTTAGAGTGAAGTCTTCCAAGCCCTGAAAGAAAATAACCTCTAGCCCAGATTGATGTACCCTGCAAAACTGTCACTAGAAATTAATGGAGAAACAAGATGCTTCAATGACAAAGAGGAACTGGGGGAGCTTGTGACCACCAATCCAACCCTACAGAGAATACTGAAGGACATTCTAGAGAGAGAGAAAAAAAATGCCAGGACTTTAGGAACAGTGGCAGAAAGGCCTCAATGAGTGGGGCAGGCAGTAGAATGAAGGAGAAAAGTAGACAAACAGGCAGAAAAATAGCATAGCAGAAATGAGGCAGAGAAGGTTGGCTATAATCTAACATAGATGGCCTTGATACACTATATTGTTAATAATGCACCAGGATTTAAAAACCCACATTACTCACACTACTCTGCTTAGATGTATTATATTCTGTTCCAGTCATTCTACCTGTCCTAGATTTGAGGGTACAAACAGTAATCCCGAAAATAACAGGATATAGTACAGTAATCATCCTTAATTTCCTATTAAGTCAATCTAAAGCTCTGTAAAACCTACACTGCTTTACCATAACTGATTGTAATCAAATCTGGTTTGTTAGATCACTGTTTTCTATTGATAGATTTTATTCAAAGCTGTTATGATTGATAGTATCAAGTCTGAGAGTATAGGCAACTGCACTTGAGATGACAAGATTCACTAGAATATCCACTCTGGTTTGATTATTACCTGTCTTTGAAGTTTTATATTGTCTACAATGTTTTATTTTTTACTAATATTGTTATGTACTGCTATATTCAATTATACTGCTATATTCATTTATACCTGATGATATAGGCAATTCTATTGAAGATAATAAGAAACAATACAGCAATCACTGTAGATCACCTTGCACTGTGGTTTTATATGATGTTTTGTTTTCATGTTTTTATAGGAATTTCTTTTGTTTTGCCTTACTAAGTTTTGTTTTTCCCTCTAACACAGAAAGGATAGAAATACATGTAGAAACTCATGTATGCATAGCTGTTTACACTCTCACTGTTTGACTATCTACTTTGTATGCTTTAATTTTGTAACTTGAACAACTATTTCTAAGAGGACAATATGTAATTTATCAACTAGTGATTTCTTATTGTTTATCTTTTTTCTGAAATTCTGTATTATCTCTACCCTTTACAGGCTTTTTTTTCTCTTTAAATAAAAAAAATGTGTAATCTGTAAAAAAAAAATACATTTCACTGGGAGAATAAACAAAACAAAAAGAAGAAAGAAATCAGCACTATAACAATAATAAAATGACAGAAATCAGTACTTTTCAACAAAACTACTAAATATAAATGATCTTAACCTCCCATTAAGACACACAGATTGGCAGATTAGATCAGAAAAGAAAACCTAATACATGGTCAATCAGAAAAAAACCAAAAATAAATATTAGAGTTAAAAAATAGGGTTTGTGGATACCTACAGAGTGGTTCATTCAATAACAGCAGAATATACATTTTTCTCAGCACTTTATGAAAGTTTATTTAAAATAGACCATAATTTAGACCATAATTTAGGCCAGGAGGCATTTTTAAATAAATACAAGAGAACTGAAATAATGTCTCACATCCTATTGGATTATAATGAAATTAAAGTAAAAATCAGCAGAAAAAAAACCCCCACAGAAACTAAATAAACACAGAGAGATTAAATAATACATTCTTGAGTAATCAATGGGTCACAGAAGAAATCAGGGAAGAAATTTTAATCCTTAGAATCAAACAATGGCAATATAATATATCAGAAACTGTGATATACAACAAAAGCAGTTCTAAGAGGCAAAGTTATATATTTGAATGCCTACATTAGAAAAATTAAGCATTATCAAATAAATAAACTAATAATATAGCTCAAGGTCCTACACAACAAGAACAATCTCAATTCAAACTTGTAGAAGGAAAAGAAATTATAAAGAATCCAAGTGGAAATCAGTGCTATATTTAAACAATCAATAAATCAGAGAATTGGTTTTTTTGAAAGGATAAATAAGATTGACAACTCCTTAGCCAAACTTACCAAAAAAGAAAGAACCTCATTGAAATTAGAAATGAAAAATACCATATTTCAATAGACAATACTGAAATTCAATATGAGAAATAGATAACATTGAAATTCAGTATGAGTATATTCAATTATATTCCAATAAATTAGACAATCTCCAAGAAATGAACTGAGAAGACATAAAAAAAAAACCCTGAGCAATGAACTAAAGCAGTAATAGAAACTCTTTCAATGAAGAAGAGCCCAGAACTCAATAAATTTATCACTGAATTTTACAACTTCAGAGAAGAACTAATACCAACATATCACAAAATCTATGAAATTGAAAGGGAAAGAACAGAATTAAATTCATTCTATGAAGCCAGCATTCCTCTGATACCAAAACTGGACAGACTCAACAATTAAAAAAAAGTGTAAACTAATATCCTTGAGGAACATAGATGCAAAAATTCTCAATATCATACTTCCAAACAGAAAGGAACACACCGTTACAAAGTTCACATATCAAGACCAAGCTGACTGCATCCCAGGGATGGTCTAACACACTTAAATCAATAAATAGACCACATAAGTAGAACTAAGGATTAAAAGCACAGGATCATCTCTACAGATGCAGGAAAAACCTTTGCCAAAACCCAGTATCCTTTCATGATAAAAGAGAACCCTGACAAAAATATATATAGATGGATCTTGAATAGATAAAAGCCATTTATGACAGACCCATAGTCAACCTCAAGCTAAATGGGGAAAACTAAAAGCATTCCTTCTACAATAGGAATAAGATAAGGGTATCCACTCATCACTCCTCTTCAGTATAGTATTCAAAACTTTAGCCAGAGCACCAGGCAAGAGAAAGAAAGAAAGAGATACAGAAAGGAGAGGAAGACATCAAACTATCATACAGTATGTGACATGACACTTTAAATTGAAGACCAAAAAAACTCCATCAGAAGACTCTCAGCACTAATAAATAAACCTAGGAAGGAGGGCACAATATAAAATCTATAGCATTTATGTATGAAATAATGAAAGCACTGAGAAAGAAATCAGGAAAACAATCCCATTCATGATAGCTTAAAAAACAACAACAATAACAAAACCCTGAGCCAGCACACTGCTCTGGTAAGTGGCTATGGCCTCCCAAGCCACGGCTACCCCACGGTGAGAATCATATCAGCATTCCCTGAGATCCACACCATGTTGGAACTTGGGGCGCTAAGAAATCAGGCAGCTAGAAGAACGCTCTGATGGGCAGCTGTGAGTCTACCGGGCGTGTGAGCTAAGAATCAAACATCCATCTCACTACCACCCTCTGCTAGCAAGTGAGAGCCAGAGGTCTGAGCATCTCTTGCGAGTTTGACTATATGCAATATAGCAGATAAGGGGGATTTTCTTCTGCCATCCTTTTGAAAGCAAATATTTTAATCTCTGTTTTGCTCTGTTCTGATCAATGGTATTGCTCTATTCAACATCCTGTTTTTATAATTTCGGTATTTCCTTCAATATTGCTTTACCTGATTGAAGGAACAATTATTGTGAAGAAAACCAGATATACTATTGTACCTTTTCTGTTATCCAGGTAACCTATTGTGAGGTTCTGTACAAATTTCAGTGTACTGCCTCAGTTGGCTTTGTCTTGTCTTGTTCTATTTTACTAACTTCAAAATAAATAAATAAAATAATAAATAATAAAAAAATTTAAAAAATAAATAACAACAATAAAACAGATCAGTAAGGTACAGAGCAACCTGAAACATGATATAACTAAACATATAATGGACTTAAAAAGCAAAGGTGGAAAAGAAGGTGCTCTAAAGGATATAACTGCATGTATATTTAAGTGTGTAGGGCTGATAACCATGTTGCTAAGTTTTTGGTGGATAGGTGATCAGAACTGTTTGCAGCCTCACTGTTTGAATGTCCACTTTGTATGCTTTAATAATGTAACTTGAACAACTATATCCAAGAAGACAATATGTAATGTTGTAATCTAGTGATTTCTGTTTATTTTTTTGAAACTCTGTATTGTTTCTACCCTTTTTTTCTGTTTTGCTTTTCCCCCCTATCTTTAAATAAAAAGAAAGAAAGAAAGAAAAAACCCTGGGGCTGGTGATTTAGCTCAGTGGCTTAAGCGCCTGCCTGGCAAGCACAAGGTCATGAGTTCGATCCCCAGTACCAAACAAACAAACAAACAAACAAACAAAAAACCCTAGGCATCAACCTAACCAAAGAGATGACAGGCATCTATAATGAAAACTCTAGTATTTTGAAGAAAGAGATTGAAGTAGACATTAGAGAATGGAAAGACATCCCCTGTTTCCAGAGAAGCAGAATAAATATCATTTAAATGGCCATATTACTAGAAGCAATATACAGATTAAATGCAATCGCTATCAAAATGCTCACATTTTTCAAAGAAGTAGGCAAAAAATTTCTAAAATTTATATGGAACCAGAAGAGATCCAGAAACATCAAAGCAATCCTGAGTAAACAGAACAAAGCTGGAGGTATTATAACCCAAGATTTCAAGCTGTACTACGAAGCCATAGTAACAAAAGCAGCACAGTACTGACACAGTAATAGATACATAGATGAAGGACAGAGACTAGAAGACACAGAAGCAGCCCATATACCTTTAGCTGTCTGATCTCTGACACAAGGACTAAAAACAGGCTGGAAAAAGACAGCCTCTTTAACAAATGGCATTGGGAGAACTGGTTATCCATGGCAGAAGAATGAAACTATCTGTCATCCTGTACTAATGAAATTATCTGTCATCCTGCACTAATGAAACTGTCATCCTGTACTAAAATCAAATCAAAATGGATTACAGACCTAGATAACAAAACAGAAGCACTGAAACTGTTGCATGCTAAAATAGGGAAAACACTTAAGGATGCAGGCATTCTTGTCTTCATGCTTTTTTTTCCCTCCCTGTCCCAGTGACCTCAGGGCTTCGTTTATTTTTCATTTAGAAGGGCTCTGCTATGATGCACTTAAATGGTCTGGTTCTGTCATGGAACTTATGCAGCTTGGGGCTCTCTGAGCTTTTTGGATTTGAGGTTTGCTATCTTCCATTCTTTTGTGAAAATTCTTGGGCAATATCTCTTCAAGTGTTTCTCAAGGTCCTTTCTCTTCCTAGCTTTTTTGTGGAGTTTCAGTACATGTAAGGTTGTTGGTATTGTCCCGTAGGGCTTAGGTGCTCTATTCTGTGTTTTTTCCTCTCTGTGCCTCAGTTCAGATAATTTCTATTGAACTATCTTCAAATTCACGGATTCTTCTCTGTGTTTCATTAACTCTTCTGATGGTGCCATCAAAGGACTGCTTCATCTCTGAGTTTATACTTTCTTTTTAATGTTTCCATTTATCTCTTTATTCTAATTTTCATTTCTTTGCTGAAATGCTCTTTGTTCATATAGATTGTCCCCTAAGCCTTTAATGATTATTTTGTAGAGCTGGGTATGGTAGTGAATTCCTACAATCTAAGTGCTGGGGAGGCTGATGCAGAAGGATCACTACAAGTTTAAGAACAGCCTCAGCTACATAGTGAATTCAAGGCCAGCCTAAACTATGTAGCAAGGCCCTATCTCAAAAAAACAAGAAAAATTTTTTTAAAATCTCTACTTATCTCAACATCTAAATTACCTCTGAATCTCAGATTGTTTCACCTTTTTATAGTGGATTTTTGGGTGAATGCTAAACACTTCGCGTGGAGTACCAGTATACCTGGACACGGGCATGCTTGTGTTTCTGCCAGACCTTTGGTGTGAGGGCTTAAATCAATGTAGGGAGAGGTTAAGATAGGTTGGATTTTGGCATTTCCATGATTGACTTCAGTGTCCCACCAGTTTCAAATTCCTCTAAAATTACCTGCGTGGTGGAGGCTGGGCTGTTGGAGGGCTATTTTGGTGCTAGAAGCTTAGCTTTAAGTCATTCCTGCACCCATGAGCCACAAAGGGGAAGGGTGTTTCTGTGCTGGATCCTTTCCCCGGTAGATTGCTACTGCTTGTTACTCAGGGGCAGGTACATGAAGGGGGACAAGCAGATGTTCTGTGCCGTCTTACTCTAGTCATTCCCATAGTATGCCTGGGGGGTTCTCTGTATTCTCTCACTTTCACTCCTTCTTAGGGCAGGAAAGCTGTCCTTTGTCTATGTCCTTTGGTCTTTGCTGTCCTTCGATCTTAGTGGGGGAGTTTTTTGTCCTTTCCCGAGTATAGTAATTCTCTCTCTCTCTCCTTCTTTCTATAGTGCCGTGGATGGAACCCAGGACTTACACATGCCAGGCACATGCTCTACCACTGAGCTACAGTCCCAGGCCAGCAGTCTGGTTTTGCTATAGGTCAGAAGACCCAGAATGAGTTCTTGCCTTTCCTGCAGGGATAAATATACTTTCTTTTAATCTTCCCCCCAGCCACGATGGATCTTTACCCATTGCTCTTGGGGAGAAACAGCAGGATTTTCTACCACTCCATCAGGAACCTAAAGCCTTTGCTTTTTAGGAGAGAAGAATTCAGGCAGGGAACTCTCTTCTGTGCCCTGCCCTTAATTTTCTCATATGCAGGTAGATGCCATAAGAAAAGGATCTGTGACTAATTGTGAATTTCCTATCTGGGGCCTCTAGCTATTCTAGACTGACAAATCAGACCACCCTTGACCTCAACTTGTATCTGATTCCTTCTTTCCTGATTATCAAGGTGGCTGTCCCTTCCTTGTGTGCTTGGCCACAAGTGACCCAGTGGTGTGACCTTTCCTTGGACAGGCTTGCCCCTTCACCCTTGGAATTTAGGAACTTAGTTTTCTAGTGAGCTTAGATTTCTGTTGAACTAGGGACTGGGGATTTAGCTCAGTGGTATAAGCGTCTGCCTGGTAAACACGAGGTTGTGAGTTCGATCCCCACAACCAAAAACAAAAAAGCAAAAAAAAAAAAAAAAAGAGAGAGATTTCTGTTGAGCTCAAAGGATTATGATTTTGTAGTTTGTCTGACTTTCCCCTCATCATTAGAGCAGAAGTAACATTCTTTCCAGCTTCCAGGATTCTAAGTGGAAGAGGTCATCATGGATCTGCTCTCTATGCTTTTCCACTCTGAGGCAACCTGGAGGCTGACTTGAATCTACAGCCACCTCTGCTCTGGCCCAGGGTTGATGCTGGTCAAAGGAAATCACTAAAGGAGGGGGAGGAGAGGAACAAACTGTAGTTTTGTCCCTGTCTCTGCTCTGCCAGGCTCTTTCAGTCTCAAGGTTTTAATAACCACGTATCCACTTGCCCACTCCAGGCTTCTGCATGGTAAAGGTGCATTGCCCTTTCTGATCTTGGGTTACTACTGACCTATTGCTGCAGCTCTAGATGTTGCTGGTGCGGGGGGATGATGAGAGGATGAGAAATAAAGAAAACAGACCTGAGGTCAGGTGGAACCCTGTCTCTTGGTGTGAGAAAAGGGACTACTCAATCACTGCAGCACATTTATTTATACACTCAGAAGGGTGATGTCAATTTCAACCCCACAGCCTAGCAACTTGTTTGCCTGGCTGGCCTGTTCCCCTTGCCTTCTTGGAGCTAGAACAGCTTGTTTACATGGCTTGCTTTGGGTTTTCTGTGTCTGCAGGGCTGGCCTTGCTTTAGCCCAATGCATGTGATCAATCTCCAGCTTCAACGGCTCCTTACAACCTATCTGTTGCAATTTCCCAAACCCTGTTCATTCACTTACAATAGTCCTTTTGTTAAATTCTCCTCAAGATGCCCAATTTGAGAGTGTCATCTGTTTTTCTGCCTGACACAAAGAGTAGGAGTTTATTTTCCAAAAGAGAAGTATCATCCTTTTAGATAATAAATACAATTAATATCATTGTGGGGGAAAAATTGTCAAGTAATTACAGAAGTGTGAAAAAGAAAGTATAATTTGCCTTAAATCTCATCACTCATACACCAGCATTTTGGTATACATTTTCCAAAGTATATATGACTATGAATAGACCTTGTCTATTCATAGTCATATATACTATTTTTATAAATTGAATTGCACTATATATTATATATATATATATATATGTGCTATACTATGATTTTACCATTTAATGTTATTATGGATTTTTCTGTCAATAAATATAGATTGGCATCATCATTTTTAATGGTTGCATGCTACTTCATTGATTTAATCTGAAATAATTATTTAAAGCCATATTAATGGAAATTAACATAGCATCTATTATACTGGTAGTGGGTAGGTATTGTATTGGGTAAATAATATCAAATTTGGGGATAATATAAGTAATCTTACAATAAAAATCTTTGCATATGTAATTTCATAAAAATTCTTTTTTTATTCCTTTTTATCTCTTTAAGATAAACTTGGAAAATGGAATTGGTAGACAAAAGTATGATAGTCAAATGTCCTCAAAAAAAAAAAAAAAGGAAAAAGAAAGGAAAACAAAAGACTCTAAAAACAGGACTTCCAGATAAACTTCAAGACACTAGGTTTGAATTTCAGATAAACAACAAATAACATTTTAGTATAAATGTCTCATGTAAGGTTTGGGACATAATTATATTTTTCAAAGTATTTTTGTCTACTTCCAATTCAGATTTAACTGCTTCTCATATATTATATCTCCCAAATCTGGTAACCCTATTCCAAAAAGGAAGAGACAACCTATGCTGTTTGCACATATTTTCACTAACTTTTAAGGATCTCAATTCTTTTAATCTGACTTTTTTTCTTGTTTTTAAGATAGAGTCTTGTTTATAGGTCAGGCTGGACTTTCACTCACTAGATGGCACAGGCTGGCCTCAGACTTGTGGCAATCCTCCTGTCTCAGCCTGCCAGCATAATGCCAAGTGTTGGAATTATAGGTGTGTGCCACCATGCCCAAATTAATACGATTCTTTAAAAAATCTCATTTCAGTGACATGCCTTTAATTACTAATAAGATCAACTATCAGAAAAGTTTGATCCTAAGTGAGTTATATCTCAAAACACTATTATTGGGAAACACTTCCAAGAATTAACAACTGGGATCTCATATTATTGAAAAGTTTCTGCACTTCAAAGGAAATCACCAACAGAGTGAAAAGAAAACCAACAGAGTGGGAAAGAATTTTAGTCAGCAACCCCTCAAAGGACTTGTATCTAGAACATATAAAGAATTGAAAAGCATCAAGCTCCCCAAATTCAAAGACCCTCTCCAAAAATGATGAACACACAGTTCTCAGAGAAAGATATGCAAATGGCAAATAAATACATGAAGAAATGTTCACCATCACTGGTCATTCGAGAAATGCAAATTAAAACAACATTGAGATTCTACCTCACTCCGGAAAGAATAGCTGCCATCAAGAAATCAACTGATAACAAATGTTGGCGAGGCTGTGGGGAAAAAGGAACACTGCTCCACTGTTGGTGGGAATGTAGACTGGTGCAACCAGTATGGAAATCCATATGGAGAATTCTCAGAAGACTAGGATTGGAAGCCCCATTCAATCCGGTTATTCCCCTCCTGGGTATTTTCCCAGAAGAACTGACAAGTTCATATCACAGTGATATATGTGCACCCATGTTCATAGCAGCACAATTTGTAATAGCTAAATCTTGGAAACAACTAAGATGCCCATCAACTGCAGAATGGATGAAAAAGATGTGGTATTTTTACACAATGGAATATTTCTCAGCTATAAAAAGGGTGATCTTGAGGCCTTCATAGATAAATGGAGACAACTCGAGACTATTCTCATTACTGAAATAAATAAGAATCATATTTATAAATATCACATTGTGTCTCTAGTGTAAAAAGGAATAAGAACTATAAGAGTAATAAAACCAAAATGTGTAATTACTATTGTAAAATTACAATAGAGGAAAAGAAAGGGCTCTAAGGGATATAACTGGATGAAAGTTTGAGTGTGTAAAATAGATGACCATATTGCTGAATCTTTGTTGGATCTTTGAGCAGAACTGTTTTCAGTCTCACTGTTTGAATGTCTACTATGTATCCTTTAATTTTGTAACTTGAACAACTACATCTAAGATGACAATATGTAATTTATCAACTAGTGATTTCTAGTGTTTTTTTCTCTTTCTTTTTTTCTTTCAGAATTCTGTATTGTTGCTACCTGTTTTTCTTTTGCTTTTTTTCCTCTTTAAATAAAAAAAATTTTTAAATGCATAATTGCTATTGTAAAAAAGAGAGGAAATAAGAAGTGCTATAAAAGATATAACTGCATGAATGTTTGTGTAGGATTGATAACCATACTTCTAAGTTCTTGTTGGATCGTTGAACAGATCTGTTTGCAGTCTCACTGCTTGAATGTCTACTTGTATGCTCTAATTTTGTAACTTGAACAACTATTTCTAAAAGGACAATAATTAATCAACCAGTGATTTCTTACTGTTTATCCTTTTTTTGAAATTCTGTAACATTTCTACCTTTTGTTCTGTTTTTTTCTCTTTAAATAAAAAAACACTGTTATTAAAAATCATTGAGTGTCTTTTCACTTAGTGGCCATATTCTCTTTTGAATTTATGGTTCAAAATTCTTTGCTTATTTTTCCATTGGATACTTATTTCTAAGTTTCAACTTTTAGGCCCTTTATATAATGAGTATGTAGATCTGTGTTATCTAAGTTGCAAACCTTTCATTTCTACTTACATTTTCCTATAACACAGAACAGGGATGGGGGCCTTTGAGAGCTTTCTGTGATAAACAGCTGGCTGCTACATGTGTGCCATAGCTTTGGCATCACTGATCCAGAGGCTTTAAAATTTTTTTATGCAGTCAGACTTGTCTGTCTTTTTACGTATGATTTGAAAACATGATAATATTTTGTAATGCTCCAGCACTATTAACACAGTCATTCTTTTTCTTTTGACGCTTTTCCAATTCACATTTGAAGTTGAGATTCTAACCCCATCCTGACGTAGAGTTCCTGACGCAAATTCTGGCTACCATCCCCATGTGGTTTCTGAAGCAGCCCAGGCTCACTCCACCAAATCCAAATGCTTGTGTCTCTAAATGCCTCATCTTCCCCAGTCATCCTGGCCATGGTATAGGATAGTGCTGTTTTCCCAGCTGCTCAAGCAAAAACTCCACTCATGGTTTGGTCCTGTCCATCAACTCACCTGCAACCCATCAGCAAGGTCTGTCAGTCAGCTCTACCTCAGAAACATACCACACCACTGTCCCCCTGTCAACAAGGCCCCCCAAGCCAACACCTGCAGCATCCCTTTCCCAAACTGCTACAGGAATTTTGTCATTGTGATTGTTACTGCACTGCTTCACCCCCCCATCCAGAATTTCCAGTAGTCAAGATTTTAAAAAACTACACTAAAATGATCTCTCTAGATGTTATCTCTGCCATCGCTGGTGAAATACAAGCTGCAGTCTTCACCATCAACTTTAAGTCTTCACAACTTCCTCTCAACTAATGCTTCCCAGGCCGTACGTAATCCTTCTTCCTTCCCTCTGGCTTTAGCCCCCTCCAAATAGCTGCTATTCCTGTGCCTCAGTTACCTTCTCTGGCATCTTCACCTGTTGTTCAGATCTCAGTGAGTCACTCTCTGAACTGCCACTCTCTAACGCTGTCCCGGTCATGCCTCCTCTCTCCATTCAATTCTGTGCTAGCACTTAAGTGGTGGCCCAAAGTTTCTCCACTTGTATGGTCCTGTATTGCTTAATGACGGGGACACATTCTGATAAATACCTCATCAGTCAGTTCTGTCACAGTGTGCACACCTTAGTGCTTACACTCACACAAGCCTAAGTGGTCAAAGTCAGCAATAACCTGAAATTCACTTACTTATTGCAAAGTGCCAACAATGCAATTAAACCTGAATACTGAGGATTTAGTTTAGGAAAAAAGAACTCATACATTAACATCTTTTGTCTTGAAAGAAAAACAAATAACACACATGCCACTGGTTCACCACCACTGATTTCAGGCACGTTATGGCCTCCTGATGCCATCTGAGGGCCCCGCCAGCATGAGATACCTGAGACTGCAACCACTGCACGGTGTTCCACAGTAAATTTTTCTTTTTAGGAAACAGAAAGGGCACACTCTAAAATAATAAAAAGTTTAGTAAATATATAAACAGTGACATCACTTATGATTATTATCAGATATTACATACCTGTGCTATAATTAAAATTTTTTTTCTTATTTCTATTAGTATATACTTGCAGTACATAATGATTCCATTCCTTGTGGGAAGTTGGCCCACGGAATAACAAGACATAATTCTTTTTTCATCCCCTCCCCCTCCTCTCCCTGCCACCACCCTCCATCTCTTGGTCCTCTTCCCTTTTGCAAAAGATCTGCCTCTCTGTTATACAACTGGCATTGCTTCGTGCAATGAGCATTGAGATCCACACAAACCTAATGCTAATACTGGGCTGTGGCTTTGGGAAGGCTGTGCTATCATAGGCATTTGGAACTTCTCAGCTCCATTATAACTTCATGGGGCCACTGTTGTCTATGTGATCATCAATGAACAACATACTCTTAGGAAGGTCGTGACTGTATATTGTCAGTGTCCACCAAGTGCAAAGATTTTGTTAGGTGGTGGACCCTGATCAGAGAGCTTTATCTACAGGCTACCGTGGTTTAGTTTGGTCACTGGACATAAAAGAGAATTGGGGTGAGACTGGAGGAAGAAGGGGAACCAGGAGATGGTCAGAGATCTGTTTGAAGCTCTCAATGTAAAGTTTAGGGTTTCACAGTCAAGTTAGAGCAGGCACTCCCCACCCAGGGCCAATGCAGGCCACTGGACACCCCACAGAGCCAGCCAGCTGCTGCATCCAGGGACACCTGGACAGACGCAAAGGTCTAGTAGAGCAGAGAAAACTCATCAGTCGGGGAGGAGCCCTGTGCTTCTTCTGTACTGTTTTTCTTTTAAAGCCTTGGACTTAGAAGGAAAAGCATCTAATAATTATATTTTCTGCTAAATTCCCTGTCTGCCCTTTGCCAGCTCACAGCATGAGCAGCCAAGTTCTTCTAACCTCTGTGAGGAAGCCAATGGGCTGACAGCTGGATATCAATATTTACATTCTGCTATCACATATGCTAAGGAACCCCAGGCCTATGGAGCTAAAATGAGTCATTCCAGTTTTACCTTCTGACTGCTGAAAAGCACACTTCCTCTTTTTTGAAAACATGGGTTTCGAGAAGGCTATCCTCCCTCCAAAAATACTGTGCAGCCAGCTCATCCCAGGAGTTAACCCTTCTCTGCCTCTAGCAGAGGATATTTGAAGCATGTGCTGATGATAAGGCTCCTTAAGACACCATTGTGACACGCTCCACTGCCTGCGAGACACAGCTACAGCCCTCGGGAAACTTCAGCGTGTCAGCTGTGAGCACAGCAAAGGGAAAAACGTGAATGGGCCAGACGCCTGTCTGAGACTTAGGTTTGTCTAAAAGGAAGTGCCCGGCTAAAAACCCCAGTGCAGAGACACTGCTCTGCCTGCATTCCACAGACAACGGTAACACTGCCAACTGTGCAGTTTTCTCTTTTTTTTTTTTCTTCTTCTGTCAATATTTTAATAAGAATTAAAAAAGGAGATAATATTGCTTTGGTCTGCTGCTTTATAATTTTCCTTCGAGGAATAATGCAAAATCTTAACATCTTTTTTATGTGATAGGCCAAGATTGCAGCTTCCTGCTATTATGTAGACTTACTCTTTCAGACTTTAAGTTGTTTTGAATTCTGGTATCATTTGAGATTTATTGGTGAATTATTACCTTGTTTTTTTTAAGTGATACAGGATTTTAAAGTAAGATAATAGGAAATCAACAATGGTTACTATAATGCCTCTTGCTTTCTTCTTTCATCAGACCTAGCAAAATCAAACAGAACAGAGTAGAATCAATAAAAACAAAATAATGAATGCAACACAGGCACTTCAAAACAAGTCAGTAGTAAATCCAAAATGGCTACCATAGTATATCTTGTTGTCTTTGAAATCCCTCCCATGCCATCAGATACAATAAAATCAAACAAGACAAATCAGAATAAAACCAAACCACACCAAACAATGAAAATGATACAGGACTTCAAAACAAGGTAATAGGGAATTAACAATGGCCACCACCTTCTCAAGGAGATCCCCATAGATGCTACACTGCGCATTGTTATCCTCTAACAAGATGATCAGACTACCTACCGGCTTTAGGCCTGCAAACTCAATGAAATATTAAATACTACAAGAATCAAGTTGTATTTTACTTCAAAAGCTATCATTTCAGCCTGTGTTTCTCCAGATCGGCCGGTTGCTTGGTGGTGGGGGACCCTGGCTCTTGTCTCTCAGCCCGCATGCTGGAGGGTGTCTGGTTCTCCTCCCTGCAGCCTGCACATGGTGCCACCTCACAGGAAGTGGCTGGCTTCTTGTTCTCCTTCCCACAGCTCACGAATAGTGCCAACTCCAAACATGCACTTTCATTGAAAACAAGAAACTCTGGCCCATACTGTTGGCAGGACATTGCACTTGGTGTCAAGTACCAGAGAGCTCAAGTGATTTGCTGTGCTTTAGGATCATCCTTCTTTCTTTCTTTTGTTTTTTCAGTTTTTGAGACAGGATCTCACTATGTAGTCCAGGTTGGCCTGGAACTCCTGCCTCAGCACTGGAATTACAGGCCTGTGCCACCATGCCTGGCTTTCTGGCTTTCTTCCTTTTTAAAATTTTCTTCTCCTATTTTAATCTTCATAAGACTCAGGTAGATGCAGTTTAGGCGTGATCCTGCTTCACATTGATTTTTTTTGACACTGAGGATTGATTCCAGGCCTTTACAAGGAGTGACAGCCCCTTCCCTTTTTTTAGTTTTGATCTTCTGAGACTCTTGCTAAGTCATTAGTTGTCCAGGCTGGGCTCTATCTTTCAATCCCCCTGACTCAGCCTCCCAGAATGCTGAATTACAGACAAGAGCCACCATGCCCAACTGGCACTATCATTTTTTTGGCATTAATATATGGGCTGCTTCACACTGGGGCAATATTTCCCAGGGAGCTCTGTTAAAGTATTTCTCTTTCAAGTAAAATGTGAAGGTAGAAAGCAATGTCTTTGGTCTCTTAGTTTCTCCTTCACACATGGGCATCAAGTACATTTACCCCATACTCTCCTTTGAACTCATGCTCAAGATCACTATAGTCGCCTGGTACGATCTAAGTGGAACTTGGTCAGAGGTCAGTTCACTGTGCACACTACCCTGGGTCTTCACCTGATGGATAACCCTTTTGCCAGAGTTGTAGTGGGAAAAACTGCTGTTAAGTCCAGGTCCTGTGTTCTCAGCTCCTTTGCAGTTGAGACCTGTTGTGCGTTAGGTTTAGATGTCTTTCAGAAATCTATGCGCAAAGGCTAGGCTTTTGGAGGATGATTGGATGTGGTCAAAAGAGGCGGATCCCTGGGGGTGTGGCCTGGGTGGGTTAGCTCTCCTTGGTTCCTCTCCTTTCCCCTCCACATGCCGTGCACCATGCCTGGGGCAGCTCTCTTCTGTTGTGCCCCTCTGCCAATCCAAGCAGCCTCAGAGCCAGCTATGGACTGAAACATGAGCCAAATAAAACTGTGCTCACTTAAGTTGTGGGTGTCAGGTATTTTGTCCCAGCAATGATGATGATGGGAGAAGTAACTAAGACAGGGGCAGACCTAAGCATGACCAAGTGAATGCAGAGACACAGATCATGCACTAGGGATCTGAGGCTGGGATAGCCCTCCAGCACTGCATAGTACCCCAGGCCGGCTCTGTTGGCCTGCGGAACCAACAAGGGAAACTTTGGGGATGCCCAATGACCTTGCAGTCTGTCTCCTTGAAGTCTTCAGTTTTGTCCCTAGTTCTTGGTCATTTTTCAAAGCTAGATCTATAGCAGTCCCAGCAGTCATGCGAACTTTTCAGTATCACTTCAGTATATCCTAGGACCCACCTGGGGTTAGTTCCTGTGGCTTATCATGGATCAGGGAAAAGAAAAGCTCTGTTCAGTGCAGTGGTCCACAGATGGTATGTCCCCGTGAGCCTTGACATTGACACCTGAGGCCTTGCATTGGCCACTGTGTTTTTATTCAGGCATTGTGCTTTTGTCTGAATGAAAAGCAACTTGATCACCAGTCCAATTCTTTATCATAGCAGGCTGAATCAGAAACAGTACTTAACATGGAACAATTTTAAACACCAGTGTTCGTAGGTACTCATCCTAGTCTCTCAAATGGTGAGGTCGGATTTGCAGGAGTGTTTAATTGGAAAGTTCTATGATTCTGTTTCCTTTAACTCTCCAATATAGCTTCAGTGGTTTGTAAATGGACTACCTTATAAATTAAACACATCCACCCACCCCCACAGACATACATATGTAGTTCACTTTTTTCTTTTTTTTTTGAGACAGGGACTCACTATGTTGCTTAGGCTGTCTTTGAACTCACTATGGAGCACAGGCTGGCATTGAACTTGCAGTGACTCTCCTGCCTCAGCCTCCCAAATCCTGGGACTACACATGTGTGCCACCACATCTGATCCACTGATTTTCTTAGTGTAACATTCTATAGGCTGCTGCCTCATCTCTTGATTTTAATTCTAAATAATACCTTTTGAAACCATATCCTAAGTACATTATTTAATAAAAATGTTATTCACAACAGATAGCTGAGAACAATGGAGTTAAGGAGGCATGGTACTCACTTCTTAATAAGTGAAGCCCGCATTTAAGGATTAAAGCACACCTCTCCACCTGCCTGTCAATTCCGAAGCTATTTCTGCACTAAAGATATCTGCGCCATCCCTCCAGTACAGGGCATCAAACCCAGGGCCTTTTCATTGAGCTACATTCTTAGCCTTTTTTAAAAAAATTAATTTGAAGACAGGGTCCTGTGAAGTCAGTAAGTTATCCAAGCTGTAGCATGAACTTCTCCTGCCTCAGAGAGTGCTGGGACTACAGGCCTGTGCTATTGTTCCTGTTTTTAAGTGTGAAGAATTCTTCTGTGCCTGGCAAGCAGATGTGACTAGTATGTTATATCCTCTGATTCTTTGTAGAGGGGAACAAATATCTACACTGGCGTCAGGTATAACCAAAGCATAGCAAACCAAATCGAAAACCAAAAAGCTCATGACCTCTCCCCTTCATTACTCTGCCATTCCCTGTCTCCTACTACCCCATCCTCCTCCTCACTCAGATTTGGCCACTCTTTGCCAAACTACACAAATTACTTCTTTTAACATTTTCAGTCAAAATTCAATTTCTTTATGAAGTTGGTCCTGCTTATCTTATTTTGTAGACCATTACTCTGTATGTAATTACATGTACTTGAATTAATTTAAATATAAACTAGGAGCACTGGGGAGAGAGACATAGCTTTTTAGAGCAGATGGAGTTTGCATTGACCTAGAACAGGCAAAATTTTAATAAGTAAGTACTGAAGAAGAGTATCTAGTGTATTAGCATTTTCACCACCACCACCATCATCATCATTTCTAGCTACCATATGATCCCTGTAAGACAAATACACTATACTACACTGTGTAAATAATTGACTGAACAAACAATAACAGATGGGGGAAATGTAGCAGATACAGGTTTAAAAGAAAAAGTAGCAGGGCTGGGGTTTTAGCTCAGTGGCACAAGCACCTGCCTGGCAAGTGTGAGGTCATGAGTTTAATCCTCGTACAAAAAAAAAAAAAAGCAGATAAAGGTTGAAGGAAAATTCTTAGATTATTATGACTAAATGCCAACAAAAGTGCCTAGTTTCGGAAGAGATAGAATCAGATTTGTATACAGAAGACCTTGAATTCTTTCACCAAATTTACTTTTACTGAGGTTGCTCTGTGGCGTATAAAGAGCTGCAAAAGGTTTTAAGTTGATGAATGGTATAATATCTGCTTTAAGTAGATCATTTGGAGCCAATGAGTTGAATCTATGGACAACTAAAATTCAGCAGAAATCATCAGCTTTTTTTCTTTATAATGTATTATCATTCAGTTTAGTCTGATTAGACTTGAATGCAGATTTTTAAATAGTGTAACTTATTACACCCCCATATGTGAATAAATAAAAATTCATTTCCTTTTTTTGGGGGGTACCAGGGATTGAACTCATGACTTCGTGCTTCCCAGGTAGGTGCTTGTACTGCTGAGCTAAATTCCCTAGCCTAGCCCCCCAAAATTCATTTCTTTGTGGACGAATAAGTATGTAATAGTGAGTCTTGCAAATTTTATTAAATATTATCAGAATCTGCCCCTTCCACTGTATACATACAGTCTCCTCTAATATCAAATGTGCTTATCAGCTGCATTTTTATTAAGTAAAGAAAAAATATAGGGTATGTTTTCTCTGCATAAATTTTCCCCTTCCATTCTAGGCAGGGTGCAATTAGCAGCCAAAACAATACTGAGAGGAGGGTGGGAAGAACAATCAGAGATGTGTGAATTATGTGTATGAGCTGGCTTTAATTAAATCCCTTTGCTGAGAGAAATAGAAAAGCCAAAAGTTATATTTTTCAGTTGCTTATATCAAGCTCCAGAATCTTCCATAAAATTGCAAAAGGTGGCAGTTCTACTCTTGGCAAACTGCTAAACAGCTCAGACCACTAACTGGGCATAGTTTCTAACCCCTGTTTGTGGTATAATCATGTCAGTAAACCTTGATTGTTTGTGGTTAATTAGCCTAAGCTATTAAATTGTTGAGTTATTTAATAAGACAGTTTGGTTAATATTTTGGCAGCACATCAAGAAGCACACCTTACATTGCCACTATCTCAATTTCTTATCTTTCCATTCAAAACACAATGTATTTTCCCACAAGACATTCAACTATTCCAAGTATGAGTTGTATTTTAGAACTTTAAATTCCCTCTTCACTCAGTTCAGGAAGGCGCTGTGTTCATTACCTTGGGGGGAAATTTTTCAGTGAATAAAACCAAGTGTTCATACCAAGAGTTTAGGCTTAGAATCTGGCATTTCCCTGGGAATTACTGACCTTTGCTGCAGTGGAAAGCAGACAAAGCCTTGTTTTCTAGGCTGAAACCACACCACTCATATACTTTTGGTACAGAAGTATGTTGTCTCCATAGAGCACTTGCTTGCACTTCCTGAGATTCCAGTTTGGTCAGAAGGTGCCTCTGGTTCCCAGTTCAGAGTTGCCTTTATTTGAGTGGCCAACTGTTTAAGACTCTAAGCTTTCATAACAGGAGGGCGAAGGTGACATCCACTCATTTTCTGGATATTATGAGGATGCTTTTAATCAGCATCCATCAAAGCTTTTGTTGGAAAGCAAAGCCTTGGATTACCTATTCAGATAACACTTTTGTTAATGTGTCTGTTGTACTTCCCAGATTTCCTTCCTAATGGCAATAATACCAGTAACATGACCTTCTGGCTTCTCCCTACCCTAAAGAGCTCATCTGTCTGAGAATTTGGGAGGAGGGGCAATGTGTGGGCTTGATTCCTCTATTGTCACTCAGAAGATCAATTGTTCCCCACTCCCTCGAGCCCTCATGGGGACTTCCCCTGGTCTAGGGCTTCCTGGCACTGTGTATTTGTCACTGTGATTGAGGTTTCCTAATGGGGTGTCCACTTGCCTAGACTCAAAGGACATATTTTCCAAAATCAACCTTGTGAGTAATGAAGTGATATCTGTGTCCTCTGTCTGCTGACTGATACATTATATTTTTTATTCAGTGAAGACTATGGTTGGTGAAGAAGGTGGCACATCACATAATACCCAGTAAGTACCAATACCCTATAACTACTAATACCTGACTAAGTACCTTTCATAAAGGAAAGCTCTAAAGCCAGCATTTCTTCAGGTTGTAGAAGTTCCAGCCTAATGACATGTTATGTTGATGTTATATATCTAGACCATATTAGTGGAAGCCATCTCAGAAGTGGAGTCACACATTGACATTGGCTTTTCTCTGGAAGTCGCTATGAAAGGGGCTGGATAAATGATATGTGTTCTCTGATAACTGTTGGTGACATTATTATGTGTCATTTATTCAGTGGTCTTCCTATTTATCCCATGCGATATGCTTCCTTTGGAATTGAGAATCAGGAGAAAAAATTACTCAAAAATTGGTATGTTCACATAAAAGATAAAGGTAACCATACACTGTTGTATTTCTCTCTTTGACTTCATTATCAGAAGATTCCTAGTCTGGTGTAGTACTCAGGCATGTAACTATAACAGCCAGTATGAACAGCATCCTGTGTCATTCTATCACAGCTTTAGTTTCTAATTTCTGCTTCAATAACATGTATGTGATTAGTTTTTTGTCCTCCCAAATTCTTGAAAATACAAATCAGGCACCATTGAAATAATATAAGAAAAAATAAAAGTGAGGAACTTCTGGCTTTCCAGCCAGTATGTAGGAAGCTCAGAAACCACCACTTCTGAACTCACAGAAACAAGGAAATCAACAACTCTTAGATTTACCAGTGAAGCAGAACAAAGGGCAGTGCATACATGTATACGATTTCATAGAACACATACATGCATGCAACTTCACAGAACACATACCCAGGACCAGAACCTTGAGAATCGGTGTCAGGAAAAAACTTAATCTGTATCTGATAAATGCTGGAGGTTCTGTGTGAAAGAGACTACGAGCTAAAACCTCAAGGGAAACAGTCTTAGATGGGGTTGCACACTTTTCTGTGTTTCACCTCCAAGATCCCCTACCAGATTCTCACAGTGAAGGCTGGAGAAAAATCCCCTATGCTTCTGAAATAGATCCAGTAGTTCAGTACTTCTTTGTAGTAGTCTGTTTTCTATCACAATACCACAGATGGAAGGCCCAAGGACAAAGAGTCACATCTGGTGACAGCTTCTTGCCAACAGAGTCCCTAAGTGGCACAAGACATCTCAGGGCAAGAGGCAGGGAGCACGTGTGTGTATCTGTGTATTTCTGGTCTCTCCCTCTTCTTATAAAGCCACCAATATCCAGTCATGGTAGTTCCGCCATGATGGCCTCATCCAAACTTACGACTTCCCAAAGATCCTTTCTCTAAACACCATATCAGATTAAGTTTCCAGCATCTGAATACCTCATACTTCCAACCCATGAAGCCTTGGTGGACACAGTCAAACACAGCATTCTTTTTAACAAGGTCTTCTTCCCTCAAGGGAGATTCCTTTACTTTACCAGAGCCTAACAGGGTTTTACCAGAGCCTAACCAATGTGAAGGAGGACAAATACCCAACTCCATCCTGTTCTAGTCCTCCTGTCTCACTTATGGGGAAGAAACACTTGCAAAGGTCACAGGGGCACAGGCTTACTAAGAAGTGAGGCTTAATCACAGGACTGTAAAATATGTCCCCTCCAATGCCAGCTCACCAATAGGACTTTTGTACAATGACATGACTTGTATAAGACAAAAGAAAGAACTGCATGTCTCAAATCTTATCTAAGAATAAGTCTCAAGGGGAACCCAAAGACAACAGAAAAGACTTAAACAAAGATATCAGAAAAGATTCCAGCCACTGACAGCTACATCTACAGTATATGGTATTTATTTTAACCACTAGACAGATGTCTTAGTCTGTTCTTTTTTAGAAATTGTATTTTTAAAAAAATTTATTAATACATATTTGCAGTACATAATGTTTATATTCTCTACAGAGAGCTAGTACATGGGTTAGTACATAACACATCTGAATTGTTTATTTTGTCCCATTCACTTCTCCCCTCCCTCCATCTCTTGATCCCCTACTGGTGCATCTATTTTCCTACAAATGATTTATATTATATTTCTTTATGGCAGAATAGGACTCCATCATGTATAAATACCATATTTTCTTTATTCATGCATCTGTTGAAGGACATAAGGGCAAATTTCAAGATTTAGCTTTTGTGAGTTGTGCTGATAAAACACAGGTATGCATAGATCATTGTAATACAGTATCTTTAACTCCTTTGGGAAGATACCTAGAAAAAAATCTGGGATTGGGTATATAATTAAGAAAAGGATTTATTAAACTCATAATTTTGGAAGCCAAAATACCAAGAATAGGGGCCTCATCTGTTTAGCTTCTGGTGAGGGCTTTCTGGCTACAACACAAGATGGTGGACGTATCATGGTGGGAGGGTAAGACAGAGCACATAGTGGAACGAAAAACAAGAGAACCAACATGGCTACACCTGCTTTACAACAATCTGTTCTGAAGAAAACCAATTCATTCCTGGAGACCAGTATTCTCTCCTCCAAGAGTGGTACTGATCAGTCTTCCATTTGGCCTTGCTTCTTTAGGTTCCGCCACCTTGACGTTATGACTCTGAGGACCTTACCTCCCCAGGTCACCTTCTGGAAACACCTTCAGAGTTCTCTAAGCCTTAACAAACAAATCAGCATAAACTTTCACACTAAGGGCCAACTAACCTCAGGTTCTTTTACTCAGTACGTCATGTCCAGCTTTTTTTTTTTTACTTGGGGTGGGTCTTTTCGACACAGGGTCTCATTATGTACTTCAGATTGGCCTTCAACTCACTTTGTAGCCCAGGCTGATCTCAAACTCACTGTGATCCTCCTGTTTCAGCCTCCCAAGTTCTGGGGATTACAGGCATGCACCACCACATGTGGCTCCAGCTTTCAACAACAATAACAAAAACAGCCTGAGTGAAAGAACAAGCATCCCAACCAAACCCAAATATCAGAGAGATGTTGAGATCATTAGAACAGACATTCAAAATTAGTGAATATACTAAGAGTTCTAATAAAAACAAATGGGCAACATGAGAGAACAGATAATTAAATAGAAATGACAAAGCCAAGAAAAAATCAAAGCAAATGCTGTAAGTCATAATAAATTATAATAGGAAAAAAGAATGCCTTGGTGGGCTCATCAATATACTGGAAAGGCTGAAAAAGAAACAATGAGCTTTTAAAAAAATCTCAGTAGATGCTGGGTATGATGACATGAGCCTGTAACCCCAGTTCTCAGGAGGCTGATGCAGAAGGATTGTCATAAGTTTAAGGCCAGCCTGGAATATATACTAAGACCTTGTATAAAAAACAATGAAAATGTCAATAACAACAGCAAAAAATAGAAATTTCTAAAACCGAAATAGAAAAAAATAAGTTTGAAGAGAATATCCAGGAAGTATGGGACAAATACAAAAGATATACCAAATGTAAAAAAAGAGGAAGAAGAGCAAAAGAAAGGAAGAAATATTTGAAACAGCAATGACAGCTTTTCAAAATTGAAAGGTTAATTAAAATGTGTTACCTACATGTACCAATTCCTCACAATGAATGCAATCATTATGTACTGAAAACATGCACTAATAAAAAAAATTAATGGTTGACTGTAAACTGCAGATCTGGGAAGCTCAGAGAACACCAACCAGGATAAATACCAAACAACAAAAACAAAACAAGACAAAAAAATTCCAAATGCCTTAAAAAACCAGTTTAGACATATAATATTAATCCATTTTTTTTGCTCTAACTGAATACCATAGACTGAGTAATTTATAAAGAGTAGAGTTTTAAGCTTACAGTTCTGGAGTTCTGAGTTTGGTGACTTCTTCCTGGCGGGTCCTGCTCTGCTGGCGTTTTTCTCCTGGTTTTGGTCTCTGCAGAGTTGCAAGGTAGTGTAGGACCTTTCATGGAGCGAAGTAGCAGGTAAATTAACTGGGTCTTTCTTCCCCTTCCAAACCCACTACTGCACTCATGTGGCCTCAGCCCATGACCTCCTCTACCCCTAATTAACATCCAATGGCCCCACCTCTACATACCGACAACATAGGATGCTGGGGATTAAGTTTCAACATAAATTTTAGAGAATATTCAAACTGCAGAATATCAAAGACAAGGAGAAAATCTTGACAGATGCCAAAAGGGGAAAACCTTACTGGAAAGAAGAAAAGACAAAACTTACATGGGAGTTGTCTTCAGAAACCATGTAATCAAGAAGAGAGTGCAGTGAAATAATTAAAATATGGAAGGGAAAATATCAATCTAAAGTTCTGTCTCCAGCTAAGTTATCCTTCAGAAATATAGGAGACATCATTTCATGCCCTCATCCACACAGGGAAGCACTTGAACATCCAGGGCTATTCAAAAGCAAGTTGCCTCTAGCAGGTAACTGTGCCCCCCCCCCACACACACAGAGCATACACATTTGGCCTATCTTACCATTCCAGAAAGGTCTTGGCCAGGGAGGCTGTGACATCTCAACCCTTCCCAAAGTGGAAGATGCACGGTATTGAGGCACCAGACAAATATCTTCCCACAAAGCATCTGTGAGAGCACAGAGCTCCAGGGCTCTTGACACTAAACCAAGATGGTGGGATGAGTTGAACTGGGACTGCCATTAGAAGAGAGGGCACACGGAGGATTGCCAATTCCACTAAAACTTAAGAAGGGCAGCATCTCAGGGAGGCAAGAATGGGCAGGTGTTGGTGCTTTCCCTGCAACCCCACCATGCCATGGGAAAAGTGGGGGTTTTTGTAGTAAGACCTGGAAGAAAAACATCCAAAATGATTGATGTGCCCTTTCAGTTGCTGAAACACAATGACTGCCATAGACCAGTGATGGGAACCTCTTAGAGCTTTCAATAATACAAACAACCCACTGCATGTGGCACAGGTGCCATGGGTCTGCTGTTTTCTCAGGCTTGCTTTATGGGCATCTCCCATATTTGGATGGAAACTGGCAACATCTAGACTCATCTGCTTGGTTTCATGTGGTGTCTTTCTGGGAATCTTGCTCACCCTCAGATCAAACATGTATTAGTCAGCTTCCTTTTACTATAACAAAAACCTGAGATAATCAACTTATGAAGAGAAAGCTTATTTTGGCTTACAGTTTTGGAAGTTTTAGTCCATGCTGATTGCTCCATTGTTTAGGGGCTATGGTGAGGCTGCACATCATGGAGAGTTCATGGTGGAGCAAAACCTCTCACCTGATGGCCAGGAAGCAAAAAGAGAAAGAAGGCCAGCCTGAGTGCTTGCTGTCCCCTTCAAGGACATGACTCCAATGACCTTAAGGCTGCCCAGCTGGCCTCACCTCTTACAGGTTCTACAATATCCCAACAGCACCCTATTGGGGCCAAGCCTTTGACACCTGTTGTTTTAAGGGATACTTATTTATCCAAGCCATACTATATACATTTCATTGTCCCTCCACAAGAGATAGTAGTTTGGGGGATGTTCTTTTGGGGTACAGTGCTCTGCCTCAGTTTCTTCTAGCTCTTTTATACTATCTATTATGATTCAGAGAAAGTCTTGCTCTTCTTCTAAACTAGACTACACTCATCGATTGCACTACTGGTTACGGAAAGCTTTCATGCAGTTCCTGTTATTTCTCCTATTGCTCTCCACAGCCATAGCTCATTGATAATTCCATCATCTGTGTCCTGGACATTTTTGCACCCCTGTGCTAGTAGGACAGGTTTGTCCCTCCCAAACACAGCAGACAAGAGCAGGAGTCTTGTACAGACCTATGCCCACCATGCACTTTACTCTCATTGACAGCTTTGTCAAAAGCCATCACAGAGGATCAGGTGGGCCAGTTCTTCCCACAGTGGTGAAGTCCATCACCAGAGATAGCTTTCATGCTGTTCAAATTCCCAAGAACTTCTGCCCTGGTAATTTCCCATGTGGTTTCAGCCTCATTGGATTTTTCATGTCCAGGTGATGACAGCAGACATTGGACACTTCTCAAAAGTCTTCAAGCTTCAGGAGTTAGGAAAAAGTGATGGACTGAGTATTCTGTCTGTGCTCTCTTAGGTCACCATTGTCTATTTGGCATCCTTTCATCACAGGGCTTTCATATTAATTATGCTTTCTTCTATTCTTTATTCTTAATGTTCACCCAGTGGAGGGTTTTACAGACCCAAGAAGAGACTGCTCCTCCCAAGGCCAGCAATTTTCAGAGACAGAAAACATGCCTTACAAAGTCAATACATGCCAGTGATCTCGTTATCCAACACCCCAAGTGAGTACCTCCCCTCCCCAAGTCACCCCTGTGCCAGGAAACAGGCAAACAGAAACACTTCTGCAACCCAAAACCCACCAGAATTCTTCAACTTGCCAATCCTAAGATATTCACCCTTGCCCTTTTCTCTGAAACCCCACTGAAGGCTGTGGCCTATCCATTCCTCACTCACCTTCCTGCCTCCTCACCAAAATGATTGCTTTCCCCTGTGACCCTGGTTGGCACAGTGTGCCCCTTCTCCTGGCACATGTACATAATAAATTCTTCGGTGGCATTGCACTTTCTGTGTCGGTGCACATTTTCATTAATTAAAATCTTTTGTATACAAATGAGACAATGAAGCTCTTCAAACTTTGTTTCTTGAAGAAAATGTCCCTTCCCAATTCCACACCCAATTTTGTAGTGCACATTTCAAAAGCAAGTATCACTGGCTCCTTCTTTCCTAAGACCTAGAGCTACATACACAGCAAGAACTAAGCTTCCTGCTTTTATATAGCTCAGCTCATCATGGAAATATTTCTCAACTTCAAATAACTTGAGTTTCAATTTTCATCAAAATAACATGAAATTAAGATGAAGGAAGATATTTAATAGTTAATTCTGGACTTCAAAAAGAATCTGCTATCACTGTTATATATTTTGATGGAAAGACTGAGGGTAATAAAAAAAGTACATAAGAAAAAGTAAAGGAGAAATAAAGACTTTCTCAAAGAAGCAAAATTGAAGGAATATGTCACCAGTAGGATTGTTTTTGCAAGATATATTTTTAAAAATTTCTCAGAAAGGAAAAAATATATAGGTTAGAAGTTCATATTTTGAGAAGCAATAAATGAATGTACCATAAAACCTTTTATTTTTCTTGCTTTTAACTCATCTAACAAAAACCTGTTTGTTCAAACTAACAGCAACAATTTACTTGATGATTATAACTACAGCTAAGTGAAACGGATACAGCAATTTTGTAAAAGATAAGACAAAAAGACTGAGAATACTCTTATGAAATTTGCAATTCTCATAATGTGGTACAGTGTTGGTTGAATGAAGACTTGGATTGTTTGTAAATGTGTATTGTAAACTCAAGGACAGCCACTGTACAACATAAAAAGAAAATTGTAATTGATACTCAGAGATGAGAAGAAGGAAATCATATAAATGCTGTTAAAACCAAAAAGGACAGAAAAAGAGTGGGAGAAAGAAACAAAAATTGGCTGGGGGTAGGGTGGGGTGGGATTGCAATGAAAAGGACCAGTAATAAGTTGCAGGTGGTGCACTGGCCTGGCACCCCAGCACCACGGAACATTAAGGCCGGAGGACTGTGAGTTCAAGGCCAACTTGGGCATTGAGTGCCTTAAGGAGACTGTCTCAATGTAAAAAATAAAGGACTGGGAGCACGATTCAATGTAAAGGTCACTGATTCTATCCCCAGTACCCGTGTGTGTGTGTGTGTGTGTGTGTGTGTGTGTGTGTGTGTGTGAAGAACAGTAATGAATATCATCAATAATAACCACTTTAAATGTCAAAAGTCTAAATGAAAACACAGGTTGTCAGCATGGAATTTTAACATCACCCTAGTATATGTTATTTAAAAGCAACCAACTTTAAATAGAAAGACATACAGATTAAAAGTAAAGATATAGAACCAAAATCATATTGTTTAAAAAGATCAACAAAATTTATGAACCTTTAGTAGGGTCAGAGAGAGAGAGAGAATTATTGATATCAGATTACTGATTACTAGTACCAGAAATAAAAGTAGGCTCATCATTCCAGGCCTTACATATATAGGATAGATACTAAAAGATGACTATGAACAGCTCCCTGCCCACAAATCTGATGAGAAAGATGACACAGACCGAACCTTTGGCTAGCACAATCTACCAAAATACACCTAGAGTCGGGGTTGGGGTGAGGTGGGGTCAAAATGGGCAAGGACCGGTTGGCCACGCTGACGATCCTTGTTATCAGCAAGAGTGGGGTGGGCAAGTCCAGCCTGCACTGGGGCTCACACTTCTGAGGCAGACTCGTCCTACTGATGGGTGTTGGCTTCAAGGCGAAAACAATTTCAATGGAGGGAAACTCGGCAAAGCTTGCAACACGGCATGCTACTGGTGGAGAGGTGTAGAACATCACCTGCCAGCTACTGCGGAGGCGCGTGTGATGTCAGAAGAGACGCCTGCGTTAGACTGGACGATCGGTTAAATGAATTAGAAACATAGCGTACAAGAAAAGACACAGTAAACTTGTTAGCCAGAAATGAAAGCGTTAAGGAAAATCATGAAGCTGGTAGAAATGAAGGCCTGAAATGTGCTCGAAAACATTCCATGTTGTTTACAGGTTGCGATGGGGTATGATGTGCCTGTGAGGAACTAGTTGAAAAGATCGTTAGGACCCCTGGACGGTGGAAAAGTCAGAACCGGAAGAGGAGGCCAACTGCCATGCGCAGAAGAAAGCCAAAGAGGAGGAGCCTGCGACTCTTCCCGAGGGGGGGTGTAAACTGGGAAATTCCGTCGCTTGCATACTTGATGAGATAATGACATCTTTCTGTATACAAACCCCGCTATTTTAGGGATCTTGCAGTTTGCACGTACCTGTTTTGAATCATGGCAGTAAATAGTTGCGAGAAATCTCTCTCACAGGCTTTCCCAAGTAAAATATTATGGCAAATACACAGTTTGCAGCCTGCAGTTTTTAATGTAAAATAGGTGTACATTTATGAGTACATTTGACTTTATGATTTACATTTACCACGTGAAAACACTCATCTGTCTACTGTTGTTTTTATAAGGTCTACTTTGGGTCCTTTCTTTTGCTTTAGGACTCCCATTGATTACCAAATTACTTGGTATGTAAACTGAAACCATGGAGCGGTACACAGATATTGTCAAACCGGCACATCATTTCATCACTTTTCTAAGATGTTTGAGATTTTCTTTTACTCTAAACAAAACCTCAGCACAAAATGTAGCCCAGGCCAATTCATAATTAAATTTCTTCTCTGATGATGTTTCATAAATAGCAAGGGAACATTAAGGAGTTTGGTATTACTTTTTAACTTATCTCATTGATCAGCTTGGTTGTTTGTCGTGTCAATTCTGTGACAGCGATCTCTGTTCCTTTGCACTGTGTTTTTAGTTACACTGTGTTTGGTGCAATCAGATTTTTCTTCCTTTTGGTTTTAGAAGGACTTGAACAGGGTGTTGGTTGAAGTGACTTTAGTACTTATCACTTTTAAAACCAATATCTTTTTTCATAAATATTAGTTGTTTTAGTCTAGGTATTTTCATTCTAACTCGTGTAGTGTTTATGAGTACCTACATTTTATAGCTTTGATAGATGACTAGTTGATATTCAAAAGCCCATTTCAGTGTTTTGAGGGGTGGAGAAAATAAACACGAAATGACAATTTAAGAAAGGCATATTCCTTCCAGATTCTAACATGTGAATACTGTTGAGGAAAGCCCTTGATAATTTACTGCAATAAGTAACCACTAGTTTATCAAAACTAATTTGGACAGACTCATACATCTTTGCCACGATGTTGTTTTTTAACTTCTTACTATTATACATTGTATTTTTTAATTTTTATTATTTAATTTACATTGATATCTGCTTTTTTAAAGTCTCTTTGTAAGTCATTCATCCTTTAAATCTGTTCACTAGAAAAGCCTTCACTAAGATCCTGATATTAATTTCTTGGCAGTTTATTCTGTATGAATAATTGCAAATGAGAGATATTTTTGTGGACCCTTGCAATATGTGCATTAATGAATTTGCTTCAAGTTATGTTCTTTCTGAAATATGCATCTCCACATATGAAAGTCTCACATTGTACCTGGTTTATACTTATTAGTCAATATTACATATGATTAAAGGCTTTATGATTGTGAATGTTTTACTAAATATAATTACTTTTATAATGTTACAGAAGGGTAGCTAATGTGTACTTATGATTAGCTCCTGTTGTATTAAATTGTATTAAACTTCAATTTTGTGTATTTATGTAGTTATATTGAGAAGACTTTTCTATTACTTTGTGTACCTTTGGCTATGTAGTGATCTTTCTGTACACTGAATTGTCTTTTTTGGTCAAGACTTGAGTACATAACAAGTCATTTGAATATAATCTAAACATTTTTATTTGATAGATTTATATTGTAACCTTTTATAGTTTTTGAATAAATATAGCCTGCTTTCTCTAGATGTGTTTGTGCAAGGAAGTATTATACATTTCTCAGTCATCAGCTGAGGAATATTTGAATATAGTGTTACTCAAATTCCATTAAAAAGGCATACAATGAGAAATAGAATTTAAATAGGCTTATATCTATTAAAGAAATTGAACCAACAATTACTAACCTATCAAAACAGAAATCATAAGGCTCTAGTCAGTTAAATGGCAAATTCTACCAAATATTTAAGAAAAAATATATCAATTTTCTGCAATTTCTTCCAGAAAGCAAAGGCAGAGGAAATGCTTCCTAATTAGCTACATGAGACCAGTGTTACTCTAATACTAAAAACAAAGACATTATAATTGAGGAAGTTAAGAGACCAAAATATCTCATGAAAACACATGCAAAAATTCTCAACCAAATATTTTCAAATGGCATCTAACAATGTGTAAAAATAATTGTGCAAAACCACCAATTGGGTTTTATTTCAGGGATGCAAGTTTGGTTCAACATTTGAAATTCAGTTGGCTAAAGATGAAAAATCATTTCATTGTAGAAATGCAGAAAAAGCATCTGATAAAATCCAGTTCTCTATAGTTTTTTAAAAGTCTCAGTAAACTATGAATAGAAAACTTCCTCAATTTGATAAAGATTGCCCACAAAAAATGCAACTCAAATCATAGTCAATAGTAAGAAACTAGAAGTATTTTCATGAAGATTAGGAATATGGAAAGTTTGAGAATCATTTTGGATGTCCTACCTAATGAAATGATAAGAAAAAGAAGTGAAAGATTTACAGATTGTTAAGTAATAAAGCTATCTTTGACAGCAGGTAATATGTCAAGTCATGTCAAACACCTAGGATGAGTATATCAAAACTGTAGGACACAAGACAAGAACAATAAGAATTTGAAAATAAGGAGATAAGACCACTTACATTAGTAACAAAATGAGAAACATGCATATGTATAAATCTAACAATATGTATAAGTTTTATATAAAGAAAGTAGAAATCCTGATTAAAAAAAAAACAAAGATCCAAATGAGTGTTGTATATGGATAGAATTACCTGATATTGTCAAGATATTAGTTCTTCCCAAATTGATCTAGAGATTCAATGCAGTGCCAATCAAAATCCCAGAAACTTATTTTGCAAATAACAAACTGACTCTAAAGTTTTTATAAAGAAGCAAAAGATCCAGAGTATCCAACACAATATTGTAAAGGAAGAACAAAGTAGAAGACTGACACTATACAAGTTCAAAAATTACTACAAAACTTCAGTAATCAAGTCAGGATGGTATCAGTAAAAGAACAAGTAGATCAACAGAATTTAATGAAGAGCTCAGAAATAGATTCAAATATCAAATGATCTTTGAGAAAGTAGCAAGGGCAATCCAGTGTAGAAGAGACAGTCTTTTTAACAATAGTGCTAGGATAATTGTTGAACATCAACACAGAACAGGAATTTACACACAGAACTTTATACCCTTCACAAAAATTAACCCAAAATGCATCATAGCCCTTGGTAGATATTACAAAACTACAAATATCCTAGAAGATGAAAAGAAAAAAATCTTGGTAACCTTGGGTTTATCATGACTCTTTGTTTGTATTTAAAAAATATTATTGGGCCAGGGATTTAGCTCAGTGGTGTAAGTGTCTGCCTGGCAAGTGCGAGATCGTGAGTTCAATCCCCAGTACCAAAAAAAAATTTTATTGATGTATTTTAGATATACATAATGATAACATTCACCATAGAATATTTGTACTGGTACATGGTATACCTTGCTTCTTTTTTCCCCCATTCTCCTCCCCTCCCTTCAACCCCTCTTCCTCTCCTTATTTACAAAATAGTTACCTCATTTTTTCCTTGTCCCTTTCTTTCTTCCCCTCTCCCACTCCCTTATTCCGCTTCTCATTTGAACATTTTTCTCCCTATTTCTCAACATGTTACATATTTTGGTTTTTATTTACCCTAATAGTTTCTCAAATCAGACAAACAGCACAGTATTCAAACGTGTATCTGATTTATTTCAATTAAGAAATATTGGTCTCAAAGTTCATCCATTTAGTTAGAATGTCTCAAGCTTTTCTTTCTTTATGGCTGAGTAGTACTCCACTGTATAAAAAACTTATATCTTCTTTATCCATTCATTGGTCTATGGGCACCTGGGCTGTTTCCAAGACTGAGTAATTACAAACTGTGCCTCTATAAATATGGGTGTGGACATACTGCTGCGGTATGATGCTTATATTTCTTTTGGAAGGATACCAAGAAGGGGAATATCTGGGTCAAATGGGATTGCTAGTCCTAGTTTTTTGAGGAATCTCCACACTGATTTCCACAGTGGTTGCACCAATCTACATGCCCACCAACAGTGGAAACCAGTCCCTTTTTCCTCACAGCCCCACCAGTATTTGCTATTGATTGATTTCTTGATAATAATCATTCTTTCTGGAGTGAGATGGAATCTCAGCATTGTTTTAATTTGATTATCTTGCATGACAAGTGATATTGAACATCTTTTTATATATTTATTTTCCATTTGTCCTTTTTCATATGAGAAATGTATTAAATTTAGACATCTCTATTTGGATTGGGCTTTCAAATTTCGGGGAGCTGGGTTTTTAAAAATTCTTTATATGTTCTAGATAGTAGTCTTTTGAAGAACAACTTGTTAAAATTTTTTCTCACACTGTGGGTTGTAAGTTTACTTTGTTGGTGTTTTGCTGTGCAAAAGTTTCTTAATAATATATCCCAGTTTTTGATTCTTTGTAGCATTTCCTGTGACACTGAGATTATGTTCATAAAGTCTTTTCCTGAACCAATGTCTTTAAGAGTTCTATCCTATTGTCCAGGAGATTTAGTGTTTCTATTTTAATATTTAGTTCTTTGATTCATTTCAATTTTAGTTTAATGCATGGTGAAAGATACGTGTCTAAGTTTTAGTCTTCAGCATGTGGAAAGCCAGTTCACCCAGCACCATTTATTAAAGAGGCCATCTTTCCTCTAGTAAAAGTGTTTGGTTGCTTTGTCAGAGATAAGATGGCTGAGTATATCTGGAGTTATTTCTGCATCTTCTAAACTTTTACATTAATCTTTTTTTTTTTGCCAGTATCATTCTGTGTTCATCACAGCAGCTTTGAAGTATAATTTAAAATCAGGGATTGTGACATCCCATGTCTTGCCTTTTGTTATTCTAGGTCTCTTCTAGTTCCAAATGAATTTTAGGATTGTTTACTCTAATTCTGTGAGATATGCTATTGGAATTTTGATTGGGATTAGCAATGATTTTTTTAGATAAACAATAAAAGCATAATCTGTGAATGAAAGAGTTGATAAGCTGGACTTCATCAAAATTAACAAAATTTTATATTTTATGGATAACATAGTCAAAAGAATGAAAATACAAGCTACAGACAGGCAAGAAACAATTGACTATTTGAAGAAAATGTAGCTTAAAAGAGACTATTTGAAACTATGTCAAATCACACAGGCATTCCCACTAGTGTAGGAAAAATATGTGAATTCCCATATGTCCTCTTTTATTCTACAATTTCTCAGAGTGCTAGATAATATGATACTAAAAATAATAATGATAAATGTTGCAAAGATAGAGAAAAAAATGATTTTTTGTGAATATTGTTGGTCACCTAGAAAAATCCAAAGCAATCAATTGAAAAATAAATCAAACTAAACATGAATTTCATAAACTATCAGATGACTATACAAAATTCCCAAGTAACCAATGATCATGTAATTAGAAATACATTCTACTCAAAATAATAGAAGGGTTTTCGAAAACACCTGAAGAGGTTGGTTGAGCAAGACGGTGGCCAACATCTCCACCAGTTGAGCAGCTATTCACATGCCACCTACCTTCACAAGTGCTAAGGAAATCAGGTAAGAGACAACAGTGTAACAAAATGAGAAGACATCCTGAAGAAGGCAGGAAGGGATGAAGTGCCTGTGCCACCCCTCCCCCAACCCCAAGCAGCCCCACACAGTTAGAAGTGCACTTCCCACCTCAGGCAGGAAGAAGGAATTAAGCCAGGTCTTAGACTTGAGACCCAGTACCCAGCCCTCCACAGTGAAACCCAGTGCTTGCCAGTCCCATGATTCCCATTGCCAGGCCAATACCTATGGACTGAGCCAGGGGTTTTGTCTCAGAGCCCAGTGCCAGGTCAGCAATGATGAGTCTCAACACCTGGTAGGAAGCAAAGGCCTGGGATGCAGCCCAGAGCCCCCAGGAGGAGCTCCGGGACCAGCCCACCACCAGGTGGGAACCGTGTGCTGATGGACAGATTCATGCTTCCCTTGCACCATTTCTGGCCTTGAGTGGGCCTGACGTGCAACCACCTTTCTCTTGAGACTATGCAAGGGCCTGCAGTTGTAAGACTCAAGCATGACCTACATTAGCATCAGCTTTGGCAGCACCACATCACCAGGCTGGTGCTTGCAAATTGGATCCTAGAACTGCTTTGGCAGCAGAAGAGACCTGCAGCCAGCAGGATGGTCTTGTGTGTTGGTCTGGTGTGGTATAGAGCTCAGCACACCCAAGATATTGTAGGTCCTTAAAGTTGTGAGACTCACAAGTGATTCTGCTTAGTATCTGTCCAAATGGCCAAAGAGCTGCCTTTAACTAAAGTACCCCAAACTCAGTATAGCAGGGTGTGAGATCCCATTTGGTGGAGGTTGGACAGGGTAGTAAACATAAGATTGTCTTCTGGAGCTTAGTGCTGGGCTGGTGAAACCCAACCCAGGGCCCCATCCCCAGGCCTGCCTGCAGATGGAGCCTCTAGAACATCTCAGTGCCAGAGGAAGACATGGCTCCACCTTAGCAGACCTCCACTCCAGCCAGTATCACTGCTGGCTGGTCATGCCTATCCTGGCCACGAGTCCACTTCAGCCACAGGCAGCCCTCAGTAGAGTGAGCGTTGGTCCTAACCCAGTGCTATGCTCATCTTGTTGAGCTGTGAGCTCAGAGTTTGATGCAGCTCAGTGGAGTTGCTGGCCATGGATGTGTCATTGGCCTAGTACTGGTCCATCCACAGTGCCTGACAACAGTCATCAATAGCAGGATAGATCAAACAGAAGAAAGAATTAGTAAGCTCAAAGACAGGCTGAAAATAAGAGTTGAAGGAGAAACAGAAGTGAAGAGGAATGAAAAAGAACTATGGGAACTTAGAAACAGGTTTAAGAGAGTCAATACTAGTTTATGGATATTCAAGAAGACCTGAGATTGTCAAAGAGGTAGAAAGCTAATTAAAAAAAAAAAAAAAAGTAACAGAAAAATCCCCAAACCTAGAGAAGAATACAAATATCCAGGCACATGAAGGCCAAAAGTCACTAACCAAATTTAATTCCAACAAGTCTACTGTACATCATCTGATAATTAAGCTCTCAAGGGTGAAAGATAAAAAGAAGCTCCAGACTGCAAGAGATGAAACAACACACAGAGAGTATTCCAGCTCAGCTGAAAGCCAACTTAGCAGAAACATTACAGGCCAGGAGAGAGCAGTGTGAGCTTTCACAATACAGAAAGAAAAACTGTCAACCAAAGAAACTGTACTTGACAAAGCAACTCTTTAGAAATGAAGGCAAGATAAAGGCATTCCTAGACAAAAGTTGAGAGGATCTCTACCAGAACTGACCTCCAACAAATGTTAAAGGAAACTCTTCAAATTAAAAGAAACATTTATGAGGAAGAAGAAAACATGAGACAGTATGACACTGACCCATAAAAGTAATTATACAAATAAATAATGCCTTAATATTTAGCATGGTGTGTAAATCACTCACATCTTTAGTATGAAGGGTAAAAAATAAAAACAAAAATAATAGCTACATTAATATGTTGATAAAGACAATATAGAAAGATATAAAATGGGATACAAAAATTCAAAATGTGAGTGAAAATGAAATACAAGCATAATGCCTTCTTATTAGTATAATTATTCTTATTCTTTCATTTAGTTCCTTGTTCCTGTTCTTATCTTTATGATCCTGTTAAGTTGGTATAATTTCATAATAGCTTGTTATAACCAAAAGATGTTTTGTGTAAGCCTCAGGGTAACCACAAAGCAAAAATTATAAGAAACAAATCAAAAATAATAAACAAGGAATCAAAGAGAGAGTAAATCACCTGACCACAAATGAAGATTGTAAGAAAGGAATAAAGGCAACAAAACTAGAAAACATATAGACTGAAAGAGAAGGTATAGAATAAGATATTCTATGCAAATAGAATCTAAAAGAAAACAAAATGGTCATACCAATGTCAAATAAAATATACTTTAAATCAAAAACAGTAAAAGAGAAAAGGCAGATCACTATATAATGATAAAAGAGTCAATTTGGCAAGAGAAGATAATGATTCTAAAACATATTTATCAATGTGATATGGCCATCTGATTAGATACAGAAAAGGCATTTCATAAAATTCAAGATCACTTTGTGGTAAAAATATATAAAAACAAATTAAGTCTATAAGGAATGCAGATGTCTTGTGCTCTGAGTGAATGATTTGGGGATGACAATGCACAATGTATGTACCATTGTTGTTTCCTAATTGACATGTTTTGAAATTTTGTTACAGTTTTTTTTCTTCTTCTGTTTCTTTTTTTAATCCTAGAAATAAAATGGATATAGGGGGTAAAAGGCATAAGGGCAGGAAATAGAACTGTTTTCTTCTAGGTTTAGCTTAGCACTTGCCCTGAAATGGTACAAGATGCTTCATCAGTCCAAATCTCCACAGTATTCAATTGAATACATATTTGCTGTATAAAGAATTTTTTTCATTTAAAACAGAACAAAGCTGGAAAACTTCTACTCTATGTGCTTATATTTCAGGAACAAAAATATTATGAAGGAATTTGCACATATTAGGCATTTGGACCCCATAAACAGTTGCTTATGATAACTGGAATTGAAAGTAGAAAATGTGTGGATTTGTATCATGAATAAAAATAAAATCAAGAATATCTATCAGTGTTTGTTTTCCATAACACGTTTATCAGCCAAACTGATGTAAAATCTGTCATGTGGCGCCTAGCTATGGTGAGTGACATAAAAAAAAATAAGCCATAAATGTAAGCATTTTCCTTATTTTCTTGGTACTGAATGTGATTAAGCTGATTATAAAACAAGGAAGAGAGAATACGTCAGCATCTCCTGAGAACCAGGCATGTTGGAACCTGGGGGCCGACCAAGAAAGCAACAAGCCCTCCTTCCTGGTAAGTGGTGACACAAATGAGCAATGGGTACTCCAGGGAGAGAACAAGTCAGTGTCTCCCGTGAGCCTAACTGAACGTGGGCTGAGAATCAAATGTCCGGTTTCCTCCGCCCTCCTTAGCAACTGGAAGGTTTTGAGGACAGTCAGAGTTGATAGCAACTAAGGCACATAAAGCAACTAAATGCTTGTATTGTTGGGTTGATTATGCTGACCTGAGGCCAGAGGTCTGAGTATCTCTTAGGAGGAAGACAATATGCAATATAGCAAATATGGGAGATTTCTTTCTAACTTCTCTCTTTTTTTCTACAAGTATTTTAAATTTTATTTAAAGAGAGGGGGAAAAAAGCAAAACAGAAAAAAGGGTAGAAACAATACAGAATTTCAAAAAAATACAGTAAGAAATCATTAGTTGATACATTGCATATTGTCTTCCTGGATATAGTTGTTCAAGTTACAAAATTAAAGCATACAAAGTAGACATTCAAACAGTGAGGCTGCAAACAGTTTTGTTCACAGTTCCAACAAAACTTAGCAACATGGTTATCAAGCCTACACACTTAAAGATACATGCAATTATATCCTTTAGAGCACTTTCCTTTCCTCCTTTTGCTTTTTAAGTCCATTACCTGTTTAGTTATATCATGTTTCAGGTTGCTCAGTATCTTACTGATCTGTTTGGGGTTTTTTTTGTTGTTGTTGTTGTTATTTACTTTTTAAATTTTTTCTTATTTATTATTTTTATTTTATTTTATTTTGAAGGTAGTAAAATACAGCAGAACAAGACAGGACATAGCCAACTGAGGCAGTGCAGTGAAATTGGTACAGAACCTCACAGCAGGTTACTTGGATAACAGCAATACATACAATAGTACATCTGGTTTTCTTCACAATAGTTGTCCCTTCAATCAGGTAGAGCAATATCAAAGGAAATACCGAAATTATAAAAACAGAATATTAAATAGAGCAATACCATTGATCAGATCAGAGCAAAACAGAGATAAAAATATTTGCCTTCAAAGAGATAGCAGAAGAAAATGCCCCTTATTTGCTATATTGCATATAGTCAAACTCGCAAGAGTTACTCAAATCTCTGGCCCTCACTTGCTGAGGAGGGGGGATGAGAGGGATGTTTGATCCTTAGCCTGCGCACCGGTAGGCTCGCAGCCACCCACCAGAGCAGTGAGCTGGCTGCCTGTTTTCCCAGCGCCCCAAGTTCCAACATCTCTAACTTCTCTTTGAAAGCAAATATTGTTTTCATTGTTTTGCCTTGTTCTGATTATTTTGCTCTATTCAATGTTCTGTTTTGATTGGTTTTATAATGTTCTGTTTTTGGTTTGATTTTGCTATACCTGCTTGGACAACTACTGTGAAGATAACAAGATATACTATGGTACCTATTACTGTTATCCCGGTATCCTGCTCTGAAGTTCTGTATCAATTTCACTGCATTGTCTCGATGGCTTTGTTCTGTCTTGTTTTTAATCTTCAATAAAATAAAATAAAATAAAATAAAATAAAATAAAATAAAATAAGGAAAACCCTAAAAATATAATAAAAAGCCACCAAATTACAACCAGGAACTAGATGAACAAAGCACTTAAGATAAATTGTTAATATGGTTTATTTGGATAACATTATTTCTAAGGCATAAAATCAGTTCAATAAATTATTTACATGCAACACATTTTACAGTGCCTGTGAAGAGTTAGACTGAGTAGTTCAACATCTGGATCTTAGTGCTTCACACACTCAGTGCAAGTAAGTAGACCTTTTCCTCCCTTTGTTGGGGTAAGAACTTCCTTATTCTTTGTAGAGTTTCTGCCTTATTCAAGTGGCTAAAGATCAATGAGTTCTGCAACTCCTGCCAGTGTTGTGTGATCTCTTAAACCCAAAAGGCAATAATTCTCTGAGGACAAATGCTTGCAATATCCCATGGATGCACCTTGCAGTCCTGTGGAAATTTTCCTGCCTATCTTAGCACACATCATGCTATGGGAATTGCTAAAAGCCTGTACTAATTGTAACTACTCTCTGTCTTTAACTTTCCATTTCTGCCTGGAATTCTATGCAATATGGAAATGCAAAGTCTGTCACTCACTATAAAACAGAATAAAACAAGCAAGTATAAAACTATATACATTGTTCTAGATGACATCAGACTACTTTCTAGCAAGCAACAGTTCTGCAAACCAATAGAAGGCTCTTATCACAGTACACAAATAAAGGCTCTCCACTGAAATTAGCATTTTTCAAACTGCCATTTGAAACAAAGTGGTCATTTAGAAAATATTTTTCTTCCACACCTAAGAAATTTTATAAAGTACTGTACTTAATTGTATCTCCTTCTCATATGTTTTTGAAATTTATTTTAATGAATAGCATCCTAGAAAATACAACCTGCACTAAAATGTAGGGTAATTATTTAGAAAAGAATGACAATACTTTATATGGTTTGCTTGTGGAAAATAAGTTTTTCAGAAATTAAAATCTGAAATACCACGTATATAAAAAGTTAGGAAAATTTTTATCAAAATATTCAAAATTATAATGAATACACTCTAAACTGATCCAAATGATACAACTTTCAACTCAAATGCAGCAAAGGGCAAGAAGAATTTTAATGAAATTAAATAGTAATAACTTCAGGGAAAGAAAAGGCATAGAAAAACTACACAGGGTATGAGAATTGTCCGCAAGTCTCCCACATGAAAAACCATAGAAACAAATTCATTTAAGTACAAATAATGTGGGTTTTTTTGAAGAGTAAGGTGATATTTAACAAATGTTAACAAACACATAGTCATTAAATATATACTAAGCTTTTGCTATGGGTAAGTAAATTTCCTTTTTCACTGAGTTTATACTTTCCTGGAAGAGAAAACAAATGAGTAAAGACTCTGTTGTACAATCTCATATTGTGATAAATGCAATGAAAACAACAAACCAGGAAACAGCACAGAGAGTGATGGGGGAGGTGGTGAGGTGGGGTGCAATTTTAGACACTGTGGTCAGAGGAAATTTCTCTGAGGTTGTATTTTCACAGAGATCAGAGTAGTGAAAACAGCTATATGAACATCTAGGGGTTCAGTTTTCCAGGTCACAACAGCTTTAAAAGTCTCATAGTAAGACAGAAAAATAGTGGTGGGTGAAGAGGTGGATGGATGAGTGGGTGGGTGAATGACGAGGAATGGATAGATAAGGGACATGTATTCAGGAGAGTCCATCCAACAACAGCAAAATACACATTTTTTCATGTGTACATGGAATATTCTCCAGAATAGAGTATATATCAGGCTATAAAACAGGTCTTAACTAAAAATGATTAATGTATACAACATACATTTTCTCATCATAATGGAATGGAACTAAAAATAAAATAGAAGAACAACTAGGAAGTCACAGAAGTAACAACACACTCCTAAATGGTCAGTGGGTTGAAGAAGAAAATTACCAGGGAAATTACAAAATACACTGAGTTAAATGATAAAAAAATTGAACATACTAAAACTCTAGGATACACCAAAAGTAGTGCTATGAAATAATTACTGAAAACAGATCATCAAAAAAAAAAAAAAGTTCCAGTCAATACCTACTGTTATACCTAAAGGAAGCAGAAAATGAAAAGCAAGCTTAACCCAAAACTAACAGATAAAAAGAAATAGAAAAGATTAGGTTAGAGATAGATAAAAGAGAATTAAAAAAGAGCAAAAATCAACAAAACCAAAAGTTGACTCTTTGAAAAGATCAACCAGGTTGACAAATCTTTAGCTAGATTGTCTTAAGAAAAAAAGATTCAAATTACAAAAACAAAAATGAAAGTGGGGAAATTACTTCCAGTTTTATAGAAGTAAGAAGACAAAAGAGGACACACCAAATAATTATACACCAGTAATGGGATAATCTAGCCGAAATGTTCAAATTCCTGGAAACACAATCTACAAAAGCTGAATCATGAATAAATCTAGAATTAAAAAAGAAATTGAATTAGTAAGCATAAACCTCCCAAGAGAGAAAACTCCTGTACACCAGAAGGCTTCACTGCCAAATTCTACCAAACACTTAAAGAATTAATACCAATCTTTCTCAGACTCTTCAAAGAAATCTAGAGATGTAACACTTTACAACATATTCTATGAAGCCAGCATTCTCCCTCCATGGAAAATTACAGACCAATATCTGGGCATACCAATAAATATTAGTACAAAAATCCTTGACAAAAACAAAGTGAATTTAGCAGGACTTTGACTGGACTGTAAATTTCCTTAGCCCTTCTTTCTCTGTATCCCATAAATTTGGTATGTGGTGTTTTGTTTTTGTTTAGCTCAAGGTATTTTCTGATTTCCTTTGTGATTTTTTGATCCATTGATTATTAAAAGAGTACGTTGTTTGGTTTCCACATATTTGTGAATTTGCCAGTTTTCCTTCTGTTACTGATTCTAGTTTTTATTGTTATCAGAAGGGATGCTTTAGCACTGGGGCTTTAGCTCAGTAGTAGAGTACCTGCCTCTGCTACTCTACTCAGTAGCACAGTGCATGCCACAGTGAGGCCCTGGGTTTGATCCTCAGCCCAGGTGTGTGTGGTGGGGGGCTGTGGATGACTTCAGTCTCAAAATTTATTAAAATTTCTTTTATGACCTAAGCAACATATGGTCTGTCCTGGAGAATGTTTTTGTATACGTGACAGCATATAAGAAAAACGTATATTCTACTATATTGTCATCTATTCTTAGTTTATTCCATATTTTTGTCATCAGGTTGGATATTGGACTTCATCAAATGCTTTTTCTGTATCTATGAAAGAGATTATATACATTTTTCCTTTAGGATATTAATGTTATTGCAGTCTAGGAAAGAATCCAATTGGAGAGGGCATTTAAAAAAAACTACTATTGAATTACAACTTTCACTGTTTAATTGGAATTTTTATCACAAATATTGATAAGGAAGGGTTGCTCTTGTTAGATTTTGATGGTGGTGTTAAACTTTCATAAGTGTAGTATGAAATGGTTCCTCTTTAGTGTTTAGGAACAGTTTAAATTCCATCTACTTAGTTGGTTCTTCAAATTTTTAAAGAATTAATGTGAAACCATGTGTCTAAATTTTTAAGGTGGCTCTTCTATAACTTTTCCAACTGCTTCCATTCCTTCAGTGAGTTTGTTTAGATTTGCTTCTTTTTAGCTAGGCAATACTTTCCACTTTTATTTTCAGACCAGGGGGTGGCAGCCATGGATACACCACATTTTTTTAATTTTAAAAACTTTTATCAGTACATGTTTACAGCACATCATAATTGCATTAATCATGGAGAGTTGGTACCTGTACAGAACACATTTTAATTCTTGTTTTCATGCTTTCCTCTCCCTTCAACCTCTCCTTCCCTGATCTTGAGGCCCCCTTCCCATTTGCAAAAGACCTATTACCTGTTTCCTATTTATCTTTCATCTTGCTCATAAAATTATTTAGACATTAAGAAACAATTCAGTATTTAAGCATGTGTGTCTAATTTACTTCACTTGACACTCTTCTTGGGCTGGGGGTTTAGCTCAGCAGCATAAGCGCCTGCTTTGCAAATGTGAGGTCGTGAGTTTGATCCCCGGTAACACTATTCTCTCAAGATGCATCCACTTTCCTATAGGAGACTAAACTTTATCCTTTTTTATGGCAGGTGGTACCCCATGCTGTCTAAATACCACATTTTCTTTCACTATTCAAGTAAACCGGCCTCAAAATGGGCTCTCTGGTTCCTTCCTTTTCTAACCCTTCTGTACATTATTGGAGTTCAGGTCTTTTATTTCACTTTCTTTGGGGGGTGGTTTTTGAGATAGGATCTTGCTATATAATTCAGGCTGGCCTCAAACTGCTATGTAGCCCAAGCTGGCCTCACACTTGCTACAATCTTCTTACCTCAGTCTCCCAAGTGCTGGGATTATAGGCTTGCACTGCACCCAGCAGCCTTTTAAGAATACAATTTAGGTTATGTCATTGCCTTGTCTTAAACCTTCACTGTGTATAATTGTACCTAAAATAAAATCCAAGAGCTTTAGCTGAATCCACCTCTTTGAACCTGTCTTTCTCATTAGATTTTACATACACTGCCTTCTTTGGTTTTTGCTTTTTTCTGAAGATGAGAAAGCTCTTCTGCTGCAGGTTCTTCTCAGAGCATACTTGTCCTGCCTGGAATGCTCTTTCCTCATGCTTGGCCTGGAAAACACCTACTCATCCTTCAGGTTTGAGAACTTCCCCAGGGAAGCCCACCACAACTCAGAGTTTCAGTCAGCACTCTCTCTACCATTTCACTGAACTCTTCATTTTCCCTTCAAAGCACTTACTACCTTTGTAATTGTATGTATTTATTTGTATGTCTAATTAATATATGTCTCTCCCATTATACTAAAAGCTCTGTGTGTTTACCCCATCAGTCCTACACTATGGCATTTTGCTGAGAAAATAGTGTGCTTATAATAAATATTTATTGAATGAATAGTTAGAATGAGGATACAAAGATTAATAAGACACAATCCTGGCTCTGAGAATGCACTCAACAATTTTTCCTTCCAGTCTGAATGACTTGTTTTTCTTACTAGCACTAAAAATAGCAATGAGGAACAACATGGTATCCATGATCCAGACTTTGCGGGGGAAATTTGTTAGGGTTAGAAATGGACTACTACAAGCAATTATGACAACCTGGCTCTGGACTAATGAAAATGACAGGGAAAGCAGAATAAATAAAGGGGACAAATTAAATCCAGGATTAATTTATTTCCCGGTCAAACTCAGAAGCTAAGAGAGTCAAATTATCCACCTAGACAATTCCATATTTGTACTCCTTTTCACACATTTGTTATTTCCTCATAATAACTTACTGTAATAATTTTTAAACTTGAGCTTCATGTGAGTAACTAAGGGAAAGATTTTTGCTTTTGTTGAAGGAAAGATGAGTGGCACAAACCATTAGCTTACAAAATCAGAAGCAGTCAAGTTTACTTCAAGGGAGCTGTAGGGTCCCACAAGTTAAAATGCAGGTTGAGTGGCAAAAGTGAGTTCCTATTAGAAATTCCATCTTCCTTCTAATTTTGCATAGTAGGGTCCTCATATTCAAGGACCCCTACGCCTGTGCCCTGAATTCCTTTCTCTCTCCCTTCTCTCAGACTTTCATGTCATGTCACCTTATACTTTCCACTTGGCTTTCTTTCTGTTGCAAACATCTCCCTGTGCTATAAATATGCGTCTCTCCTCCCCAGTGACTTCATATTACCCTAGGCCATTACATAATTTATATCTTCCTTTGTCCTTTTGACTCTCCATTTTCTTCCTCTCCCTCTCACTCCTGAGCCCTTCTGCCATGTATCTACTGAGAAGTAATTCTAGAAACCCCCTCTAAAATGACTTTTGTTATGATATAGTTCTAGACTGTCCCTCAAAACTCTGATGTACTCAGAGGCAGGGCTTTCGAGAGATGACTGGATCATAGGGTACTGTATCCACTTTTGCACCTGTGGCTGAGTCGCTGTCAGGAGGTAAGGCCTGTCGGAGGTGGGTCACTGAGGACACAAGCTGGAGGCGCTTATCTTCCTCCCAACTCTTCCCTTCTGGCTCTGCTTCCTGGCTGCCATGGGACCAGCAGCTGTCCTCTGCCCAGTTCCTTCCACCATGCCGTTTCTGCTTTGGAGCTGGCTGACCATGGACTGAAATTTCTAAAACTGTGAGCCAAAATAAACCTCTCTTCCTTTAATTAAGTTCTGGGTGTTGGGTATTTCATCCCAGTGATAAGAAAGTACCTGAGACAACTTCATGCCAGACAAATCGAAAGAGCATTTTCTATTATTTCTCCAGTGGTGTGCCAATGAAGTGTTTAACGACCAGCTTCTTAGTGGAGGACAGTCAGAGCCTGGATTTGTAGTGGTGCAAACACATTCATCACGTCAGATTTCAGCTATCAACCTGACACACACTGGTTTGTAAAACTCCTGAAATGTTTGCCCTGGATCTTGTGGGCTGTTATGAGCCAGTAATAGCAAAACACTGCAATCTTAGTAAAGCTTTGTGTTTCATGGAAATCCTTCCTTCAATTTCTTACTCTCTGTATTCCATGACATTAAATGCTCTTTCGACTCCTCCTACCCCTCTAACAATTTCTTGCCTATTGTCTTCCTAGAAGCTTCTCATTCTTTTTCCATAAGAGTTTATATTTCCAGGACTGAGGATGGAGGGTAAAGAGGGTGCCTAGCATGTTAAAGGCCCCAAGTTTGACCTCTGGCACTGGAAAAAATAGTTCAGATTCCTGGAGCCCAGTACTATTCTTTCTTGACAAATTTTCTTGATGAAATCAAACATACCTCAATAATTTTAAGTTATAATACAAAAGCAGATAATTTTACCAAAAATCACCCCAACTGATCATTTTACCAAAGACAGAGATCTCTACTTGAAGGTCAGACAAGACCCTTCAAACTCCAAATGTCATAATCCTTCCCTATTTTATCTCCTAAATAATTCTTAAATTCTTCTCTACTTCTCCTTTACCATCACTTCCACTCTTTCAGGAAAGGGCAGTCATTTACAAAGTAATCTGTAAGATTCAAAATTAATGACGTCCTCCTGTATAACACCGTTCAGGTATTGTGTTCAAGTTAGTCCGGGTTCAGTGAGTTAAAAGAAGTACAGGTCTGGTTTGCTTTTGCCCTTTCAGAGCTTTTCGCACACTAATATGCACCTAGATTGATGAGAGGAATGGAAGTTGGAACACATTATCTGGGACTCGAACTCACGTGCTGTTGCCCTAGTCTTGACCCCTGTTATCATCGTCTTAAATAAAGTCTTACTTTGCAAATGAATGTTATTACCACCTCGCGGTACATGAGTGGTTCTCAAAACACAGCATGACTATGGTCTGCAGAAAGAGTGAAAAACTTCAAGAAATACAAAGCCTTCTTTGACTTGGCCTCTGCCTCCCACCCAGGCTCAACTCTTTATGCCTCTGCCTCTACCTTAAACTTATGCCCTCATTTTCAGCTTCACCATACAAACCATGTTGCTTGCCTTTGTTCTTCTGTTCACCTTCTTCTCCAGGAGCTCTTACTAGCTTTCTTGTCTAGATGATGTCCGAATTTCTTTCAGAAAATCCTTCCTGTTCTTTCCAGTACCGAGTTCGATAGATGTCTTTGGCAATGATACCCAGTGTATAGCTATGTCATTGCACTTTCTGCATTTTTCTGTGAGCTGTGATTGAATAATATGGGAAAGTTTAAATTAAAACAAATTATAGTAAAAGGCACATTGTCATTAATCCCCCCCAAAATACCCCCCTCATTTCAAACACACTTATCCCATTGTTTCTGAAGCACTTCTAGAAGTCCTCTTTTGTGAGTGTCTTTAGTTGTGCCATCCCAGTTGCCTAGATGTACTCAATTCATTCAAAATGTTTACTTTTCAGAGTCCTTTTGACTCCAGGGAAGAGCCAGAAGTCACATGATGCAGATCCAGCGAATCAGGTGGATGAGGACATGGGGTAATGTTTTTGTGAGCCGGCCTTTCTGGATGGCCCTTGGCAGCAGCACTCACTGTATTTTTTAATCTCACCTTGTAAAGACACTCAAGATAGTCGAGGTAAAAATTCTGTCTGGGAGAATTTTTACCAGAATTCCCTTCCAGCCCCAGGAGCCCATTGTTTCTGTCAAAGAAGAAGGGTTGTACAAGGACATTGCTGTGGCCCATATGCGAGCTCTCTCCACTCTGCTAAGTTCATGAGGAAGGAAACTTGGCCCCTAAATCACTTATGAATAAGTTCCAGAAAAACTTACCCTTAAGCAGCTTAAACAATAGTAACTCACAGGCACAGGAAGGACAATTCAGGCGGTAGACTGAAGCCTTTTAAAGGATAAAAACAACTAAACCAGAAAATACTCTGAAGAAAACATATAGAAGCAATAAAACTATATTAAAGAGAAGGAAAAAAAAGAAAGTATGAGCATAAGATTCAAGTAGGGGTCCCTTTGGGTGAAGGAAGGCAGGGAAAAGAAGCCACAAGTTTAAGATTTAAAATGTTAAAGTCCTAAATTTTGTTTTACATGGCGGATTTGTGGGTTTTTTTTTTTACATTATTAAAAACATAACCATTACATAAGCATCCTTAGTTAGAAGCAGAGTTAGAACTACTGCAAATATTTTCTGATCCTAGTCCAGAGTTCCTCATGACCCCTGAAAAAGACAAAAGCTATTGGGGGTTTGTACTCCTCGCCAGGTAGACGGGACACAGGACAGGTTGGTAAATTTCTGGAGTCAAGTGGGCACACAGAGAAGGATTCCAGCTGCAGAAAATCTGCATGCTTTTTCTTTCTTTTTTTTTTTTTAAGAGAACAAACTTAAATGATAGCCATTCTTAACTACAGTAGATTGGTTAATAAAATAAATAAACCAATAACTAGTTCCCAATTACTGAGTGAGCCTTTTATTGTTAACTGAATGTTTGCAAATGTTGAATAATTAACTTTGACATCAATAGTTAACACAATTTAGTAATAGGAGTTACCTTATGAAGAAGGGGGAACTCTTGGGTCACATTTTGATGAGAAAAAGCCCTAACAGGTAAGCCCAACTCTTCTTTTATTAAATGAGTAGAATCTTAAAATAATATAGTATGTGATTGTGTGACACACACATGAGAGAAAAGCAAAATATTTTTGCATCTCTTCGCTGATCAGTATTACTGAGGACCTATTGGAAATGGAGTGAAAACTAAGTGTGAACCAAATAGGAAATTTCTCCTCCTTATGATTAGTGAGTGTCCAACTACAGCTGTGACTCCTTGGCCAAAATAGAGCTCAGTGTGTGTGTGTATGTGTGTATGTTGGATAATTTAGAAAAGCAAGGTAAATCACAGGAGGAATAGAAGCTCAGAGATAACTGCCTGATGCTATCTTCCTTCTTATCCTACCATAGTTTGTGTTGAGGAGAATGTCATATTTCCATTGAACTTTTTCTCTACATATGTAACACTTAAAAACTAGTTAGTTAAGAGCATGTTGAATTGCCATGTGTAGAACTTAAAGATTTACCAGTGAACAATAATAGCAATAGATTTACCAATAATAGCAAGAATTGCAAAGATGGAACAGAACCTGCTTGTTTCTATTTTGATCAAGGTCACAACAGAGAAACAAAAGCCAAAAGTAATGATTGGATCTGGTCAGCTTCATCAGATTGTCCAGAAAGTTCTAAAAATTACTAAACAAGCATCCTGCAATTTTCTCCATTCTGACTGCGGAGACTCAAAGTACTGCAGTGATTTCTCCTGGTAGAAGACATTGAAGTCAAGGCTGGAAGATGGAATGTTAATGAATATGAAAGAATGTTTTGCAATAGTGTGATTTGGTAGGTAACTCGTGGCAGCAGAGCAAGCTATGCAAATTGGGGGAGATGCCTGGGACAGTTTTCTAGCATTCTTTATATAGTACAGGGCTTCTGAGTTTGGCAAATCAAGAACAAAAAAGATGGGATATGGGAGGATGTAGGCAGAGAATGATGATGGATTAAGTATTAAAGATGTCAAGTTGAATTTAGTAACTTAAATTAGTACAACTAATTTCAATATGTGGTGAGAAAAGCCAGCCTGGTACTCTGGAAGGTAACATGAGGACTGAACCGAGGTGATGGAAAGCCATCTGACTAGAGATCAATGGCACTGTGGAAGACTGAAGGGAGTCTGAAGGTGGCCATCTTCTCCTCACCCTTCCCAACCTATGATAATGGCACAAGTATCCCAGAATCCTCCCCACTCCAAGTTACAGGCTTCATCAGCAGGATGCCTTTACAAACACACACACACACACACACACACACACACACACACACACACACCAGGATTCTCAATGCTTCATGGAAAGAAGGTACAAAATATCTATGTGAAGGAAAAAAGACAGGTTTTTGACTGGGCCTAAGAATTAAACTAAAGGAGAACAAGAAGCCAAGCCCTCCATGTGAGTCAGCGCCATTACTGGACTGAGGGAGGTCAATCCAGACACCAGCCTTTCCCCTTGAGCTGGCACTATTCACAGGCTTCAGAGGATATGAACAAGAAGCCAACAAGAAGCCAAATCCTCTCTGAGAGGCGGCACCATGTGTGGAACAATGGGGGAAGATCCAGATGCCAGCCTTTCCAGTGTGCAGGCTGGGAGACAAGAAGAGCCAAGGTCCCGCCACCATAAGTGACCAGCTGATGTAGAGAAACACAGGCTGTGATGATAGATAGTGAGGTAAAATATAACTTAATGCTTGTAGCGTTTAGTGTTTCACTGACTTTGCAGGCCTAAAGCTGGTAGTCTGATCATTAATCCAGAGGATAACAATATGCAATGTAGCATCTATGGGGGATCTCTTTGTGAAGGTGGTAGCCATTGTTAATTCCCTATTATCTTGTTTTGAAGTCCTGTATCATTTTCATTGTTTTGTTTGGTTGGATTTTATTCTGTTTTGTCTTGATTTTATTATATCCAATGGTATGGGCAGCTATTTAAAAGATAAGATATATTATGGTAACCATTTTGGATTTACTATTATCGTGTTTTGAAGTCCTTTATTGTGTTCACTGTTTTTGTTTTTTAGTTGTATTCTGTTCTGTTTTGTTTGATTTTTTACTGTCTGAAATTATGGGCAGCTATTTTGAAGACCACAAGAGGCATTATGGTAACCCTTGTTGATTTCCTATTATCTTGCTTTGAAGTTCTGTATCACACTGTTTTGTTTTGCTTGGTTTTATTGTTTTATTTTGCTTGGTTTTATTCTCTTTAAAATAAAAGTTACAAAAAAAGAATATGGTATAAGTCATGAAACATTTTTAACTGTACTACAATGCCATGTATTATATTAAATAAACACACACCAAAAAATAAATAAAATAAAATAAATTTAAAACTGAAAAAAAGAAACTAAAGGGAGAAAGATTAACAGGTGAAAAGTATGTAGTTTTTATTTTATGTTACTATTTTACACATTTATGGCCTTGGTATAAAATAAATGAAGATCTGAAGAAGCGGGTAGGACAGAGCACTTACATCCTCTTTTAACAGCATGATACGTTGTGCACACATAAGACAAACCAGAAAGGCCTTTACCCGATGGGTGGCAAGTTGTGGGAAAGTAACTTGTGGAGAACTAGTCAGCAGTACCTACTTTTGTAAGATTCTTTGTATAGATTCAGCTCTATACCAAATGCCTCCTGTGATAAACATGTTCTCCTCTTCCTGGTACAGAGAAGGCACTTTCCTCAGTGAAAACAATGCCCTTTTTTGGGGTAGAAAGGAGTAGGGCACAGAGCCCTCCTGCATCTGCCCTTTCTCAAATACTTTCAACTCAAAATAATCGATTTGCTAGAGTGGCATATTTGGGGGTGGTGTGTTCTGACCCCCTCCACTTGTCATTCTTGGCTTAGCAAGTTTGCCTGAAATAACATAAATATACTAAGATTTTAGTCCATATAAACCAAGTATATGACAATATAAAAATTTAAGACATTAATTTATCTATATGGATAAAAGTTTAGACATATTTCCTTTTAATCCTTAAAGGCCAGGGCATTTAATATTCCTACTGTAATGATGAATAAAAAAAGATTATTTTAGTTCTACTACATTGACTGGCAGCTTCTGGTTGATTGGGTTTTCAGGATTTAATCTATTTGTTTTGCTAGAATTTGATAGGAGATTAGATGCAAAAAAATCTAATTTTTATACTAATAAAATAAATTTCTTTCTACTTCTAACTTGTACACACTTTATATAAAGAATAAAAATGCATCCTCCTAGACAATTATCTTCCAAGTAAACATCTGTTTTAGCATTTAATTCATTAGATAATTTATTTTTATTCAATATAAATCACAAAGCAATAAAAGTTGCCTCAGTTTTGTAGCGTTTTTAATTTCTTTCTTTCTTTCTTTATTGTCCTTTTGAGACAGGGTCTCACTATGCAGTTCAAACTGGCCTTGAGCTCACTTTGTAGCTCAGGATGGTCTCAAACTCACAATGATCCCGCTGCCTCAGCCTCCCAAATGCTGGGATTACAGGCGTGAGCCACCATGCCGTGCCCTCAGTTTATTTTAGCAAAGAGCATTTGTTGGATAAAGAAAACAAATATAAATATTAATCAGTCATAATTCTAAATATATACATCTTTTAATAGAACAAATACAAAAAAATGAAACAGGTATAAAAAATAATAGTGTTTTATTACTACACTAAAGTATTTATTTCACAGTTAACTTCTTTGGCACTGCAGCACCCTGGAGCCCCAGAACTATGATAGGCATTTGGGGGAGATAAGAAAATGAAGCACAAATGAAATTTTCAATTACCATTTTTTTCAAAGTAAGGGAAATTAGATATAGAGATCAGTAATGAATATAAATAAACATAAGACAGGGTAGAGATCGTGTCACATAATCATGACACAAAATGCTATTCCTTTCCCATTTGGGGGCTTAGGGTTCATGTGCTTAGGTAGTCTCTGTAAAGGACAATCCAACTAAACTTGTTCTTGCAGGGTAGTGGGATTTGGGATGTAGAAATAAGAGAGGGGATATAGCCAACAAAAAAAGCAATAGACATAGTTGGAACAATGTGGCTGGTTGGCAGGGAAAAGCAAGTTTAGTCTGAACCAAGGGCAGCACTGAAGATGTTGGTTTGGGTGATGTCATGCCCTAAGGAGGCTGAACTTCATTCTGAAGCCAACTTGCTAAAGCTTCAGGGTTGGGGGCACAGCATGATTACAGCTGTATTTCAGGAAAACAAAATGGCAGCTCTTGGGCTAGGGATATAGTTTGGTGGTGGACGGCCAGCCGTAGCATGCCAAAGGCTGTGGAACTGATCCCCAGCACCACCTCTTTTCCTTAAAAAATGGCAACACACATGAGATGAAAAAGGCAGAAAGTTTGGAAGTAATGAAATGAGACTATATAAAGCAGAGTGTCACAGTGTCAAGTCATATCAGGACATGGACATGTCACAGTGCAGCTGTGGCCTTTGGAAAGGGAGAATACATGCAAACCAGGAGAAGAGGCGATGTTTGCTGCCTTGTTCTGTATGAAGCCTAAGGATATCTGGCAAAAGTTTTTATTTTTAAAAATCTGGCATTTTCATGGAATAATTGCTGAAAAGGACACCAAGGAAAAACTACATCGGGTAGTGTTGACTGCCCTCAAGGTGAATAAGTAACAACCACTGCCCCTACAGAGAATCCCTTGATCCAATGTCACAGTGAAGGTGACGTTAGAATTTATTTTTAAGCTTTATCATTCTGTGGTAGCTAAGTGTGTGAAACAAACCATAACTGATTCTTACTCAATACAATGATCAAAGGTAAATAATGATAACTGGATAAGTATTTGGGGTTTTTTAAATTTTGTTTTGTTTTTTCATGTCAAAGTCTGAGGTAATATTAAGCAATACAGCCTGACTTTTAAGAGGGATTCAATATTGGCTGTTGAAATTTTCACAATGATTTAACCTGATGCCTCCAACTAATCCTTGATGTATTTATAGCTAAAAGAGAAAAATGAGACTTCGGGGTATCTGGTGTCCTTTACACTTGCAGTTTTCACTCATTAAATGATTCACCTTTGTCCTTTGTGCATGAGCAATAGAGACACATTAGCCATGTAAAAACCTATAAGTAAATGTGTTTACAAGTTGTTACCGTAATGCTTAGAACCAGGCAGCATGAGAGGTGCAGCTCAGTGACAGAACACTGGCTTAGCATGCAGGAGGCCCTGGGTTCCATCCCCAGCACCATTTAAAAAAAAAAGCCAGGAAAAAAAGAGCAGTAATTTATAGTAAGACAGAATCTCCAGTCAGGTAAACTGTAATAATTTACAGTGAAAGTACATGACCCTTGTATACACAGTATCCTATTGGATCTAGAGGTATAACATAAAAATATTATAGATCATCTAACAATATGAAAAAATGTCACTCATTAATTTCAAATAGTAATTTGCAAAGCTATGATTATAAACTGTTTGGCTTGGGGCAATATATTTCCATGTCTTATGAAATTATTCATCCTCATTAAATGCTAATGATCCTTACAGCCAAGATTAGAGCTAATTAACAACTCCTTTCACCTACATTAATTTATTAGTTACTCATAATAAATTCAGATCATGTTCCTGTGTTGGTTGGCCAAAGTAAGGTTTGTGGCCTAGGTACCAACACTACCACGCATGTATGTAAACAAATACTTCAAAAAACAAACATTGCCACCATTAAATAATCGAGCTGGGATACAGACAACAGGATTGAACATTATGATTACATTAGTCATCTACCTACCTTTAGCCAGGTCATCATGCTTTTTCCATAGTTATAAATGCCACTGGAAGTGAACTGGTGGTGAGCAGGGCTATTTAATCACTGCTTCAAAATCAAAAGTGGGTTAACTGAAGATGACTGCAGTCATTAGTGATGAGTTCCTTGACTTAAATGCTAACACTAAACTGAACTCTGCTTGTTGACCATTTTTCCAACCAGGAAGGTTTCCAACAAAGAAAGCCAGCAATGACACAAAGCCATCTCTGACACAAATGCATTCACTGAGTCTACACAGTGGTGGTTTCCCACATGTATTCCAGGTCCCAGCAGCATCAAATATCACTCAGAGACTTGTTAGAAATTCAAGTGATAGTTTCCCACCTTGGCTACTGAGTCAGAAGCCAGCTACATTCTCTAACCAGGTGATTTTGACACAGGCCACCTGTATCTGGGACAAACTATCTGACACTCACAGCTTAAAGGCAAGAGGTGTAACTTGGCGCACTGGCTCCAAGGCAGAAACATCATTGTGGAAGAAAGCTTTCAACTCTTGACAGACATGAAGCAGAGAGCAGGGCAGTGCCCTAGTGAGATATACCCACAAAGACACGGCCCCCCAGTGACCCTCCTCCCCAGCCTCATCTCTAATAGAATTTCCAGCTAGGACTCCATCAATGGACCACTTCTCTGAACAGTGTAGCTCAGCCTTGATCTAATTTTCTTTCTCCCAGAGACTCTTAGTCTGTTAAATTGACAGTTAAGATTAACTGGCACACTGACCTTTGAAAACTATTGCTATATGTGGCTTGGTGATAGAGTTCTTGCCTTGCATACACAGGCCCTAGATTTGATCCCCAGCACCACACACACACACACACACACACACACACACACACACACATACACACATTGCCCTAAAGAAAACCTCATTGATTTTAAAAAATGAAATGGGACTCCAAACCTACCCTCAAGTTTCTTGCAATTTTATTTTCTGGTTTGTTTGTGACAGGGTCTCACTGTAGTTCAGGATGTTCTTGAATTCACTCTGTAGCCCAGGCTGGCCTTGAACTCATACTAATCCTCCTACTTCAGCCTCCTGAATGCTGGGATTACAGGTATGCACTACCACATCTGGCTTCTTGCAGATTTCTAAGAATTATGATTGTTCAACTCAGAACTAATTGAAGCCGTGTAATAGCATGTTATTTATAGTCACTAACCCAAGAATTTGGCAGTTAATTTTAAATGCAAAAATTTTAAGAAGTTTAACTTTGATCTTGGAATATTTGTATGTATTGTAGACTTAAGAATCTGTGAGTTACATGGGGTTTATGCTATAACAACTAGGTTTTTTCCTTATCCAAATTAAATTTCAAGGTAACTAAAAAAATAAGACTTATTTACCTAAGAATAGATTTTCACTTGAAAACTTGTATCTTTTAATATGTCTCAGACAGTATGCACTAAAATTTATATTTGTCTCTATAAGAGCCTGATATAGAACAAATCAAATTCTTTATGAAAAAATACAAAAAATTAAATTGAGATGCTCCCCACTTAAAATTGTTAGACTTAAAAATTTTCCACTTTACCAGGCTGTGAAAGTGATACCTATTTAGCAGAAACCACAGCTCAAATTTTGAATCTGGATCTGTTCGAACTACCAATGGGCTGTATGGTACTCTTCCTGTCAGGCAGCCCCAAGATCAAATGAGAGAACTACTCAGCAGGGTCCCCAACCCCACAGGGCCATTAAGAACTGAGCCACCTGGCAGGAGGCAAGCCATGGTGGCACAGGGACCAAAGCTTCATTGTGTCCTGGCTCCTGGCCCCGCATCACCACCCAAGCCCTTCCTCCTGCCCCATCAGTAGGGCCTCAGACTCCAAGGGGCGTGAACCCTACATGCAGGGGATCCAGTTTGGGTGCTCCTTATGAGGATCTAATCTCTATATCAGCCTTCTCTCCTTTGCCCATTGAGAAACTGTCTTCCACAAAAACCCATCCTGATGCAAACAAGGTTGAGGGACCAATGTCATACTGGGCACCATGCTGTCCAGCTATTTATGCTCAGCAGGATAAATGGACTAAATGCACATTTGACTCACAATACTTCCAAATTATGATGGGTTTGGCTGCGGTAGCACTATCTTAAGTATAGAAGCATCTGTAATTACTCTGTACATTGCAAAAAAGAATGGTTTTGATATTAAAATGTATTTTCAGACATCATATAAACAAATGTATTCAGAAAAATTCTGGGTCTTTACAGTTTTCTGGTATATGTATAAAATATCTATTAAATCAATTGTACTAGGAATGTACCAAGTTTTAAGTTTTAAGTACCCTGTCCACCTCCCAACATTGGTTGCAAGCTCTAGGGACCCACACCCTGGTGAAGAAACACATTGAATGCTTTTCTTGGATGAATTCAGTCTGACTTCCTGAAGAATGTTTTTACCTGATTTTTCTTCACTTCCTACACTGTATTTTAGCCTCATACTCTGAGCAATCAATTAGACAAGGAAAGTAAATAAATCCTGTGTGAAAAAATGAAAGAGCTGTTTTAGTGTAGACCTTACTATGGTGCCAGAGGCAGCTGTAGGAAGCAGCATTAGGCAGTCACTGAAAATTAATATTCCATTTGGCCACCCATGCAACAGTTGGAAAGATTCTTCTCCCAAGATGGAGGAAATGGGTTATATGGGGTTGAAAGGCAGCAAGATAGCCATATTCTTTCTAGGAGGAGAATGAATGAACAAAGTACAGAAATAGGAGAGTCAGTATTTTCTATTCATCTTATTTCAAAAGTTTCAAGGATTCCCAGCAAAAAGGAGTCATAGCCATTCTTAACATATTTTACATAACTCTAATAGGTGTGACACTTTCTTCTCGGTGAAGATGTAGGGTGAAGTTTAGGGGAAACTCTCACTTGGTATACATGTAACAACAGTCTTTTTTCTATTCTTTTCAATTTGTAAATGTGTATTTTATGGCCCAGAATGTGGTCTATTTGGGTGAGTGTTCTCTGTGACCTTGATCTGAAAGCGTATTCTGTTGCTGGGTGAAGCAGTCTATAGATGTCAGTTATACCCAGTTGATTGACGGTGTTGAGTTCAGTTATGTTCTTACTGATTTTCTGCCTGCCGGGTCTGTCCATTTCTGAAACAGGATATTGAAACGTCGAACTCTGATGGTGTATTCATCTGTTTCTCCTTGCAGTTTTATCAGCTTTTGCTTCATGTACTTTGATTCTATTTTACTAAGTGCATACACAGGATTGTTAGGAACTTGAGGCCAATCGACCTTTTGACTGTTATGGGATGCCCCCCTTTATCGCCGGTGATTTTCCCTGCTCCAAAGTTGGTTGTGTCTGACATTAATGAAGCTACTCCTGCTTCCTTTGGATTAGTTTTACCATGGTGTGTCTTTCTGCATCCCTTAATGTTTAGTCTGTATAAGGGGGTTGTGCGTAGACAACATGTAATTGGCTCTTGTTTTTTTTGATCCTCTCTGGGAAGCTCTAATTATTGTTTTTAACTATTGACATTCAAGGTGATTATTGTCACAACATTTGTCTTATTCATTACTGTTTTTTATATGCTGCCCTTGTTCTTATTTTTGTCTTCTACTTTCTCCTAGCTTTCATGGTTTTAACTAAGCATTTTACTTGATTCCATTTTCTCTCCTTTCTTAGCATGTCCACTATACTTTTCTACTTTTTTAGTGGACAACCTAGAGTTTGTGATCTACTGTACACTTGCAACAAATCTAAGCCCACTTGCTAATAAAATTATGCCATTTCATAGGTAGTGCGTGTGCTTTATAACAAAATAATCCTAATTCTATCCCACTGCTCCTATTCCACTGCTATCATCCACTTTGCATAATATATGTGTGTATATATGTAACATGCATGATATAGACATAAGCATATAATTTCATACACTATTGCCATTATTTTGAACAGATTTTTAATCTGTTAGATGAACTAAGAATAAGAAAAATAAAAGTTTTTTTTTATTTTACCTTCACTTATTCCTTCTTTGGTAATCTTTCTTCCTCTATATAGATCCAAATTACTGATTTATATCACTTTTACTCTTTCTAAAGAACTTCTTTTAATTTTTCTTGCAAATCTTCTCCTGGCAACAAATTGCCTCAATTTTCATTTCTTTGAGAAAGTCTTTATCTCTTCTTCACTTTTGAGGAATAATTTCACAGGGCACAGAATTCTAGGTTAGTGGTTATTTTCTCTTACAAATTTAAACATCCCACTCTACTCTTTTCTTGCATGGTTTCTGAAGAGAAATCTAATGTAATTCTTATCTTTGCTTTTTCATGGGCAAGGTGATTTTATTTTCTTCCAGAATTTTCCCCATGTCTTTGATTTTCCACAGTCTGAAAATGATATGCTGAGGTGTACATTTTTGGCATATACTCCACTTGATGTCCTCAAGCTTCCTGGCATCTGTGGTTTGGTCTCTGCCATTGTTTGGAAAAAATTCTCAGCAATTATTATTATAAATATGTCCTCTGTTCCTTGATGTTCTTCTCCCTTCTGATAGTCCCATTACATGTATGTGACATCTTTCATAGCTGTCCCACAACCTTGCATGTTCTGCTCTGCTTTTCAGTCTTTGTTCACGTTGCTTTACATTTTGGAGATATGGCAATGGTTTCCTCTCTTATGACCAGTGTACTAGTTAGTAGATCAGAAGTGTCATTTCTGTTATACTGTCTTTGATCTCTAGTGTCTCTCTTTTTTTTTTTTAGGATTTCCATTTGTCCGTTCACACTGCATGTCTATTTTTGTATGCTGTCTACTTTGTCTGTTACAGTGCTTGGCATATTAACTATAGTTGCCTCTTAAATTACCTGTCTGACCATTTCAGCATCCCTGCCATATCTGATTCTGATGCTTACTCTCTTGGAACCATGCTTTTTGTTTTTGTTTCATACATGTTCTTTTTTTTTTAACAGTCAGACATGACATACTAGGTGTTATGGTTTGAATATGAAACGTCCCCCAGAAGTCTCATGTTTGGAAGGTGGCTGGGTCATGGGGTGCTGTACTCATGGTGGATTTATCCACTGGTGAGATCAGCAGCTGAGTGTGCTGCTGGAGGTGAGGCCTAGCTGAAGAGGTCATTGTGGGCACAACCTGGCAAGGTAAGCCTTCCTCTTGTTCCTCCCTTCTCATTGTTTCCTGGACACTATGCCATCAAGAGGCTCTCCTTCCACCAGACTGTTTCTTCCCTGAGCCGACCAACCAGAAACTGTACCTCTGAGCCAAAATAAATCTTGCTCTTGTGAGCTGTGGGCATCGGGCACTGTGTCTCAGTGATGATGACAAAGTGACTAAGACACTGGGTAAAAGAACTACTGTAGACAGGTCTTAATGTTGTGGTGGAGGTGGTAGGGGAAGAAGGATTCTACAGTGCCATGAGCAAGTCTCAGTCTTGTTGTGAGCCTGCACTTTGGGACCAGGGACTTCCTCGTCTTACTCCACCTTACGTGGAACAAGGTGGCTAGAGTGGCTGGAATTGCACATTTCCTTTCTCTGGGTTCTTAGGTTCTGACCAAAGCCTAGGCCTTATTAAGAAGAGCAATGCTCTGATGTGTTTCAAAATGGTTCCTTCTCTCTTCCCCCTAAAAAAACACAAGAGTTTTTTTTTTCACCAATATTTACACAAAAGCCTGGGGAGCCCTGTAACTGGGTCCTTTTGGAATTTTCAATTCTCACACTTGTCTACTTTGCCCCTACCAGTTTGTCAATTGAGGGTTTCCTACCCTGGCCATTAGGGGCTTTCTTCTCCATATACCATAATTCTCTGGATCTGTCTCTTCTATTTAGGGGTGGCAGTTTGACCTGTGGTTTCACTTCTCTTCTACATCTGAGTTGTGAAGTTTCCAGTTTGCTTTCACTCATTAGGATGGAGTGGTGACTTCCACACTTCTCACTAACTGGAAATGCAGGATCACACACACCCACATGGATATATCTGCTTAAAAAGATAATTTAGAATTCTACTGAACTCTGAACTCTGTATTTCTTCATCAAATATATAGGGATATAACTATATATGTCTCACATTTTGAAGACTACATAATCCCCTGCATGTGAAGTCCTTAGCACAGGGCCTGACATACAGTAGGAGTGCACACACGTCTGTGTGACCAAGATGGTCAGGCTTTCTGCTTTACACACAAAATTTGACAATGTCAATATTATGAAAGCCTTCCAAAAATCAAAGCTCAACATTTGCCTACAACCTAAATCACATTTAATCCCTGTAGAACAGCATGAAACTATACTAGCTCTAATGCAATCCCTCCTCAATCACAGTATGGTTACAGAAATTTCTCCAAACATATATTAATCATTTTTCTACTCAGGATAATCAACAATCTGCCATCACTCCTAAATAGACAGAGTTTTCCTATTGGTTTCCATATATTTTTACATTGGAAAGCAAAGTAATCTAGACAAGCATATATAAGGCACAAAATGGCTGAGTGTACCCAAAGCCAATTTGCAAGCCTGCAATTGGTCCAGGTCCCCAGACCACAGCCAGCCATTTATTATTACAGATGTATCAGGGAGCCTCAGTCATATTAAACTGTGTGTTTACCATCTTAAATTGTGCACTCCCAAGCACTGTCCAGGGTCTCCTTCTTAACAAATATTTTTACACAAAACACTTAATCTGAGTTGGTTAACAAAACAAGGTGATACTAAAAACAATAACTAGACATTTAAGTTTAAATAATTCACATACAAGAGTTAGAAAGGGGCTAGAGATGTAGCACAGTGGTAGAACACTTGCCTCGCATGCATAAGGCCCTGGGTTCAATAACCAGCACAGCAGAAACTTTTTTTGAAGAGAGTTAAAAATGTTTATATGTAAATACTACTAAGTTGCTAAGTATACTTGAAGCATATGAATATACACATTACATAGAAATATGTGCTTTAACAATAATTTGTTTTACTGAAAATCTTGAATACTAAATCAACTGTGACTCAGATTTCAAAAAGATAATTGTAGGACGTGATTATCTTTTTATTCCCAATGACCCACTTCACTGTCCAAAAGAAATTAAAATAGCTGTTGTGACATTTATCCAAGAAAATCATTCCCAGCATCCAGCCCTCTTTTTTCAAAAGTCAATTTGCATTTGGAGAATGGTTTTAATAGCAGATTTTTTTATCAGCTTGGAATTTGATAAGCTGATCGGCTTGATATAAAAATTTGAACTCCAATTTCACACACTGTCTAGAAAACTCAATATCATTCCAGAGATAATATGAACACCAATACTGTTCGTTTTGTTTGCAGCATCTCCAAAAGCTGTTCTTTCTATGTGAACGGTCAGCTGCCTTGTACACGGTGTGTCAGCCACACATCCTGTTACTCTCAGTAGACACAATGCACACCCAGCCCACTGCAGAACCTTCAGGTTAGTGAGGATTTTCCCATTCTCATGTGTTTCTGTTTCCCTTCTTTTAAAAAGCCTGTTTTCCTTGCTTAAACTGAGTTTATCAAAGGAAAAAAAAAAAGATGGCCGTTTATAAAGTCTGTACCATAATTGTGACTATTTTCTAAAGTTCTTCACTTTCTAGGTTCAAAAAAAACAAACAAAAAAAAAAAAACAAGAAAAGAGATAAGCTTCAGATTTTCTGAATTTCTCTCTCATATTACCTTTTCTGTCCAGAAACACACAATCTGGGAAGTTGCTATTTTGGATCTTATTTTCATGAAGGAAACGGAACCAAGGGGGGTGAAAAACAAACAAACAAAATCAAAGAAACCATTAAAATCAAGAAAGTGGCTGGGCTTGGTGGTATATGTCTGTAATCCCAGCACTCAGGAGGCTGAGGCAGGAGGATTGCCATGAGTTACAGGCCAGCCTGGGCTATAAAGTGAGTTCAGAACCAGCCTGAACTACATAGCGATACCCTGTCTCAAAAAACAAAACAAAAGAAAGTGATACTGCATGATGGGATCTTTTGACCCTGTGAGGGTAGTGATGAGACTGGGCCAGATGCTGCAAACATGGACTCTTGCACCAGCAAAGCTTTACGAGGTAAGGAGGGGTTCAGCCAAATTGCAGTATCAGGTAAAGTGCATCAGCAAGTGGTCAAGACAGTAACTGAGGTGACTAACAGTGTGACAATTCCCACTAGCCAGAGGCACAGTCCCAAAAGATGCTTTTGCTTGTGACAGACTTAGACCACCAGGTGGTCATGGCTAAGTTGTCCCAGAGGCTGTTAAATTTTCGTGTGCCTGATGCCATTAGCCTGTCTAAAACAAGCCAGGCTCTGGGCCTTATAGTGGTGTTAAAGGACTTCAGATGCTTGAACTTTGGTGGTTTTTTTTAAGAGCACAAGAGCTGAGGCAGAAAAGAGAGCCAAAAGAATGTACATATCAACTCCATTAGCAATAGGACCAGTTAGCACGACTGGTAGTCTTAGACAAAATGTGTTTAAATCAGGCGTTGTGATGCACACCTGTAATCTCAGCACCTGAGAGGCTGAGGCAGGAAGATCATCACAAGATCAAGCCAGCCTGGGCTACATAGTGAGGGCCCGTCTCAAAGTAAAGTGAAACAAAATGACATGTTTAAGTGATCAGCATGTCTCTGTGCAGAGCTGGATAGAATAGGACCCATTGTTAGGACAGCGGTGGAGACAGGCACAGGAGGAAGACTGACATCTGTAGGCCAGAAGAGTCTGCTTTCTGCAAAAAGCAGACTTAGGGTCCCAGAGAGGCAAGCAGGGTCACTGTTACTACAACCCAGGTGTTAGAGCGGCTGCCCACTGCAAAGCTAGTGAGGAGCTAACAACGCATTGTCTAGCTGGGGGACCTGCAGAGTTGGTGAGTTTTAAGTTGAAGATATAGGGCTTATTTAGGGTTTTTTTTTTTTTTGGTGATAATTTCTCTTTTTATGCAAACATTCCATTTTTGTGGCTTCATGAAGGTTTTGTGACAGGTTTGTCATGAAAAAAATCTGTCATGCTACAAAGGTAATAATTTACCGTGCCCAGGGATTTATCACCTCCCCAGCCACCACCACAACTTCTCAAAACGATGAAAGGATTAAAAGCAACAAAGTCTAAAATTTCCAAAGAAAATTCATTCTGAAATATTTTTCTTAATCTTGAATTATGTCAAAGTTTACAAAAAGGTGGACTTTTTTCCTTTTTTGTTTTTCTTTCTTTCTTTTGAGATGATGCTTCACTATGTTGCCCAGGCTGGTCTTGAACTCCTGGGTTCAAGTGATTCTCCTGCCTTAGCCTCCCCAGGCTAACTGGGACTACAGTTGCACACCACCGTTCTGGTTAAGATGGCTATTTTTAAAAGCAGCTGTTTGTTTTTCTTATTTTCATACTCTGCCATGCTTTATAGAAAAGCACAAAATAAAACAAGGACAGGGAAACAATTTCTAAAATGCTTCCTTTAAGATGTCATTTATAGTTGAAACTTTGTAAGGAGTTTGCCTTTCTATTCTAGAGCCTAACTGCATGAGGCTCTACCCCTAATCCTTTTGGCTGTGACTTTCTTTTTATATACTATATCTCAAAATAATCCCTTTATCTGTTATCTTTATGTGTTCTTTTTTTCTCTCTCTCTGTTCTTAATATATAGTCTTTGGGGCTGGGCATTGAACCCAAACTGTCACACATGTAGTACTAGGCTAATGCTCTACTACTGAGATACACCCCAGCCTGACTTCTTATGCAAAATTAATATTTATCTACCCACTCCACCCACTGAAGAATGTTCCCTCCTCCCAATGTTAGTTACAAATCACCTTGGTTTAGTTCATTATTTTGATCATAAATCTGGATAGCTCAGCCATGGAAGTTTTTGTGACAACTCTCTCCCAGACACTGGTCTTTAATAGATTTTCACTTGCTCTTTCTCAGATTCATCCACACACTCGGGAAGAAACCCACAGCAGGATTGGGAGAAGGAGCTGCCCGATTTGTCCTGAAAGATGTAACCCAGAGCTGTAAAACCTCTCAAACAATTCTCGCAACATTGGCACCTCCTCACTCAAGAGTTTCCTGCTTCCTGCAAATTGTGGCAGCTTTCTGGAGATCTGGGGAGAAGTAGCTTACTTCTGGCTGGCTTTCCACCCAGAGTCTTGGGTTTCAGCCCCATTCATGCTATAAATTAGGTATCACTCATTGGCTTTCCCAATCTTGGTTGGCATCTTTTTGTCTGCTGTCATTTCCGCTGCAATTCTCTTTGTTCTGTGAGTTTGTTCCTCCTTAATCCTTTAATATGGTTTTAGTGTGGTTTAGAGAGAGATTACAAATAAATGCATCTGTTCAATTCACCATGATTAACTGGAAGTCTTTTTGCTTATTATTTGCAAACATAATTTCCTATGGGCACTTTTTTTCCTTGGAAACATAATCACACTCACACCTATTTCTGTTTTGTCTACTCGAAACCATTGCAGGTAAGTCTGATTAACTAAGTGCAATGGAATTTTTAGACTGAGAACAACTCTCAGACTTAAGCAATGATAAAGTAGATGAAATTCATATTTAATGCGTTTAGTTCCCCCATTCTTTCACTTGTTTCCCCACTTGATGGCACCATTCTCTGATACCCTTATCTTCATGTTCCTGCTATAAGACTAGATGGAGCAAGCTGAAAATGTATTAAAAGTGATTGACATCACTCCTCTAGCATGGTGGTTGATTGACTAATTGTCAGCTTGGGTGGGAAATGCCCAACTGAACTTAGTAAGCATGGTTCTTTGGCATGAAAGACCCACTTTGAGGAGGATTACTGTCTGAAGGAGAATGGGAAGGATTTCAGCTGATTTTCCTTGGAAGAGCTTTGGCTATTCTCTTTGCTTTCACCTTGGACATTGTCTTCCGCTTTCTGCAGATTCTCCAGCTTCCAGCACTGGTCTTTCTGCCTGCCCTGCTGCTACAGCCTCTTTAGCTTCTAGCCCACTCTTCCAACCTCCCTGCACAGACCCCTGTCTTCTGTCGCAGATCCTTCAGCCTCCTGATGTGGGTTCCTGCAGGACAGTGTCGTGGGCTCCAGGCCTTCTCCTGGGTCCTTCACATCTCTAGCCCCAACAGATCGTTTGCACTCTTCTACATTTGACTCTACAGGCGGCGACTGAAGGCCAATTTTGTACATTTCTGTGCCCTGCATTAAATCTGATTCAGAGTGTGTAGTCTTGGACAAGCCTTGCCACACCCCTAATACATCTAGGTATTAGTATAATGAAAACCTGTGAACTAAAATGAAGGTAAACTAGAATTTCCAAAGTCATATTTTACAAACTGTTTTTGGGAGCAAGAACATATTGAAAGGAGAGGAATGGGAGGAGGGTGAGAAGGTACATAAAAATGAAATGGAAAGAGGTAACAAAGAAGATAGTTGAGTTGCAAAGTCCGATTTCAAGAGTTAATTCATTTTTCTTCCAAAACATGCAAATCTCAATGACATTGTCTTACTGTTCTCTCACTGCTGAGACAAAATACCCAAACCTAAAATTAAAGTGGGAAAGGTTTTTTTCGGCTCACAGTTTGTAGAGGTTTTAGTTCTATAATTGGCAGGCCCCAAGGCAAGGTGGCACGTGGAGGAGGGACAATAATTCATAGCAGTGGAAGACAGCAAAAGCAAAAGGGGAGAAGCAAGACTTTTTCTTTCCTTTTACCATATGCAGGCTACTTGCCCTAGGGCAGGTGTAGCATCCACTGCCTCAGTCCTAGCACTAGACAATGAACCAATCACAAACTCTAGATTCAGTTGCCTTCCCTGATTGCATGAGGTTTGGGGGGAAAGAAATCCAGACACAAACCATTACAGACACTGAGGTAAAAACATTAAGAACACAAAATTCCATGTGACTTCAGAAGCTATTAAGAGATTGGCTTGATGGTACATGCCTGTAATCTCAGCTACTCCAAAGTCTAAGGTAAGAGAAACATAAGTTCAAAACCAGCATGGGCAACATAGGGAGACCCTGTCTCAAAACTGAAAAGGAAAAAAGGGGTATGGGTGGGCTGGGAATGTAGTTTAGTGGCAGAGCACTTTCACAGCATGCAAGAGGCCTTGGGTTCAAGCCCTATTACCACATGGTAGGGAAAACTAGGGGGAGAAGAGAAGGGACACAACTATGTTGTTATGGTTTATAAGCCTCTTCCTTAGGTTGGGACTGACTAGAATTTTGTCCCAGTGACAAGGAATATAACTAGGGCATATGTGAACATCCCTAAAAATTCTCTTATGTCTTGTGAACAAAATTATAAAATGCAAGTGTTCAGATTCCATTTACACTTAACCTAGCTAGTGTTAATAAGTGGCCTGACTTCCCTGGCCAATGGTATTAGCAGCTAAAGCGCTGCAGTTTTAGATCAGGGACTTATGTTCATGGCCTACCCCTGCACAGTGTTTTGAGATGATCAGCAAGGAGGTCTAGTGATGGTTAGAAATGATTGCTGAACCTTTCTGTGCTGCCAGGGCTAATACAAGCAGGGAACTGGAGCTCTTGCTTATGAAAAAAAAATGTGGGGAACCCACTTTATGAATCATACTTAAAAGTATGTTTCTACCTACTTTGGAGATAAATTTTAATTTGCTCATCTGGAAAATGGATTGGCCTAGATCCATGGTCCCCAAAGTAGGGGTGGGAACCAAAGCTGTCTATCATTAAATTTTCACCAATCCACAGAAGATAGAGACCATATCGTGAGTTATTCATCAAGCCAACTTTCAGTTTAAAAGACTGTGGTTTATTCTGAGATTGTAGCCCCTCTTATGAAACAGTGATGATAATGGACAGCACTTTTTTTCTTCTTCTTTCTCCCCTCCCCCACCCTACTTCTTTGGATTATTTTCACTTAATAAAATTAAAAAAGTTGATGCATTTCTTTTGGACACCAACATTTATTTAAAAAGATCCATATTAGCTAAAGTATCTTCTAAGATTGATGCAAATTAATTTAAAATAGTTCTCTAATTTTTCTTACAACAAAGAATCACAATTCTTTCCAACCTCAGTCTTTCTTTTTATATTGTTATTATGCTTCTGTGGTTATTTTTAAGTCAGGAGGGGAAAAGCATATTATTTAAAATGCGTCACGTACTTAACTGACAGTCAACAGTGGTAGCTTGAAGGTCCACCTGGGTATGTTGGCAGTGGCAGATTTAGAAGAGAGCTATAGCACTCATCTTCAAAATGACATTACACAATACGCGACTGAATTTTGTTGGATTAATGAAAATAGCATTAATAGATTTCAATTTCATTAGATTAAGAAGATGTCAATCATCCATATCAAAAAATAAGAACAATAAGTGTGTTGAGTGTGGTGGCACACACCTGTAATCGCAGCACTCAGGAGGCAGGGGCAAGAGGATTGTAGCAAGTTCAAGGCCGGCCTGGGCTAGATAGTGAGCTAAAGGCCGGCTTGAACTATATAGAGAGACCCTGTCTAAAAACAACAACAACAAAAGAATACAAAGTATTCCTGAAATCATTCCAGTGTCAGTCTTCAAGCTTATAATCTCGTCTTGGTTTTGATTCTGTTGTGATGTACAGTCAAACCTCAATATCTGTAGAGGACAGTTTCAGGATGCCCAAATTCTCTGGTGCTTAAGTCCCTTATGTAAAATATTGTAGCATTTACATATGACCTACACACATGCTCTGGAATACTCAAAACTACCTCTAGATTATTTATAATACCTAAATCAATGTAAATACTTATTATACTATATGGTTTAGGAAATAACTACAAGGGGAAAAGTCTCTACATGTTCTGTACAGATACAAATGCTATTAGGCCTAACTACACTTCTGAATGCTTGACTGTAGACAGTCAAATGAATAAATATATTCAGTGGCATGCACTGGAGTTCTCCGTGGCTAATAACATCAACCTAATCCCTGTGAGGGCTGGCAAGTGCAATGTCAGTGCTTGACAAGAACAGATGTTCTATTGTCTTTACACGTAAAGATCACAGTTATTCTATCAGTATTAGGTGAGGATTCAAAGAGTTTAGCTCCTGACCCAGCTCTGTGATTCTCTTTGGGATCTGGCCAAATAATCTCACTCTATGTGCCCTCAGTTTCCTAGTCTATAAATGAGGAAAATAACATCTCATCACATCCTTAAGACATGCTTGTGAGGCAGATAACAGCCAGAAAAATCATTTTAAAAATATGACACACCATAAAATATTAAAATATATGCTCAAATTCAATAAATAGCACTTATCACTGAGATTTTCAGAATCATTCTTATCTGTAAACAGCATCCCAGTCAAATGCTATAAATTAGTGTAACTTCTGGTTACTCACATGTATCCACCAGATTCTCCATTTACTCTAAATTATTTATTATATCCCCATCAAACCACTGGACTTTATGCAAAAGTTTGTATTTTCTAAAAACAGTTCCATGAAGTAATTTCTTTATGATGGTTTATTGAGGGCTTTGTTTCCCTATTAAGGCCATGAAAATGTCTCACAGTTTTCTATGGAATGTATTTCCCTAATTGGTTAAGTTTTGTTTTGTTTTATTTTGTTTGGTACCAGGGATCAAACTCATGACCTTGCGCTACCATAGTCAAGGCAGGCGTTCATGCCGCTGAGCTAAATCCCTGGCGTAACTTGTTAAGTTTACAGGGAAGACACCAAATGATTTCAAAGTCCAGAACTCAAGTAGATAGCAGTCAGTGATTCATCTGAAGGAATCCTGGGCGGGGTCTAGATTTAGCTCAGTGGTTCAAGCGCTTGCCTGAAGGAATCCTAGCAACCACAAATCCATTAGCAATGGGACTTAGGGTCCTCCAACAGTGGTTTCCCCAAGATTTCAAGTCTGAGAATTCTGTGTTAATGTTGAAAGATTTCCATAAGAAATCTTACGATAAAATTAGGAATGCCTTTGGATGAATTCGTACTGTGCCAGTTAATAGTAATTGCCAATTTGACTGGATTAAGAGATTCCTGGCAAGGGCTGGAGATTCAGCTCAGTGGCATAAGCACCTGTCTGGCAAGTACAAGGTCAGAAGTGTGATCCCTAGTGCCAAAAAAAAAAAAAAAAAACAAAAGAGAGAGAGATTCCTGGCAAGATGACTGGATCAGCTCTATACTTATCAGTGGATTCATCTACCAGCACTTGTAGCTCAGGACACTGTGAATGGGTCAATGGGATGTAACTTTAGAGGGCATATCTTTCATTGGCTCTATTCCCATGCTCTGTTTCTTGGTTTCCATAGGTTAGGCATGGCCCTTCTGCCATGATGTCTCTGCCTCAGGACCAGTCCACCATGAACAAACTCTCTGAAACCATCATCTAAATAAATGTCTCCTCCTTTAAATTGCAAGTGCCAGGTATTTTATCCTGGCAATGGGAAAGGTGACTAACATATATACATCTGAGAATCAGCACACAGACAATAACGGACTGGTAAGCACAGGATCAAGTGATCTCACAGTTTTCAACCCATAAGATGACAACCACTGGCTTACACCTACCTCTAGCCAAGGTTTTGTCTTCCCATGGAAAATAATTTCTCACTTAACATGGAAGTAGCAGGATCCAAGATGGCTGATTGATAGGTAGCATGATAGAAAACCTCTCTAAAAAAAAAACAACTCAGATGCTAGAATCTAACACCAAGGAGAAGACCAAACAAAAGGAGAGGAATTCTCACGACCCAGGAAGAAACTAAGGAAAAAGAAAAAAAAAAAAAAGAAGCGTTGATGGAGGGGTAGAGCTGGGCACGCTCTGGTCACTGTACCGGGCATGTCTTAGAGTCAGGTGACTCACAATCCAGCTAAGGTCACAACCCTGCTGAGAGCAGGGGTTGGTGAGCTTGAGACCCTTGGTGGAAGGAGGTGCTGCAACAGGGAGTGGAACCAGCCAGTCAAGCTGCATGGACTTTGGTGAGTCATGGGAACTGGGTTCCCCAGAGTGTGATGACTGGCTAGACGACATTTTGGAGTTGGGCAGGACAGGCTTGAATCAACAACCAAGGTGGCATAGTTGGCAGCTCCTGGCCCAAAGAGGATTGGTGGGATCTGCTTGAGCTGGGCCATGCCCCTGGACAGGACCCAATAGCCAAGGATGAAGCTGTCCCGAACCTGTGACATCTGCACAGAACACACAAACATGCTGAAGCACTCACTGGTTGACTGACTTAGGGGAAGGGTTCTGCCCACAATGCCCCTGCATGTGCCTTGCAGATGGCAGCGGACTGTGGGCGGGGGGGGGGCACTTCCCTAGCCCGTGTGCTGCAGAAAAACTGCAAGCAATACGAAAGGCCTGGAGACTGCCACCACCCACCCATCAGAAAGAAACCAGAAACATGACAAGACAGAGAAACAGCAAAAGGCCTCCAACCACCGAACCAGGGAAAGTGAGTCCAAGAGAGGTAAATGTGGAGGAGGTTGAGGGCAGCAAACATACAACATCAGACATGGCCTAATCAGAAATAAAGAAATATTTCTGTGACCTCATCAACGAATTTAAATCTGAAATTCTAACTCAGGTGAAGCAAGATATAAGAAGATTAATAAAAGAAATCCTGGGTAATCCTCAAGAAGGCACAAATGGAAGAATGGAGGAACCCAGAGAAAGGAGAGAAACCTTTGATGAAGAATATAAACAAAATCTAGAATACATGAAACAGATCCAAACAGAATATCAGGAAATTAAAAACTCCATTGAAAGCTGGCAAAACTCCTTAACAGAAACTAAAGACAGACTTTCAAAACTTGAAGATAGATTTTCAATGTATGATCGTGAAAGGAAGGACCTCTTAAAAATAACAAGGAACCAGGAAATAATGATACAAAGGCTAGAAGATGACAAGAGGATTTATAACCTAAGAATAAAAAATGTGAACAGAGATGCAGGGACAAATACAAATGAAATAAAAAGGCTATTCACAGAAATAATTATGGAAAATTTCCCAAGCATAGGAAATGGAAGTGATGTCCAGATATATGAGGCATACAGAACTCCAGCCAGCTATAACCAAAACAGATCTACACCCAGACATATAATAATCAAGATCCCAGAAATCCATCACAAGAACAGAATATTAAAAGCAGTCAGAGAAAAGAAACAGATTACCTATAAAGGAAAACTCATCAAAATCACAGTGGACTTCTCGATGCAAACTATCAAATCAAGAAGAGCTTGGAGTGAAATATTCCAAGCCCTGAAAGAAAATAACCTGCAACCCAGATTGATGTACCTTTAAAACTATCTCTCAAAATTAATGGAGAGACAAGATATTTCCATGACAAAGAGGAACTGGGGGAGTTTGTGATCACCAATCCAACCATGCAAAGAATACTAAAAGACATTCTAGAGAGAGAAGAAAAACACCAGGATTCCAGGAACAATGGCAGAAAGGCCTCAATGAAAGGGGAAGACAGTGGAATAAAGGAGAAAAGTAAGCAACAATGACAGAAAAATAGCATAGCAGAGATGAGGCAGAAATATTGGCTAAATTGCTGTTTTGTTTTGACTGATTTTATTTGAATCTGTTATACCTGAGAGTATCAAGTCTAAGAGTAGAGGCAACTACTCTGAAGATGACAAGATTCAATAGGATACCCATTCTGGTTTGATTATTAACTACCTTTGAAGTCTCCAATGTTAGATTTTTATTAATAGTGCTATGTACTGCTAAGTTTAATTATACTATGCCTGATGATAGACAATTTTATTGAAAATAACAAGAGACATCATAGTAACTACCGTAGATCACCTAGTATTGTGGTTTTATAAGTCCTTTTCGTGTTTCTCTAGGAATTTGTATTGTTGATTTGTTATGATTTGTTTTTCCCTCTAATACAGAAAAGCTAGGTATACATGTAGAGACTTACACATGTGTAGAACTTCTAAACAGTTTACGAGAATGGATTATAGTTATTGTAAAGAAAAAAGAGAGAAAAAGAAAGTATTCTAAAGGATAGAACTGCATGTATGTTTAAGTGTGTAGGATTGATAACCATATTACGAAGTTTTTGTTGGATAGATGAACAGAATCGGTTGCAGTCTCACTATTTAAATGTCCACTTTGTAGGCTTTACTTTTGTAACTTGAACAACTACTTCTAAGAGGAATATGTAATTATCAACTAGTGACTTCTTACTGGTTATTATTTTTGTTTTGAAATCTTGTATTATTTCTACCCTCTTTCTGTTTCATTTTTTTCTTTAAATAAAAATAAATAAATAAATAAATAAAATGGGAGTAAATAAGAAAATGCAGAAATTAAGGTGGCAAGTTTCTGGCTTACTGGTTCTCTTTTTGAATCTGGGAAAAGGTTAGTGTTTGACTCAAATGATCTCCTATTAGGGAAAATAAACCTCAAGAAGTATCAAGTTGTTGAATCTTTTAAAAATCCTAATTGAAAAGTGTTTATTGCTTGTGACAGTGATTCTCAATAATGTCAGTTTTAATAGTTACACATTTTATAACAAATATTCTGCCATGACTTCCTTCTGAAAACCTCTTTATTATTACAGCTAAGTGATCCATCCCACAGAGTAACTCATTACTTCTCACGATTTTATGGATTGACCCGGCAGTTCTGCTTCAAATGATGTCAGCTGGCTCTGGGACACCTAAAGCATTAAAAATGTCCTTCCTCGTATGACTGGCTGTTTGCTGGATTGCTACTGGCTGAGAGCTCAGCTGAGAGTGTCACCCTTGGGCCACACCTTTCTTCCGGGTGACCTCGCCATGTGATTTGCACAGCTCCTTCATTCTGTGGGGCTCAGGGAGGAAATATGGCAGCCAGAGACATAGCCCAGTAACAGAGCACATGCTTAGCATGTGAGAGGCCCTGGCCATACACATGTGTGAGCGTATGTACATACAACACACACACACACACACAGTGTCCCAGAAGCAAAATTAGAAGCAATCAACATCTCAGTGCTAACCCTTGCAAAGTTAGACAGTGTCCTTCTTCCTGTATCCTACTGATCAAAGCGGGTCACAGGACCAGCCCATATTCAAGGGACAGGAAAACAAACTCTAACTGATGATGCTGGGACGATGGGATTATGTTGTTAAAAAACCAAAACCAAAACACAACAAGATTTAGGATGGAAGCTACTATTGTGGTCATCTTGGAAAAAGAATCTATCACAAATCTTAAAATGAATTTCTCAGATAATATAATGTAACTACCTTATTAATAAGCAGAGAAATAAAAATAATTCATAAAATGTATATTTCAATATATAAATGCTCACATATGACTACAACCAAAAGTCTATTAAAATAGCCAGATCCTTGCATTGATTTAATGATTACATTTAGATTTAAGAGAAAATAAGAAGTTATTCCATAAAAGATGTATCCTGAAATAAACAGAGGTACTAGAACAAAACAAAAATAGTGCTAGCATAAGTATATGAAAAGAAAAATAACAGACAAATTACAGAGGAAATACAATATCCTCAAAAATGAGCTTGACCCTATCTAAAGTATAAGACCAAAATAATTTCCTCTTTAAGTATAGAAAACATTAATTATTTCAAAATTTTACTATATGCCAAGCATATAATTAACTTCTAGTACTTAAAGATTGTAGACCATACCTTTCAAAAGCCATATATGAATGGCTACCACTGAGCTACATCCCCATTCAAAAGCCATATATGAGGTGGATTACTAAAAAAAAAAAGTAAGAGACAATAGAGAAGGCATGTAATTGATGGCAGAGACATCTCAGAGTATTGATACCAAATATTAAAAGCATTTTCAACTCTCCTTAATATGAGATGCAATTTATCTTATTTTTATACCAACTGCACAGCTGTACTAAAATCTTTATCAACTATGTACCTCGTAATGAGAGAAATGAGCCAGTAACTTCAGGCACAGAATTTAAGAGCTCTTTAAAATTTAAACTTAGTAATCAAGATAAATAATCTGTTTTAGGGCAATCTTTTAGAATATAAAACTAAATTGTTAAAAAAAAAACCTAAAATGAACAAAAAACAGGATCTACAAAGGGGCTTTTTCCAGTAATTTGGATACAATATCTCTGTGTCACTTAAAATTTCCTCTCTATAATGACTTTTTTCTAAATCAGGACTCCTTTGGGTAGCTTTTTACCATCTTACTGAAGGACCACCAATTCATACTTGTGTCAAAATACTATCACCATGTTTGTAGTAAGGTATTGGGCTGGGGATGTAGCTCAGTGGTAGAGCACTTGTTTAGCATATCTGAGGCCCTGGATTCCATCCCCAGCACCGCCCATACACTTCCTACCCTAGATTTTAGTAGGATAAGGTTCAGAGTATTTTTTTTTTAACTCTAACAAGACACAAAAAATTTTTCATTGCACTTTGGGGCCATGAACCCCTCCTCAAAGTGCCAGCAGTACACCCACATACTTCTGATCATGTCAGACCAAAATACGCACACTTATTTCTAGACTTGCTAGCGAAGTAGCTACTGGCCTGTGTAGGAACTCGTGAAGATGAGACATCATCTGCTTTGGCTACACATCTAAGGTTGATTTGAAGTTTAATTAAGTCACATTTAAAGGCTCTTTAGGGTTTTTTAAAAATTAAAGAGCTTTTAAGATGCATGTTTGTCTTTAGAAACTAGACACAATAAAAGCTCAAGGCTGAATCAACCACAATATTAGTCAAATATCCAGTTTAAATCTCTACCATAGAGGAGATATAACACTACACTGTTGCTCATTCCTTTTCTTTTTCTAGTCACTTACCATTTGATGTGACTACAGTTGATCTGGATTTTTTACTCTTTTTCCTGGAATTGAGGCTTCCTTTGTCCCTCTCTCCCTTCCTTCTTTTTTTCCTTTTAAGATGGGGGTTGGGATGTGTTCATGAAAGCTGGCCTTGAACCCTAGGTTTAAGCCATGCTCTTGCCTCAGCCTCCTGAGTAGCAAGGATTACAGCCACAGGCTTCCACTTCCAGCTCCTGATTTTGATCTTGACAATGTATCATGCACCTCAAGAAATACTTTCTCGGAGGCAGAGCAAGTGTGAGGCCTTGAGTTTGATTCCTGGTGCCAAAAAAGAAAAGAAAAGAAAAGAAAAGAAAAGAAAAGAAAAGAAAAGAAAAGAAAAGAAAAGAAAAGAAAAGAAAAGAAAAGAAAAGAAAAGAAAAGAAAGATTTTATTTTGGATTACTTCACAATAACAACTTTTTTATTCCCCAAAAGTTCACAGGAGGGGCAATGTCCAAAGAAGAAATGTCCAAAATCCCAACACATTAAAAAAAAAATCATACATTTTGCTGCAGTTACCAATTCTAAAAGCATGTGTAAATTATAGGGTCTGGGTTATTGTTTATGTGGCAGCAATTGCAAAATCATATTAATTGAAAATAATTTAAAGTGCACTGATAAGTTTTCCACTCCACCTTAATGGTGTGCTAATTAATGCCTCTTAAGGTTTGTGTATTTGACCATGTTGCTTCTTAATCCCACATCACAAACATTAAGTTAACCTACATTTAATTTAATTAGCAGTTCTAATTGCAACAGTCTGAGCATTCTTTATTGTGAATAGATGTATTGCATTACCAAAAACCAATCTTAACTAAAAACATCCCTGTATTCCTGATTATTTGGATAATTAAGAATTACAGCCAGGGCTGGGGATGCGGTTCAGTGGCAGAGTGCTTGCCTAGCACATGGGAGGCCCTGGGTTTGATCTTCAGCACTGCAAAACAAACAAACAAGCAATAAATAAAAGAAAAATTATGACTATCATTTCAATGGTTATGATATCAACTCTGATGTGCCACACACAAGTTGACTTTTGATGGGACACTCTGAATACTCTAGGATGTTATAAATTTTCCAAAATCTGTAACAGCCACAAAGATGGCTAAATTAATAAGTAACGTGAATTATACATTTTCTATTATAATACCTTACAATAAAGCCCAAAGATATTAAAGAGTAAGACAATTTATAAATGACTTCTCTTCTGAAATTTCTAAAACATGCAGTTTTCAAATGGCCTACAAAAATCAGGTCTTCTATCTTATAAAATTCAGTATCAGTAGGAGACATCTCCTAAATAACCTTTCCAATACTTCCCACTTGTTTGGTAAAGAGATAAGTCCCTAGTGAGATATTTTTAACCTAGTTATTGATTTATGGTCTTGAGCTATTTCATTAGGATGCTCTCCTGCCTGTTTAGACAACCTATTTTTGGTACAAGAATCTAGGCCAAATACAAAGTTTCTGGAATAATTTCTAGTATACATATTGTTGAAAAGTTTCTACAAATATATCCTGAGTTCAGACCTTTAAAATTATATTAAACACCTAATCTAGGCTGGGGGTGTAGCTCAGGGGTAGAGTACTTACCTAGCAGTTTCAAGGCCCTGGATTCAATACCCAGCAGCACATAAAATGATAAAATAAATAAAAGCAAAACCCAAAACATGATGTAAAGTATTTGTTAGATGCTCCAATAAAATGTGTTTCCCTAAGGGAAAGGTAAGAATCTAAGGTCTACATTCTGCAATATGGACAGAATTATGCTCTACTTGAAGCATGAAATGTTCTGAGCAGAAACTTCGTCTAGCAGTGGTCCATCTATTGGCCACCCCCTAACATGCATTCAATAACTATCTACACTATATAGTTCTTTTGCTCAAAACATTGAAAATGTAGGGAAAATATGGTAGAGGATAATACAGAATCACTGGTAGCTGCATGTAGTGTGGTTATTTGTTCTCATGGTTTATTGGTTTATGTCTGTGGCCCCCAGGCCTCATGTGTTTGCACTGTGCATTTGTGATTGGTTCATTGTCTAGCGCTTGGATTGATAGTGTCAGTGCTACACCCGCCTAGGGGTGGAGCCAGCATACAATGTAATGGCTGGAAGAAGGCGTGTGTCTCTCTCTCTCTTGCCTTTCTGCCTTGCTGTTTGCCGCAGCCATGAACTGCGGTCTGTCATGCCATCCTGCCTTGGAGCCAACTAAGTATGGACTGAGACCTCCAAAAACTGTAAGAAATAAACCTTTCCTATCCCAACTTTCGGCATCATGTATTTTGTCTCAGCAACGAGTAAAAAGTAAGACATTTGTACTGAAATTCCACAAGTACAAAGTTTGTAATGTATTTTCAAATCTTGTCGAATAGTTTTATCATTCCTACAAAAATGAGGCATAATGTTAAAACTATAAAATCATAAGAAGCATCCTCCTCAAGAGCCACAGCAGCGTATGTGTGAGAAGAAGCTACTGCCCACAAAACAAAGGCGTCCCTGAAGCCTGTCTTGCATGGGCTTCTAAGATCCAGAACTTAATTTTGTATTCTTTTTCTTTAAAAGCAAAAAAAGATCCTTGAAAATTGCATAAGCAGCAGGCCTCATAAAACCTGGATATGCCCCAGCTGGGTGTAAACAATATGTGATTTGCATAAAATGAGTATATTACTTAGCCACGCTGTTTCAAAATACTACCACCAGAGAGATATACCAGGTCCCTGGATGACAAAATTCAATACTATTAAAATGTCAAGTCTTTCAAAGTTAAATTTCAAGTGCAATAAATATTCCAACTGTATTTAGAAAAATGCAATAAAACTTTGGGGGGAAAATCTGGGAAACATCTGGAAAGAAAATAAGAGTCATTAAGAAATTTTTGTAAAAGATGATTAATTGAGTATGAGGTACTGGGTTGAGAGGAAAATGGTTGTTTTCCAGATACAAAATATATTTTGAACATTTGATAATTTAAACAATGTAGTAGTGGTACAAAAATAGACATGCTGAAACACAAAAGAAAGAAAAATATACACATTGACCAAACCAAACATTAGGACCTGTAAAATTAATAATCAATAAAAGAAGCACCAAATTCACTGGGGAAGAAAAGAGGTGTTGAGAAAATGGTAATGGAGCAAGTGGTTAGATAATTATGTATTAATCTTAATTATATACCATTTTTTCAAATAAGCTCCAAAAACAAAAGGTAGACATAATAAAGGATATGAAAGAACAAAATTTGATTTTACTTTTTAAATTTTAGGACAGAATTTTAGTGGATGGTTGCAATTTATAAATTTGGTAATATAAATGAATATAAATGTTTCAAAATCTTAATTTTAAAACATGGACTCTGAAATCATTACTGTGATGAAGAACTTCTGGTCCTCTTTCTGTTCCCATCTCCTTTCTGTCTCAAATCGGCAGAATCAAAAGCTGGATACTTTCCCGCTAGACTATCTTATTGACTTAAAAAACTTAAAACATTTGAGCGTCAAGTCTAAAAACAAAATTTTGTGTTGCTTCATTTTACCTTGACTCAGCCAATCATAATGCAGTGGTGTCTTGGAAAATTTGCATTTATTACAAAAGTAACAGATAGCTTGGCTTTAAAAATCAGTAAATACATACACAGAATTATTTTCTTAAACCTAATTAGTCAAATTTTCTGGGAAAAGAAACACAGAAATTTGTTGTCCTGTTGCCTTTTCCAATTATTATGTGAGGACTCTAAGAGAACAAAGAAAACCATTTCTCTTCCATATTGTTCTAACATTCATTTTTTGTGTCAAAAATTTTGCTAATATAGAAACAAAGAAAAAGATATACTCTTTTCTTCTGAGTACACTGCATATCATATATTTCATTATATACAGATATGTTATTTCAGATTCGGTTACATTCTTTTATATCTTCTTTGGTGTATGTGAGACAAATAGAAACTTAATGGAAAAGAAACAAAACTTTAATAAGTTACAAGAGTAGGCTCTATATTGACCACATTTTCTGACTACCCAGTGATATTATCAGAAACAAATAAATGGATTTTGAAAAATCCAGTCACCAGGGGGGAAAAAAAAGAAACTACTCCTAAATAACTTTGAAGTTAAAAACAATTCCAGGCTATTTAATAGAAGATAATGATATGGGGAACGTTATATGTCAGAATCTTCATTATTTAAGCATAGAGCTATACTGTTTCATGATTTCTTTAAAAAATTAAAATATACCAAAAAAACTTCAAAAGTTTAATAAGTGAAAAAATAAAGACAGTGATCTTATGAAGATAGGAAGAAATGGTAAATATAAAAGAGAAAGTAAAAAAAAAAAAAAAAAAAGAATCTAAGATCTTCAGTGACTCCTCTGGCACTTGAAGAGGATGTGCAAGTCCAAGGCCATTGCCGGGAGTGATTTTTGGCTGCCAAGGGCTCACTGCTGCATTGGCCTTAACCAAAGGAACTGGTATCACAAAGGCTTTTGTTCTTTCGCCAAGGAAAGCCAACATGCAATGACCACGCAGAGATTCAAAGACCCAGCCCTGCTGCTGTGATTGGCATGTGCTGCCTGGGTCTGGCTCATCTCTGAGGGCTACTTCAGGATGGTGCTCCCTGTGGGACAAGCTGAGGCCACCATTGCAGCTGTGTCTCAAGACAATGGCTCCTCAGGAATACTATTTCCCTTGCTTCCTCAAGTTGTTTCTGAGAATTCTCCCCACTGACTTCCTATCTGCAGGTCCCAAGGTCTCCATTCCTAAAGGTATGTGGCCTACAGTAGCGGGGAAAATGGCACCAGGGATGAGACCTTAGTGCTGGATCACCCACCACACAGAAAGCATGAAGACCTATTGCTTACGGTAGATGAGCATGGTTAGCGTCCCACCTGAGGTAGTGGTACAATCATTAAAAGGTCCATGGTGCTAGAGGTGGTGCATACCTATCAAGGCCAGCCCTCTCTTCTTGTTCGAAGATGGTGCAGAAGCCTCCTGCCTTGCAAGACCACAGGCAATCCCCTCCCATCCATCCCTACTTCTCTTCCTGGCCATCAGACAAACAAGGAGGATTAAATCATGGCCTAAAGATGCCTGCTGAGGGAGAAAAGCAATTAGAGCCCCAGAGGAGCCACAGGACCAAGCTAACACGTTAACAGCAGAAGCCATCAGAGTACTCAGTATGGTCACATCCTGATAGACCCATTGTGACTTGAAAGTATCATCAATGGAAAGTGCATTGAATACTTAACCTACCTAACCTTACCAAACCTATGTAACCTTACTACGCTTAGCAAATGGTACACACAGAGAACAGTTGTTTCCATCATTATTGTGTTGCTCACTGGATGCTGGCTTGCTGCCACTGCCAGCATCTCTAGAGAGTATCTTGTCACTATCACTAGCTCAGGACAAGATCAAAATTTGAAGGATGGTTTCTACCAAACACATATCACTTTGGCATAATCACCATATCAAAAAATTATAAGTTAAGCCCTTGTAAGTCAGGAACCATTTGTGTTTGATACTGATGCTGAGGGTGCTGGATGAAGGTGGGGAGAAAAGTGAGATGAAGGAGAGTTGATTAAATGGAACACTATGCTGTGAAATAGTATTTAACCCTGATGGCACCATGGCAAATGGCTGTCACACACTATGAATTCTCAGAAGCTTCTAGAACCAGTAGCTATATTAGGAGACAGGAAAAGACAGAACTTCTATAGCAGACAGGAAAACAAAGGATCAAAAGGTTCAGGAAAATGGAATAAGTGGAAATAACAATCATTTTCTCCTTATCCTTAAGTGATATACTCCAAGACTCCCTTAGGATGAAACAGGATAGTACCGAATCCTATATATACATACACAAATATAAACCTTTTCTATACTCACAAAGCACTTACCACATACTGCAACCATAACCACTGTGGCTTGAGATGCAGTAACAAAACTAGCCCAATTTTTTTTTTGCCTTCTTCATAATTTCATGGATAGGTTTGACCTTTCCATAGATCTTGGCAACCTGAGCATATAATTTTTTTTCTTTCCTGTTAAATTGGAAACTCTCATTTTTTCACTTGAAGGAGGTAGTTGATAATCTCTCTTTGGCATATCTGAATTGCTAGCATCACTACTCTGGCACTGTGCGACCTCTATTAAGGAATATAAGGTTACCTGAACACCAGCACTGTGACACTATGATGGTCCACTGGCCACCTGAGATGACTACTAAGTGACTCATGGCAGGCAATGTATAATATAGATACGCTGGACAAAGGGTGAGTCATATCCTGGACAGGATGAGGCAGGACAGAAGGAGATTTTATCAAGTTGCTCATAACTGCATGAAATTTTAAACTTAGGAATTGCTTCTGGAAGTTTCCTTTCAATGTCCCAGTCCACAGTTGACCCCAGGCAACTGAAATTGCTAGAAACAAAATCCTAGATAAAGGGGGAACTATAAAGTATGTCAGGCTAGGAAACCTACCTACCATGACACTCCTGTGAACAGGCCCAAAGGAAACTGTGCTTACTAAAGCAGAAGCAGGTGTTCACCAACATCCCTGTGAAGGTCAATGCAGTCACCTCTGTAAGTGTACAACGGGGCTCCCTGATAGCGATGGTGATGGCAGAGCCCTGCAGTGATAAAGGCAGAGCGTGGGTAACTATTAAGATGACTTTCAAGGTTAGAATGAAGAGGGGGAAAGGCCTGATCCATGGAGATATGGTGATGTTTAACAGAACACAGCATGGGTAGGAACAAGATGAATAAGGATATTGCTTAGACGGTACAATCAAACGGAATCATCAATGGATCCTCAGGAAATGAGAACAGTCACACCAATCAAAAGCAAAACATAATCACACTTTGCCTAGGTTCTGGAACTGAGCCACAACTGAAGCAGTGAACCCCCTAACTAAAAGGTAGAAACAATCCTGTCATTCACAGCAATATATATGATGAAGATTCTCCAAGTCCTTTTCCCCAAAAAGGACATAAGCCAATGACTTGGGAACACTAGGAAAAGAGAAATTTGCGAACATTTCAAGGAATGTAGGACCTAGGATTTGAACATTGTCATCACCCCACTCCACTCCACAAACCTAGTAGTAAAGGGGATCCTGGCTTCATGCACCTCTCAGCAGCACTGGATGTGGAATTGGAATGAACATGCTTGGTGGTTGGCAAAAATCTTCACACTGGCTCTTTGGGCATTTGGTGCACAAGCTGTCCTAGTGGGAAAGACTGAAGAGAGGTCTGAAGGTGTGTTCCCTTGCTCCAAGCTTGGCTAGTGAATAAAAAAAAAAGTGTCATATTGTGAATAGAATGGCAATAATTCCGACACCCTTTAAGATCTGAAGACTACAGTGGAGGTTCGCACCATACTTCCATTTATCCTGACCTTTACCAAAACAGATGGGGCCTGGAGGGTGACAGTGGACTGCCTCAACACTGGCAATCGGAGGCCCCACTCACACCTGGACTGGTGTGGCCTCGAGTGTATGGCACGTGGCCCTCCCACCACGAAGGACAATGGTCAGAGCAGTCTGTACTCCTGTGGGTTCTCAGACACCAGTGTACCCTTCCAGTGTACCTCCAGGACCGCATCATCAGAACCTAGCCTAGAGGGGCTTTCTGCACATTCTGCCAAACAGCATTCTATGAATGATACCATATTAGGCAGACCAGTGAGCCACAAGCCAAAGTACATCGGAAGCCTTGATAAGACACGTGTGGTCCCAAAAGTAGGAGACAAATCCTATAGAGAGTCAGAGATTCCACCCTATCTGGGAAGGTGTGAGGACTCCTGCAGGCTGACCTTCCACAAGTGACTGGCAAATGTGTTTCACATATCTTACCACTAAAAAAAGGCAAAATGCCTGGTCAAGAATACTACTTCAGCCTATTTATCCAGGGGCCCAAAAAGCTGTCAGTTTTACATGGGACCCAGGGCAAGAAAGGGCATTGCCAGAAGTCTGAGTTTTGTTTAGCCAAGCCCCAGGCAGTTCATGAAACCAAGAGATTTGATAAAATGGGAGCTATGTTAAGCCTCTGGATTTTATAGTGTTTTCTTATACAACAATAGATGCCGACAACAGAATGTAGTATCTGGAAATGGTGTCTGCCTTAAGAAATGAAAACCTGTGAAATTAGCTTTAGGATCAGGCTGAAGATGGAGGTTCTCAAAGATACTACCAGCAAACGCTTGGGAGACAGGGAGGAAACTACTATGGGAGGGCTAAAGAAAAAGGACCTGAGTCTCATTATGCATGATGCAAACACACTAAGAAGACCCGGGTGAAACTGTCACCTGCAGTCACGTGGGAAATTGAACTGCTACTAAGGGACTAGCGGGTCAGGGGAGGATATTTATAGGCAGACTGCTGAAAGTGCCGACTGTTTTTGTTTCATTTTTGTTTTTGTTTTTAGCTGCCCATGAAAAAAGCCTGTGAAAAAAACAAGAAAAACCAGAAAACAATTGTATATAGTCTTCAAATAGAATTTAGAGAAAATGTAAAGGAATCGAGATTTACTATATATGAAAACAGTGCTGTCTCTCACTTCCAGTCTCTGGTTGACAAAAACTTTTCCAGGTAAGAAACAGGTTCAAGGAGAAAAAAATATCAAATCTAAACCAGGCACGGTGGTACACACCTATAATCCCAGCATGGCGGAAGATGACAGTAGGATCCTTGTGAGTTCAAGGCCAACCTGGATTACACACAGTGAGGTCCTGTTGTGAAAAACAAAAATCAAAGCCAGGGCACTGAAGATAAAACATGGTTCAACCTAAATATGCTTCAGCATAAATTCAAATCCAGGTTCGGACTTCAAAACACTGTGTTGTCACAGAGCCTCTCAGCTGATCAAAGGCTTTTATGATCCATAAGAATATATCTCATGTACACTCTTGACCAAACAATAAGATTTCCAAGAAACATAAGGATATTGTCCCATAGCAGCATCATATGCTTGTCTCAGGAAAAAGGGCAAGCATGGCCTTTACCAAATGGTAATTACAGGATACTCCTAAACAGTATGTTTATTTTTAAGATTTTGCCTATTTTTGTATGTTGCATCCTGCTTTTAAAATTCAATGGCATATTTTTCCTACTTGAAGTTTTTCATGCAAGCATGTACAGTTTATTAACTTTCATTGACAGATAATATTCTATTATATAAATAGACTATATTATATATCCATTCATTTTACTTTTTGATTCAATAGAAAAAATATTATCATTGTTATTAATTGGAATATCTCTTCCATATTGTTTATTAAAGTTTCAATATCTTGTCTCTAAAGGCCTTTTACATTCTTTAAGATTCTTCATAGTTTTAGTTGCTCTTGGGAAAAATATTTATATTGTAAATGTATGGAAATATACTTTGGAAATGTTAAAAAACAAAGAAGTGATCATTGTTTTATACGGATTATTTTGTTATTCAACCTACTAAGTTATTTTATTAATCATAATTAATCTGTAAATTCTCTGTATTTCTGTGCTCACAATTACATTTGCAAATAATTAGAATTTTGTTTCTCATATTTAATTCTTTATTTAGCAAACTGTTGAGATCACCCAAAAAAAGGATGAGCAAAAATAGAAATAGTGTCTGTATCTCAATCTTAATGAAATAAAGTTTAACTGGTTAGTAAAAAAAAAAAATGCAGCACTGGAAAAGTCAAGATGGCCAATCAGTGAACAACAAAATACAAAGCCTCCCAGGAGAAACAACTCACATGCCAGAATAAAACACCCTGGAGAGACCCAGACAGAAGGAGATGGATCCTCTTGACACAGGAAGAAATTAAAACGTAAAAAAGCTCATCAATTACATTGGGACTACAACTAAAACAGCTAAAAATTACAGGACATAGCATTTTCACAGTGACCCACCAAGTGTGCAACAGCCTGAATCCACGCTGGCTGGCAGAGCCACTCAAACTTGTTCCCACTGCCACTCAGGAACCACAGCAGCACTGAAGTTGGGGGCTGGTGAGCCCAACAGAGAGCAGAGCTGGCAAAGGAACCTTCATTAATCCATGGTCAGTGCTGGGAATGAGATCCCCCCCACGGGAATGGTGTAACCAAACGGGCAACATGTTGGAATCGGGCAAGAGGAGCCTGAACTGGGAGCAACAGTGATTTCAGTTGGTTCCTATCTTCCTTAGAGCAAATTCGTGGGATTTGCTTGGACTGGGCTGTGCCCATGGCCAGGACCCAATGAGCCGCTCCAAATCAATTCCCTGGGCCTAACAAGCACTAATGGGGTGAAGGCCCCGGAAGTTTGGTTGGCCCGGTGGGAAGGGGCAGGCATATGCAGCCTCTGCTTACACCTCAGTGACAAGAGCAGGCAGGAGAGGGTGGAGGTCCCTCACCAGCGTGCTTCAGAGGAAACGTGGCCAACAGGGAAGGGGGCTGGGACCTGCACTGTAACCTGTGTGGAGGAAGCTGGGACCATGACAGGAGAGAGGGGCAAGAGGAGGCCCCCTGCCCAGAACCCTGAGAGCACTGATCCAGGAGAAGGAAAAACAAGGGAGACTGAGGGCGGCAAACACGCAACATCAGACATGGCTTCAACAGACATTAAGAGATATCTTCGGAACCTTTTGGATGAGCTCAAAACTGAAATATTAAATCAGGTAAAGCAAGATATGAGTAGAGTAATAAAAGAAATGCTCTCAGGAAGCATCTCTCAGGAAGATACAGACAGAAGAAGGGAGGAACACAAAAAAAGGAGAGAAACATTCGATAAAGAATATAAAGAAAACATAGAATACATGAAGCAGATTCAAAGAGACTACCAGGAAATTAAAAACTCCATTGAAAGCTGGCAAAATGCCTTAAAAGAAACTAAGGATAGACTATCAAAACTTGAAGACAAGTTTGCAATGTGTGATCATGAAAGGAAAGATCTCTTAAAAATAACAAGGAAACAGGCAGTAACAATACAAAGGCTAGAAGATGATAAGAGAATCTACAATTTAAGAATAAGAAATGTGAACAAAGAAGCAGGAATATATACAGGCAAATTACAAAGGCTATTCACAGAAATAATTAAGGAAAACTTCCCAAGCATGGGAAAAGAAAATGACATTCGGTTATGTGAGGCATACACAACTCCAGCCATCTACAACCAAAACAGAGCAACACCCAGACATATAATAATCAAGATACCAGAAATTCAATATAAAAACAGAAAATTAAAAGCTGTCAGAGAAAAGAAACAAATTACCTATAAAGGTAAGCCCATTAGGATCACGGCTGACTTCTCGACACAGACCATCAGATCAAGAAGAGCTTGGAGCAAAGTCTTCCAAGCCCTGAAAGAAAATAACCTCCAGTCCAGATTGATGTACCCTGCAAAACTGTCACTAGAAATTAATGGAGAAACAAGATGCTTCCATGACAAAGAGGAACTGGGCGAGTTTGTGACCACCAATCCAACCCTACAGAGAATACTGAAGGACATTTTAGAGAGAGAAAAAAAAATACCAGTATTTTAGGAACAGTGGCAGAAAGTCCTCAATGAGTAGGGCAGGCAGTAGAATGAAGGAGAAAACTAGACAAACAGGCAGAAAAATAGCATAGCAGAAACGAGGCAGAGAAGGATGGCTAGAATCTCTAACATAGGTGGCCTTGATACACTATATTGTTAATAGTGCACCAGGATTTAAAACCCACATTACTCACACTACTCTGCTTAGATGTATTATATTCTGTTCCAGTCACTCTACCTGTACTAGATTTGAGGGTACAAAGAGTAATCCCGAAAATAACAGGATATAGTACGGTAATCATCCTTAGTTTCCTATTAACTTAATCTAAAGCTCTGTTTAACCTACACTGTTTTACCATGACTGATCGTAATCAAATCTGGTTTGTTAGATCGCTGTTTTGTATTGATAGATTTTATTCAAAGCTGTTATGATTCATAGTATCAAGTCTGAGAGTATAGGCAACTGCACTGAAGATGACAAGATTCACTAAAATATCCACTCTGGTTTGATTATTACCTGCCTTTGAAATTTTATACTGTCTACAATGTCTTATTTTACTAATATTGTTATGTACTGCTATATTCAATTATACTGCTATATTCATTTATGCCTGATGATATAGACAATTCTATTGAAGATAATAATAAGAAACAACACAGCAATCATTGTAGATCACCTTGTACTGCGGTTTTATACAACTTTTTGGTTTCATGTTTTTATAGGAATTTTTTTATTTTGTCTTGCTACGTTTTGTTTTTCCCTCTAATACAGAAAGGATAGAAATACATGTAGAGATTCATGCATGTGTAGCTATTTACACTCTCACTGTTTGAATATCTACTTTGTATGCTTTAATTTTGTAACTTGAACAACTATTTCTAAGAGGACAATATGTAATTTACCAACTAGTGATTTCTTATTGTTTATATATTTTTTTAATTCTGTATTATCTCTACCCTTTACATGCTTTTGTTTCTCTTTAAATAAAAAAAATTAAAAATAAAAAAAGTAAAAGGCGGAACAGAAAGTGCTCTAAAGGATATACCTGCATTTATGTTTAAGTGTGTAGGATTGATAACCACGTTGCTAAGTTGTTATTGGATCATTGAACTTCTTTGCAGCCTCACTGTTTGAATGTCTACTCTATATGCTTTAACTTCATAACTTGCACAACTATGTCTAAGAAGACAATATGTAATTTATCCACTAGTAATTTCTTACTGTTTTTTTTTCTGAAATCTGTATTGTTGCTACCTCTTTCTGTTTTGCTTTTTTCCTCTTTAAATAAAATTTTAAAAAATTTAAATGCAGTTCATTATAATTTGATTCAAAAGAAATACACATTGTTTTTAAAGGGTCTGAATCCATTTGAACTGAAATTGAGACAATTTGTAACAACAACAAAAGTTTTCTGAGCTCCCACCTTCTACAGGCAAGAAAATTGCTTAGCTCCAAAGTGAGGACATTCACTGTGGGAAATGAAGGGTGTCAAAGAGCCCTGAGGTGGGCTGGAGATTTAGCTCAGTGGCTTAAGCACCTGCCTAGCAAGTATGAATTCAATTCCTGATACCAAAAAAAAAAAAAAAAAAAAAAGCCCTGAGGTTCATTAACTCTCACTGGAGCTTAGGGCTTTGGGTGAGTGGGAAACACACATTCCTAATCACTTTAATTGTAGTTCTTCGGAGTAAGAGGAAACATTCTTTGAGTGGTAGGAGCTACACCTAAGCAAACATCCCTGAGAAGCCAGATCAGCATTCACAACTGATTTATAAGATGATCTTCTAAATTCAAAATGGTGCCATATTGAAACAAGACTCCGGGGTCAGTTGTACTTTATATGCGGGAAGGATGTAAATTGTGGCTAGAGGGAGGGCTATGCCAGCTATTCTTCAAAAACAACATTGAGTAATTCTGTTTCCCCTGCATACAGGCACTGCTACTCCCATCTAAGACACAGCTTATGCCCCACTGAATCTGGGTTCACTCACGATTACACTGACAACAGAATGCAAAGGAGGTGATGTCCTGCACCCTTCCAACCCACAAATTAAGAAGGCAAAGCAGCTTCCACTTCCTTTCTTTGACAAGCCAACATGAGGGGCCACACAGTAGGTACCAGACAACAGCCCAGCCCCAGTTGCAGCCCTAACCACCTCTAACTGCAACTGCATGAAAAACTCTAAGCAACATGAGTGGAAGAGCCTCCCTTCCCCAGGAGGAACCCCCGCCAAACCACAAAATCATGAGATACAACTGAATGATAACGACTAAGTCTTGGATCCTTTGTTACGTAGCAACAGACAAAAAAACAACCAGGCTAAAGAGGTGGGAAGAGGGATGTGAATGAGCTGATGGTGGCGACATGAAAATGTATCCACACATGAAATGAACCAGTCATTGCCACTGCTGAGTATTCTATCTACTACAAGCAGAGGCTAACAGCAAACCCCAGCAGGCCACACAGTCAAAGACACCACTGATCCCTTGGGGATGAGAGAATTGCCTTGGACACCTTCCTGCTTGAGAGTGGTAGTGGCTCCTGATTTTGACTTCCCTTTGGCAACCAAAGAACCTTAGGTAACACCACTAACCCCAAGGACTGGGGTTCCCCAGTGACATGAAATCCCACATAACATTATGGGATATATGTAGCGGGCCACTTTTCTTAAGGAAGGTAAAGTGGTGGCATACAACCAAAAGGTCAACTTTTTTCATTTATTATGTTATCCAGAAGCTGTTAGTCTGACAGAGGTGTATGATGGCATCTTAAAGACCCAGTGTTTAAATCAGAACTATGTTGGTGACAATACCCTGTCTAGCCACACCTCAGGATGGCAGACACTGGAGATCAAGGACCTTTTATTTGTCACGGTGCGCCCAGTACACAGATGACTGGGTTGAGGATCTGGCAACTGAGAATGGTGCTCCTGCAGGAACAAAGCCCTGACTGCAGCCCTTGCTGGGAGGGTTGGTTCTTGAGAGCTCAAGGTTGCATCTACTTTGAGAACTGTCAGAAACTGCTGTTCTCAAGGTTCTGATCCTCCCTGCAGTCATTCAGCCCTGAGATTGGTTGGTGTGGAGTTTCAATCTCTGGTCCCCCTTGCTGCGCTTTTTGGATATTTCTGAAAGGTGTTCTCACTTTCAGGATTCGCCACAGGATTACTTAGGGCCTCTATAAAAACAGCATTGTATTTCAACTCCTCCTGCTCCAAATCTCATTTCCTTTATCCCCTCAGGTACTTCCTCTCAGAGCACCCCTCTTTAAACCTCTTGCACCCAAATCTCATCATCACAGGATCTGTTTCCCCAGAAATCCAGTCTGTGACAAGTTGCTAGATCAATCCAAGTTTGTATGAGTATAGGTAGTCATTCTGCATTTCCCTCCAGACTGAGCCAGGATCAGGTGACCCATTTCCATGCTCTCCCCAACTCTTAGAAGTGTTTGACCTTCAAACTTTCACCAATCAGGTGCCTGTGTAACAGTAACTCATCTCAGATGTGATTGGTATTCTCCTGATTACTAAGTTTAACATCTCTTCATAGGTTTATTCGTTTGCTATTAGGTTCTTTTTTTTCTTCTTAAGAATACGGGGCTGAGGATTTAGCTCAGTGGCATAAGCACCTGCCTTGCAAGGACGCGGTGGTGAGTTCGATCCCGAGTACCAATTAAAAAAAAAAAGATACATAGTCCATAGAGGATCCCAGCGCTGGTTTTATGAGTTACAATACTTGGCTTAACATGATGTTCCTTTAATAATGTGGTTTTGTGTATGTGTGGTTTTGGGGGGTTGTTTTGTTTAGGGTTGTTGTTGTTTTGTACAGAAATTGTGTACTGAGCTACACATCCCCAGTCCTTTTTTTTTTTTTTGAGCTGGGTCAAACTTGAGACCCCTGCCTCAGCCTCCAGAGAGCTGGGATTACACACGTATGTCACTATCCCCAGCTACCTCTTCAGCTTTTGTGAGATGCAATTTACCTATTTTACCTTTATGGTGGGTGGAGATTCTTTTCTGTCTTATTTAAGAAACTCCCTATTATGAGGTCATGAAGGTATTTACCCATGTGTCTTCTAAAGGTCTTATTGTTTCATTTTCACATTTGTGTTTATGATCCACTTGGAACTGACGTCATACGGTGTGAGGTATGGGTTCAATTTTGTGTTATCCCTCCATCCACATACTACATATTGAAAACTTGGTCCTTTCTCTAGTGTTCTTCTTTCTTTCTAACCGACTTTATTTTTCAGAAAAGTTTTAGATTTACAAAAATTGAGAAAATAGCACTGAGCATTGAAATACCCCATATTCAGCTTCCTTTGTTATTAACACTTTTCAGGATGGCATGTTCGTTACAATAGATGGGCCAATATTGATATATAATTATTAATTAAAGCCCATCCTTCATTTAGGTTTGCCTGTCTTTTTCTGTTCCAAGGTCCTATCTAGGATGCCACCTTACATTTAGTTGCTCTGTCTCTTTACATTCTCTTCTTAGCCATGATAGTTTCTCAGACTTTGTTTTTGAGGACCTTGACCCATTGCATTTTACTGATCAAATATTTTGTATGGTGACCCTCTATTAAATGCTATCTGGTGCATTAAATGAGAATAGAGTGGGAAGGTGGGCTTGGGGGAGGAAGCCCACAGAGGGGTCATGCTATATAACACAAGGGTGTGTCCTGCCAACATGATTTGGGACCACCAGTGTTGGTTTTGTTTACTGAGCAGTGTCAGAAAGGACAATAGAGATGGATGAAGCATGGGACTTCTTCCCAAACTCCACTCTGATCTCAAGAAACATTTGCAACACAAAAATGTTTAACATGGGTATTTCTTCAACTTTTCTGACAGGTCTATGATCTTTTTTTAATATACCTTGTCCTTTCCTGAATTATACAAATACTAGAATTTAACATGGCCTTTCAAATGCTATCTATCCTTCAAAGCTCTAAATGATCTCAACATATATCTGAGCTCAGTTAATATTATAGACTGAAAAAAACTATGAATAAAACAGAGATCCTGAAAAATAGCAGTTATTGCAACATGTATAATCAGTGCACATTAAAATTTACAAAGCCTGAAAGAATGGCTCAGCATATCTAAAGAAGACATAGATTTAAAAAAGAGGAGCATAGGAAAATGATGGAAACCTTGAATGAACAATATAGAAAAGAATTACAATCCATGAGACAGATTCAAACAGATATCCAGGAAATTAAAAAGTAAATAAAAAGCTGGCAAAATCGCTTAAAAGAGACTAAAATAGACTTCAAAATGTTGAAGACAGGATTGCAGCTAGCAATGATAAAAGGAAAGATCTCTTAAAAATAACAAGGAATCAGGAATTAACAATTCAACAGCTGCAAGATGATGCAAAGAAGCATAATTTAAGAATGATAGGTATCAATGAAGAAGCAGGGGTTAACACATAGGAAATTAAAAGGCTATTTACAGAAGTAATAGCAGAAAACTTCCCAAACATGGGCAAAGAATCTGGCATACTGATAAGTGAGGCATATAGAACTCTAGCCATAACCAAAGTAAATCTACACCCAGACATATAATAATCAAGATCCCAGAAATTCAGCAAAAGAACAGAATATTAAAACCTGTTAGAGAAAAGAAACAGATCACCTATAAAGGAAAACTAATCAGAATCATGGCAGACTTATCAACACAACCATCAAGTCAAGAAGAGTTTGGAGTGAAGCGTTTCAAATCCTGAAAGAAAACTTCCAACCCAGATTGACATACCCTGCAAAACTATTTTTCAAAATTGATGGAAAAATAAGATATTTCCATGATAAAGAACAACTGAAGGAATTCATGACCACCAAATCAACCCTACAAAGAGTGCCAAAGGATATTCAAGAGAGAGACAAAGATGACCATGGTTCCAGGAATAGCAGCAGAGGAGGATCACCAAACAAGACGGGCAATTGAATGAATGGGAAAATTGGAGGGCCAGCACAGGAGGACAGCAGGGCAGAGACAAACCAAAGTTAATGGCTGTAACCATTAATGTAGATGGCCATAAAAAGAAACACAGCAATAAAAAGAAACACAGGGAGAGTGGATCAAGAAACAAGATCCATCAATATGCTGTATATAAGAAACACATTTCACTGGAAAGGAAATTCATAAACAAAATCAAAGGTGAGAAAACAATTGTTCCATGAAACAGGAAGCCAGAAAAAAAAGCAAGGGTAACTTGCTCATCAACTGCAGAATGGATAAGAAAGATATGGTATTTTCATACAATGGAAAACTACCCAGCAATAAAGTAGAATAATCTTGAGGCTCTTGTAGGTAAATGCAACAGGAGATCATGCTCATGAGAAAAAGTTTGAACTCATACAAGTGAACCCTAGCATAAAAAACAGAAGGAGTTAATGGGATCCAAAAAGCGAAATAGTTATTATAAAAGTGATAGTTATTGTAAAAGTGAAACACCTGGGAGGGAAAGGTGGTTAACTACTGTTAATTTCTTATTGTCTTGTCTTGAACTCTTGTATTGTTTTCACAATTTTGTTAGGTTTGGACTTGTTCTGTCTTATTTTGTTAGATTTTACTTTATCTGATGGTATGGGCAGCTATTTTGAACATAATGCAACATATTTTGATAATCATGATTGGTTTCCTATTATCTTGTTCTGAAGTTTTCCAGTGTTTCATTTGTTTATTTAATTGGTTTTACTGTTTTGTTTTGTTTGATTTTATTGTGTGTGATGGTATGAACAGCTATTTTAAGGAAAATGAGACATTATGGTAGCCATTGCTGATTTCTTATCATCCTGTTTTGAAGTCCTATCATGCTTTCATTCTTTTGTTTTGATTGGTTTTATTCTGTTGTGTTTTATGTAATTTTATTATGCATGATAGTATGAACAACTTTTTGAAGAAATTGAGATATTAGAGTAACCATTGTTTATTTCCTGTTATATAACTTTGAAGTCCTGCAATGCTTTCATTCTTTTGATTAGTTTTATACTATTTTGTAATGTTTGATATTATTGTGTGTGAAGGTATGGACAACTATTTCAAAGAAAACAAGAGACATTATGGTAGCCACTGTTGATATACTGTTGTCTTGTTTTGAAGTTCTGTGTGGCTTGCATTGTTCTGTTCTGATTTGCTTTGCTCTGTTTTGTCTTGTTTTATTCATTAAAATTAAAAATTTAAAACACTTTACAAAGTCAATCTACCCGTGGATATTAAAGCAATTTTCCCCAAAATGTTTCCCATCTTTGTTTTGTGGTGCTGGAGATTGAACTCAGTGCCTCCTGCATGCCAAGCAAGTGTTCTACCACCAAGCTGCTTACTCCACTTAGTTGCCTAGTCTAGCCTTGAACTTGTGATCCTCCTGTCTCAGCCTCCTGAGTAAAGTGGGATTACAGCTTGTGCCATCTTGCATAGCTCCACCATTCTTATCTAAGTGCAAAGGCCTTGTAAGGAAATGTGCCCAGCACTTGACCATATAAGAAATCAAATATTTAGCATAAAAGGCAGTTTTACCCTCAGCGACCCACTTCTATTCTTATTCAGTTATCTTCCCTTATTTTCTGTCCTCTAAATCCTATTGATCTCCCAAATAGGGTGAAGCAGAACATCCTTAGATATTTAAGGTCAAATTTTAAACTGCCACCTCACAACTACCAACTGCAAACTTAAATTCCCGTTTCAGAACATCCTCACAAAGGTGTTCTGCAACTGGAATCTCTCTGGAAGCCCCAACTCCCAAATTTTAGCTGGGGACAAAGAATCCCTCGACTCTAGACTACCTCCCATGGCCCGGAATCCAGTCTTTATTCCCATTCCTCTTCAGTGATTTGCTTATGCCAACCTGCCCCCACTATTTGGGGGGAATCTGCATTTCATGAAATAAAAGGCCTTATGTCCACAGACCACAGATGTATGTTATGGCAGCAGCTTCACTTTTAATCTTTCTCAGAATCTTTTTAAACAATCACATAGCTGTAAAATTGGTCTCTTTATGAATCAATGGGAATTTTTACAGGCTTGTGCCATTTTCTACAAAATGCCAGCGCTTTAATAGCGAAACCAAAATAGATCATCTAAATGATCTTATAGTACACAAGGACAGGGATATTACTATGCCAAAAATATTTCTCAATCGATTAATACATAATGAAATGTTTAGATAGGGTATGTGTTTACGTTGACCGAGAACCGACAAATAGAGAACCAAGTTTTCCAAAGCGTCAGTTTAAAATCAGCTGGCAGCTTGAACTTGACACTGTTGAAACACATGGAGCAGGGTAGGGGTCTGCAGCAGCGCTGCCCGCGCCTCAGGGGCGCTCGGAGCTGCTGTGGCGCCGGCCGGCGCGTTGTGAACCCGTCACGCTCTGAGAGCCCCTCTCCGCAGCGCCCGGGAGACGCCGACCCGGGGAGCCCAGCTCGGGAAGCGCCCTCCAGGCGGCTGCGAGCGGAAAGCGCTTTAGTGGAGTGGCCCAGGCCGGCCGGAAGGCAGGAGCCACCGCCAGCGAGGGCGGATTCAGTCGCTGGAATCCACCCAGCGCATCCCAGGAGGCTGAAGTGTGAAGTCTGTTCAAAATCGCCTTGTAAAAAGCGAAGCGTCCCTGGGTGGGCTCGAACCACCAACCTTTCGGTTAACAGCCGAACGCGCTAACCGATTGCGCCACAGAGACTCTGACGGCAGCAGGCGCTCCAGCCACGGCCTTTAGGAAGAACAGCGAAGCGGGCGCCCGCCTTCCTCCGCTGCCTCACTCGCGCAGGGATGCGGGGCCCGCGTCTCCGCGCGCAGCCCCCGCCTCCCACCTGCACTCCGCACCCCACGCCGCGGGTCCGGCAGAGGAGCCGCTCCTGCCTCAGCTGCCTTCGCGAGCAGCGATCTTCCTCCCGCGGGTTAAGACCCTGCTTTTGTTTCAGACTCTGTGCAGCGCCCGGCGGGCTGATCTGCTCGCGTAGCTTTCTGAGTTGTATTTTCCTCCTTCATTTCAGATTCGAGTATTACTAAGGTTTATGCGCAGCGCCCGTGCGCTTGTTCTGTCACCCGGTGTCACGGTAACCCGGGGTCGGTGGAGTGGGGCGCTGGAAAGCGCGGTCACATTCCGGGCCGCGGCCCTGTGATTCATTCCTAAGCCCATCCTAAGCCTGTCTGAAAGTAGCCCATACTTAAACCACAGCTCACAAGGTGTTTACAACCCAGTAGGAGGCCAGAGAAGATAAACAACAACAACAACAAAAATACAGGATATGTGACTGTCCCCTGCCAAGTTTCGGGGCACATTCTGCTGGCCAACGCGCTCTGTCCCTATAAACGCCCCTATAAATGTCCCCACAAACACCCCAAGAGAACAGCCTTTCTTTTCTGTGAATGTTCCTTGGATACATTTTGAGAGATTCTTCAAAATCCCAGACCGTCTTTCCTTTTCGTTTTCTCTCCTCAAAGAATTGCTCCTTTCCCCTTGAGAAGATGATATTTTAAAAAGATTTAAAGAGCAGGAAATCGCTCTATCCAGAATCCCTGGAAAAAGAACTCAGACTTTTGAGCCACTCCCCGCCCCGTGCGTGGTGACAACTTAAATTGGCTTTGGAACTAGGTACCAACAGTTTTTAACAAAGCCTTGAGCTGTTAAACAGCTAGGAATTCACGCCAATCTACACCCCTCGGCCTTCAGCAGGCTTTCAGATGAGCGCCTGAAAATCCGAATGGGAAAAACCATCTAGGAGGCTTACACAGAGCACTGAATGAATCTGACTTCATTAGCTGGTGATACCTTTATACTTTATATCATGTGACTATATTTATATCTTATATACTAAAGCCACCAGGCGCTACCTTTTCTGCTTCAAATACCAAAATGATCATCCCGCCGGCATGGGTACTGCTATCATTCTTGTGCCTGCTCAGCTGGGCCAGACTGCAACTGTGCTTCCTGGCAGCCCTTCATTAAATATTTATCTTCCTACTTAAAATAATATTAGGCACAGTTGTGTTCAGGTCAGTATCTTTTGCTCCCATCTCTTTTCTTTGCTGGAACAACAGCACACTAACATTTTAACCCCAAAAATCCTTCTATGTCGAGTACAGCTGTTCACTTAAACATCTGGTCCTCATGCCCAGTCTTGGAATTTTTAACATTTTTTTAAGTAAATGGCCACTTCCACTGTCCACTGTCTGTTAGCTTTGTTTTTTTGCATCTCTGCATTTGAAAAAAGGTTCAAAAGAACAAATAAATGTTAAAAAATACTAACTGGAATCTGAGCATTTTACTCCAGTGATGTCCACAGACATAGCTTTTATGCAAAATGTCCACTTAAAAACAACAGAGCAGCATGTGCTACCTTCTAAGTCTTCACGATTATCTGGTGTCAGACCTTAATACTTACGTTTTTAAGGTCAAATAAAATCCACTGGGTCAACTTTTAGAAATATACTTCTTTTTCCTTAATTTTCAGAATAATCTCTCCCCTAAAAATGATTCTGATAGCTTCATTAGTGCCTAGGCCTTTATGAGGCTGATCTGTGAGGATTAATGGAATCGTATTTAATTTTCTTTTACAAGAAAGAGACAGGACATCTGTGCAAAGGATATCCACATGTCTTAACAGACAAGGCAAGATGGCCCCACTGATTTATACCCTTTCCAGATACTGCTTCTGCTTTAGCCCAACAAAACTGGCAACTCATGCAACATTCCCTAACACCATTGTGCATGATCATCAGGTGTTAAGGTTTTCAGTTATGGTATGTCAGAAGGACTGTGACCAAGTTGTTAAAAATGAGCAATCCAGCTAGGCATGGTGATGCATGCCTGTAATCCCAGAACTTGGGAGGGTGAGGCAGGAGAATCACCTTGAGTTCAAGGCCAGCCTGGGCTAGTAAGCAAGTTCAAGGCCAGCCTATACTACACAGTGAGATCCTGTCTCAAAAACAAACAAAAAAGAGCAATCCAGTTATACACAGAAGCAAGAGTGTTTAGCTTAATAGTAAACCACTTGCTTAGTATGTGCAAGGTCATAGGTTCAATTCACAGTATTGAAGAAATCAAAACAAGAAGAAGCCCAGTAAGTTAGAGAAATATCCCAGAATAGCAGGGAACAAAAGAGAATTCCAAATCAGTTGCCACTAAAACCAAAAGAAGCACTAGGAGATCAATTTAACCACATTTTGCAAGTGATTTATGGTAATGTTAATGTTACAGTGAATCCTCCAAGATTACAGAATACTTTCCATTCATCAAAAGCATCCTTATTTGAAATTGACTGCTAAGAATCAGTTGTCCAAAAAAAAAAAAAAAAAAACCCAAAAAACCCAACAACAACAGCAACAACAACAAAAAAAACAAGTAAAGATATATCATGTACAGGTACAAATTCCCCACGATGAATGTGATTATTATATATGCCTGAATTGTACCAATAAACTTAAATTTTTAAAGATTTGTATTCTTCCTATAAAATTATTAAAGAAAAAAATCAGTTATCAACTCAGCAGGCCAACAGCAAATGGTAGAGAACAGAATTCGTAGTTGAGCCTTAGATTGGGCCTACTCAGAAAATCACAAGAAAACTGACATAGGTATATTAGCATAACAATTTTTTCAATTATTTTCAGAGTCATATCACTTAGTGGAAAATCCTATGAAGTGACTCAGACAATCATCTCTATTTTTAATAGGCAGACATGATTTACAAACAGGAAAAGCAAAAGACAATATACAAACAATCTACCCAGAGTTCAAATAAAAAATCATTTAAGATGTGTTCTCCACGAACTTCTCTTTCATGTGAGGAGGAAATAAGCCCCCATTATTTTTATGGTTTTACTGTAATACAGAGCTACATTTTAATCACTGCTTATCACCTTGGCAGAAAAGTATTATTCACAAGTAGCATCGATGATTTCAACCTTGTCCAGAACAACTGAATCGTAGACCCAGCTGGGGACGGTGGGCAGCGAGGCAAGGACTTGAACTTCCTTGAGTCCACTGGGAGCGGAGGGGCTTCTCCTAGAAGGCCTGTGGCTCCCTCCGTGTCTGAGGGGACCTCCCTCTGAATTCGCCTTGTCATCCGTCTCTTGACCACTGTTAGCAGGCAGCCACAGGCTTGTACCCTCCGCAGTGTACAGCGGAAGCGGCTGGACGCAGCATCCTTTGCTGTCTGCTCCATATCCTGAAAGTGTGGTGCACCAGCAGTCCTGCCTATGCTTCTCAACACACCTATTCAAAAGCTAACACGTGAGGAAATCAGAACACATCCTCATTTGCTTAAAAGAATAAAGAATGTGAGGCAGATAGCAAAGCAGGACCTAGACAAGGCTCTGAGCTGTGGACTGCACAGGGCATGGGAGAGCCAGGACGCGGGACACTGGAGAGAAGGAGGCCAGTGTGCAGCAGATCCGGAAAGGGGCAGATGCAGGAGGGAGGCTCCTGCATATTCCCTGGTTTGGAATAAGCATTCCTCTATTTCTTCCAATATAAAATTAGTAATACCTACTTCATGGGCAAGTAACACTCAAACCTACTTTCCGAAGTGTTAGACAAATGTGCTACTTAAAATTTTTAAAGATCTGTTTAAAAGAAACAGAAGACCAAAAAAATTATGATTAATGCCGACAGCACAATTTCAATTCAACTGGAGAATCCAGGTGTCTTGTCATAAAGGACAGGAAAAGCACAGGGCATTATCATACCTCAATAGTGGCCTCCAAATGTTCCCAAGGAGGACAGAGAAGACACAATATAATGTCTTCCCTTATAGCTGCATGTACAGCAGACTTTCAGGTGTGAGGAATACAGTCTAATGCCATAGGATAGCTCCCTCCCACACAATGGACAAAAGCCTTGACTTAAACTCAGTTAAAACCGGGTGTGGTGGCACACTCCCGTAATCCCAGCACTCGGGAAGCTGAGGCAGGAGGATCGTTGTGAATTCAAAACCAGCCTTGGCTACAGAGTGAGCCCAAGGTCAGCCTGATCCACATAGTGAGACCCTGTCTCAAAAAACAAAAACAAACAAACTAACTCAGTTACATTGTAAAGACAATTGTGCCTAATAAAATGATGATACAAAGGGAGGTGCTCACACAACAAATAGCCAGGCAATCGTTAAAATTTTTGAAGATAGCTAAACACTATCTTGGTATTTAGAACTATAGGTATAGTCTAAAATTTAAGCCAGTATGATAACAATCCATACATCACAAAAAATAAACCTTATAATATCACAGAATGATTCACCTTAGAGTATTGTAAATACAAAGTGCTCTCATATTGAAAGTGCCATCCTTCCAGAGGGATGACTTTCAAATACGAGGTAACAGGAATAAAATAGTTGCTTGGGGCCTTGAAATTACAAGACACAGTAAAAGTCTCTGGGAGTGGGGGTGTGATTCAGTGGAAAAGCGTGTGTTTTAGTATGCATGAGGCCTACACACACACACACACACACACACACACACAGAATTAATTTTCTCTGTGGTCCTTCAAGGACATTACCATTGTTATGAAAACCAAAGTCCTGGGCTCCTTTTGTTTTATTTCTTGGCTTTGAACAATCATAACTTTCTCAGCGCCTCTCAACTTTGTCTACTGCTCCCCAGCACCCCACATTCCCATCACTCAGCGTTAAATCAAAACACTTCCTGTACCTGTTTCCCTAAACTCCAACAAATGTACACCCAAAGTAACACAGCATAGCATTCTATGTACCAGAATACATGTACAATAATAAAACAAATATAGATTTATAATGCTACAAATTTTATAATAATACAATAATACAGCATTAACATAATACAAAATAATACAATGATTCAATACAATAGAGCATTACATGGGTCATAGTTACAAGCATTTACTGTCAGATCCTATGCTAATCCTACACAAGCATTCCCTTTCCCTCTTACCTACTCCCTAGGTACCATTGTTATATCCTTTTTATGGATGAGGAAATTTAGGTTTACACATGGTTTGAACTTTAAATCTATTTGAATACAAATAACTTGCCCAACATGCCCAGTGTTCTTGGATTCCTGCCCTGGTTCCGCTCATTCCTTTACTTACCCCCTGGCCTCTCTCTCAATTCTAGTTGCAGCACAGATGGTGGCCTCCTCCTCTATGAAACTTCCACAGCTCCTTGCAACAAGGTACAATGTTTCCTTCTAGGAGAACTTCCTTCTCTAAACCTCACCTTAGGTTACAACCATGTTTGTATTTTATTTAATTCTCCCTTCTAATTTGTATACTCCTTGGGTCAGAAATGCTATCCATTTTTATATCTCCTATGGCACTTGACAGTCATGCCACACAAATGTATTGGGGATAGTTTAAATAGTAGTGAAAATAAAAGGACCACATTTAAATATTTGCCACAGAAAATCAGTATGGTTTACAAGTTTGTACTTAGAACTTGACCAAGTACAAAGCAGACAAAAGAAAGAAAGACAGAAAGACAGAAAGACAGAAAGACAGACAGAAAGAAAGAAAGAAAGAAAGAAAGAAAGAAAGAAAGAAAGAAAGACAGACAGACAGACAGACAGATAGATAGATAGATTAGGGTAAGACGTTATCAAGAGAGGTGACAGGAAACTCAAACTGGTCAAAGAAGTGGCTAATAAGAATCCAAAGCAGTCATTTCTAGAAAAAAAATTTAAACGTGTAAATGTGTAAAGTTCAAAGCACTGCTATTTCTAGAGTAGTGCCTTTGGCATCATTAAGATCAAAGCAATTTTCCAGATTTAGTCATGTAAAACTTTATACAACACTCTGTCATGCACTGTTCCAAGTTCTTTGCAAATATTTACTCATTTAAATTGTATAACAACACTGTGAGATAGATTCCAAGATTATCACCTCAGTTTTACAGATAAAGAACCATGAACATCAAGCCACTTGCCCTGGGTCACACAGTGAGGGGTACAGCCAGGGCTCAAGACCAGCAGTCTTTCTTCAGATCACTCCTTTAACCATTGGGATCTGCTGCCTCTATTTTGTTTTTAAGTTACCGAATAGTTCTCACATAATATACAATTAAATATTTTTTAAGAATTTAGAAACTGTAAAAATATATTTTACCAATTTTAAATGGTTTTGACATAATTTCAGACTTAAAAGTTATAAGAATAGAATGAAGAATTCAATCAACTTCCTCAAATGATAACATCTTGCTACTTTGGCCGAATCTTTTTTCCTCTCTCAACATGTAGTGTTTTTCCTGACTTTTCTGAGAGTAAACTGCAGACATGGTATCCCCTAAATACTTTAGTGTGTTTCCTAAACTAAGGAATTATTTTACATAACCTCAGTAGAACATTACAGTTGGAATTATAACAAAACTCAAGATGAGTTACATTAAATTGTCCTTTTAGTTTTTTTAATCTCTACCAATCCCTGGGTATCTTACTCACTGTCTCTGGGCAAATTGTGATTTTGACAGTCCTGAAGACCACAGACCAATAGGACATTCCCAAATGTTGGATTTTCTAGTATTTCCTCATGATTCAATTTAGATTAGATACACTCTCCCCTTCTTGTTAATTCATTTAATAGATTGGATATTGCAACATCAGTCTGAAACAATGGTAAAACAGAAGAAAGTCTGGAACAAGCACAAAGGTGTGTCACTTTGATCATGAGTTTGGCAGTCTCAGAACAGTGTTTTTCAATATCATACAATATGGTAAAAGACAAACTTGACCTTCCGAAACTGCAAACCTGAGATTCACACAGAGCTTAGGTCAATCAAGGTTTAGTTAGCTGTGCATCCTCTTAGCCTGGTTGTTTTCCACAAAACAGACCCTGAGTTAAGCACTATTTAATCACAAAGATCAAAAAGCCTTTCAGAGATGTTCAGCAAAAACATTATGCCTAAGGGGGCCCCTTGGGCAAGACAAAAAGAATTTGTCCTCCTTTTACCCAAGGTGTGTGTTTGAGGGGAGTGTCTTTCCATATGAGGGCAAATATAAAATACAACATCTATGGTAGTTCCAAGATCTCCATGAGAGCTTCGCTTTATTAATGTAGCTCTTTTATCCAGGGAATATTTTACAACACATTTTTCTATTAAAAGTATCAATGACAAGGACTAGAGGTATACAGATCTATGGTGGTGTGCCTGCCTAGCACGCCACATGGATTTGACCCCAGTACCAACAAAAAATCTTTAAAAAGTAATATAATAGTTGAAATAATATTACTACAAATTGAGAGATTCTATGGCCTAGAGTCAAGAAATTTTGATTTGTGAGAATCCTTGCATTTAGAGCAGCTACTAAAGCTTTACTTAAATCAGTAGGCTAGAACACATTTTTATAAAATTGATAATCTGAACTGAAGAGGTCTACTTAAAGTTGAAGACTACCTGCCAAGTTAGGTCAATATATGAAGCAGTTTATTAATCGAATGCCTCAATTCATAACTGCTTTTAGAACTGTTGAGAAGAACATAAAGAGAAAAGGGTTCCTGAAGGCCACATCATTAACAAGTGGAATTGTATAAAAGAGCTCTGCAGGTGAGGACTTAGCTTTAGATTTATTCTTGAATTTATTTTAGATGGAGTTGATGCAAAGTCTCCTTTTCAAGCAAGTATGAAAGAAAAAATAAAGCTATAGCCATAAGCCTTTCAAATGACCTAGTAGTTGGAGAATAAGAGTTTCTTCTATGCAATTCACTTTACCATTCCAGATTTGTAGCTGTGTAACTGGCATGAGATGGACACAAAGATGGGTGGAATAGAATTGAAAATTCATCCACCTTGGCCAGTAGATATTTGAAAAGAGCTCCAAGACAACTCAATAAGGAAAGACTGGCCTTCTCAGCAGGTGGTTCTAGGAATGCCACATATTCACATTCAAATGGTAGAAGTGAATCCTTAGCTTCCACCACAGATAAAAATTAAGTCAAACTGAATCAAGGATCTAATGGTGAGAGTTAAAACCATGAAAGAAAGAAAGAAAGAAAGAAAGAAAGAAAGAAAGAAAGAGGAAAGGAAAGGAAAGGAAAGGAAAGGAAAGGAAAGGAAAGGAAAGGAAAGGAAAGGAAAGGAAAGGAAAGGAAAGGAAGGCAGTCAAGCTAGCTCAGGAAAAAACATAGGCCTTAGTTTGTATATAGGCAATAGTTTCTTGGGTATGACACCAAAAGCACAGCTACAAAAGTTGGGTGTTATCAAAATTAAAAACTTTTGTGCTTCAAAGGACACTAACAAGCAAGTAAAAAAAAAATTAATCCATAGAAGAAAATATTTGCAAATCATGTATCTCATAATTGCCTAAAATTCAGAATATATAAAGAATTCTTACAATATAATAAAAAGAAAAATAATCCAGCCTAAAAATGGGCAAAGGATTTATGGCCACTCCTCCAAAGAATATAAACAATGTCATAAACACATATAAAAATGCTGGATGTCATTAGTTATTAGGGAAATGCTAATCAAACCACAACAAAATAACACTTTGCTTCTACGAGGATGCTGATAACAAAACAAAACAAAACAAAAAAAAAGATGTTAGTAAGGGTTGGCCAGGATGTAGAGAAGCTGAAATTCTTATACATTGTTGGTGGGGAATATAGAGTAATGTGGCTAGTTTGAAAAACAGATTTTTCAGAATGTTAAACAGAGTCACCATATGATCTGGCAAGTTCATTCCTAAGGAATTCAAAACATATAGCCATAATACAATAATTTTAAAAGCGCCATTATTCACAATAGAAAAGTAGAAATCAACTCAATAGGCCACCAATAAATGAGCAGATAAACAAAATGTGATATGTCCAATTAACAGAATTTTAGCCATGAAAGAGTGAATTACTGACAATACTACAAAATAGATGGAAACTTAATGCTAATTTTGTAATGCTAATGTAAAGTAGCCAGATACAAAAGGTCATATGTTGTATGATTCCACTTATATGAAACATTCATCATAAGTAAATCTTTAGAGACACAAAAATAGAAGCCAGAAATCGGGAGAAGGAAGAATGAAAATTGACCACTACTGGGTAGGGGTTTCTTTTATAGATGATAAAAATGTTCTGGAATTAGATAATGGTGATCCTTGCCCAATCTATAGATACTCTGAATTGTACCCTTTAAAAGGGTAAATTTTGTTACGTGAATTATTATCGTATTTTTTGAGACAAGGTCTTACTATGTAGCCCAGGCCTACCTTGAACTTGCTATGTAGCCCAGGCTGGCCTTGAACTCATGATCCTTCTGCCTCAACCTCCTGAGTGCTGGGATTCTATGCCTACACCACCACACTGAGCTATATGATTTACATCTTAATTATAATAAATAAATAATAACAGGAATGCAACTATGCCTTTGAATTGTTTACTAGTGTATAACCAAGAGTGCAGAGTTAGCTGACTTGCCTACAGCTAGCAGCAGAACCTGCATTCTGGTTTGCAAATATGTGTATTTTAGTCTACTACTGTGACAAGCTGCATCTACAAAATGGGTGGAAATTTTATGCTAGTTTTGTAACGCTCATGTAAAGTAGCCAGATACAAAAGACCACATATTGTATGACTCCTTTTATATGAAACATTCATAATAAGCAAAGCTTTAGAAACAGAAAGTAGAAGCCAGAAATTGGAAGGAGAGATGAAAATTGACTGTGAGTAGCTACACCTAACCCCAACCCCATGCTAAAACCGGCAGCTGCTTTCTTGTTATTTATTGAAGTTTTTTGACAAAACCACTAGGAAACACTTCCTTGCATATACACCGTAAGTTTCTATTTAGCTCATATGTAATTTACTCATCTATTATCTGTTTACCTAGGACAGATATTTAATTAATTAGTGCACATCACTGAGTATTCCCCTTCCCCGTTACTGTCTACACGTTGTAAACGTAGAACTCAAGCTAAATAAGTCAGGGTACTATTGGAGCCAGGCATAGTGGCTCACACAGGTCCTTCCAGCACTCAAGAGGCTGACGCAGGAGGATCACTGTGAGCTTGAGGCCAGCCTGCACTACATAGTGAGACCCTGTCTCAAAAAAAAAAAGAAAAGAAAAGAAAAAAGAAACAAACAAGAAATATAGATTGAGAAATCACTGGTAAATAAGTGCTACTTAGACTCCCAAACTGGATGACCTCAATTGCAAGGAAAAAGCAGAAGTCACTAGGATTAAACCCCGGGATCCTGGGCATTTCAGAGCAGTCAGAAACCATCATGCTAGTGACAAGCGTGGATATAAAGTGGTTAGTGAATGATAGTGGCAGGAGAAAGTAACCCACCTTGTATTAAATCTTCTACCTAAAAAATAAATAAATAAACCTTCTATCTTATTCCACTATGTTGCTATTATTTATTTGGATTTTTTTTTTTTTTGAGACAGGGTCTTGCTACATAGTTTAGGCTGGCCTAGAGCTGACTTTGTAACCAGGTTGGTCTTGAACTTTCAAGGATCCTCCTTGCAAGTGCTGGGATTACAAGTGTACATTAGCACACCTGGCTTGACTCTATTGTTAGTCCCTGAGCTAAGCAGGTTTCTACATTCCTCTACTGAAAAACAATTTTTTTAAAAATTTACAGAAGTCATTGAGACCCTCCAAATTCTAAAATTCCACAGACCTTCTCCATTCCTTACTTCACTCAACCATTGCCATTTTTTTTTTTCTTAAAATGCAGGTATAAAACTGATGCCCCTGGGCTATGGCCATGTTCCAGTGGTAGAGAGCTTATCTAGAATGCTCAAGGTCCTGGACTGTATCACCAGCACTAAGAAAATAAATAAATAAACAAAAATAAAAAGTCTCCTCTGGAGGGGCCAGGAAGGGCAGGTCCTTGAACACAACACTGAGCCCAAGTCTCACCTCCTCACACACACGCTTTCCACTATGGAACTAAGTTCATGCAAGGTACTGTGTTTGAGGCTCCACCCAAGGAACTAACAGCCTTCCCCACTACACACACACAGACTCAGGTTCCCTATAGAACAGACAATAGTAGCAGGAGAGTCCTGGCTTTACCCAAATATAGCTTTGCACATGTGGTTCTCCTGGTTCTGTCTCCTTCGCAGGATCTTCACACAAAACATGTCATTACCATACGCATTATCAGGAATTGGCTCCCATGACTGTGAAAGTAGAGAAGCCCCACAATCATCCATCTGCAAGCTGCAGATCTAGGGAAACCAATGGTACAGTTAGAAGGCCTGGGAGCCAGAGAGCTGCTGGTGTAGAGTTCAGTTCAAGTCCAAAGGCCTGAGACAGGATAAGGAGCACCAGGAAAGGAAGGCATGGATGCCTGGCTTTGTTAATCACAGACAGCACGTTTGGCCTTCCTCCCCCTTTTTGTTCTATGCAAGCCCCTGCAGACCGGAAGCTGCCCACCCGCACAGAGGAGGCCCCTCTGCCTTACTCAGTCCAGTAACTCAGATGCTCCTCTCTTCCAGCACAGGCACACCCAACAATGTTTAACTGCTGTGTGGGGATGCTGTGGCTTGGTCAGGTGGAGACACATATTACCATCACACACATACCATCTTCTACATTCATCCTGACTAATCTCTTCCACTCTCAGAGCACCAACCCCAATCCAGATCGGCCCCTGAGCACCAATGTCACAGAGCCATCTTGCTGTTACCATAGCTCACATGCAAAATGCTAAACAATGGAACCTGTTCTTCAAAAGCATGTTCTTCCTATTTTCCTAGCACCCTATACTCTTTAACCCAGACCTTCAACCTAGGAATTATCTTTTTTCTCTTCCCAAATCATTGATAAGAAAACATTATCCATTCTACCTGCATATTATATCTTAGGTCCCATGGTTCCCATGAAATCTTTAATCTTCCAACCCATTAATAAAGTGGTCTTTCAAAAGTACAACACTGAATGTCTAATTTACCAAATTGAAAAATCTTTTATTTTCTATACCATGGTACCCAAACTGTGTACCAGGTTACCACCCTCAGTGAAAAAATTCAGAGTTGCTGTGAGATATTTTAAATTTTGAGAGAAATATACCACTACCAGATAACCCACAAACTACCACTATTATGTCATGCTATTTGGTCCTAACTACTGAATAAATGGAAATTAGTATTTCTTGTGGCCTAGGACATCATAGAAAAAATTACAGACTATCAGCACAGTAAATTCAGAGTGTTTGGAAACCCATGACTTACCAAGAACCTCAAGCCTCTTGGCATGGCATGAAATGACCCTTAACCAGCCTCATTTTTCCCCTACTACTCTTATTCCCTCCAATCTTACTCTACAGCCAAGCATATTGATTTGAATCTCTCCAGATACATATTTCCAGCTGTCTTAAATGGTTAAGCTCTGAAATTTAAGAGAATAGAGACATGGGATGAGAGACAATGTAGGGGTAAGGTCTGGTATCCTCAATAAAAGAGGATGAGGTAAATAAACCAAGGCAATCCAGTACCTACTGAGTTAATCTAACCTGTGTGAATTAGGTTATTTGAAGTTAAAAGAACAAACAAACAAAACAAAAATTGACTGAGCCAGGAATGGTAGTGTCTTTAATGCCAGGAAAGAGATTTGAGCTTTAACAGGAGTCATGGAATGTTTTTAAGCAAAGTTTTGGAACTTTCAGATCACTTTGGCAGACATTACCAGGATCCAAATGTGCCCTGCTGTAAAAAATGACACATCCATCTCTTTGCCTGATGTTCTCATCCTTATTTGGCATAACTGTCTTGGTGATGCCCACCTTGCAGTGTGAAAACCCCTTACTTATTCACACAAAAATAAAATAGTAATCAGGCTGCTGGCAGATGCTTGTTGACCTCAAAGTAACATCTCAAGGCACATGAAATGTTACACCTTTTCAATGCTACTACCTTTTGAATAGTCCCCAGGAAGGAACAAGTAAACTAAACTCTGTATCAATGAAAAGTAGCAATGATAAATACATGGCATGAATGCCATCAATAAGAAAGCAAGAGAATCAGATCTTCTATATTCTTCCACTATACGGACCTCTGATCTTAGACTGCAAAAAACAATAAGGAATAAAATCTTGCATGCTAGGCCCAACACTATTAGATTTTTCAACAGTGTCTCTAAAATGATGTGGAGGAACTTTTTTTGCTCCCTTTTAATGTTACTCAGTTTTCCATTACTGTAACACATAAGTGAGATAATCAACTCATAAAGTGCAAAAGTTTATTTTGACTCACAATTTGGACGATTATTGCTTGGTTGTTGGTCCCATCACTTCGGGTGCTGTGGCGTAGGTAGAGCATCATGGCAGGGAGCATATGGAAGCACAAAATCACTCACTTCGTGGCCAGTTCACGAAAAAATGAGAGAGAAAGAGAACAGACACCTTCCAGTGACAGGAAGTCTCCTCTCTCCCCAACCCTTACAGTTTATACTACCTCCCAGGGCAAGGAACCACTTGTAAAAGAGGAAAGCATAGGAGAGAAAAGATAAGAACAAAAAAACAGAATTGACTCATGCATTTCCATTTTTGCACTCAATAGAAATTTACAAAGAGCATTAAGCTGTTCCAGGTTGAGGCTGTGCATAAGATCCACAGCAAGAAAGGGAGAGAAAGAAAAAAAGAAAGAAGATAGAGGAGAGGAAGAGAAGAAAAGAAATAAGTATAAATTTATTCGTAATGCACTTTTCTCTTGTCAACTTCCCCGGGCCTAGTAACTTCAAATCTACACACTGGTACACACAAGCTGTTTTCTATTTTCATCTGTATCTTTGCTAAATTTAGGTGTTAAATGCAGCTCTTCTTTACACATAAAATGCTTATATTCAATGATTATTCAGCTTATATGTAATAAATACTGTAAAAAAAATTTTTTTGTATCACTTCACAATAGTGCCCAACTAAGGACAAATCCTTTAACACACGTTCATTTGGGGCATTTACAATCCAAACTATAGCACCTAATTTTGTTCATTATTTCATTATACAGTATAAGAATAAATGTTCTTATACTAATTCATAGTTTCAAACATCTTTCCATTCTTTACATTAAATCTACTCAGAAAACAAGTTTACAATGCAGAGATACCAAACTGGAGAAATGTGGACCACAAATACCACAAAGCATGGCAAACCCACACAGGAAAAGCTGGTGAATGGTATTTGCTTTGCCATACTACCTGTGAACATCAGACAAGATATTATTGACTTGAAAAAAATATTTACCATTTGTTTGTTTGGATTAGAAATCTGTTGCATATTTTTAAATAAATTATAACAACTTGTAAAAATGTACAAAGAACATGTGTAAACCTGGTCATAGTTGCCTCTGATCTTTTTATAGACTTCTGCCCTGTGGGACCCCTTGCTATTCCTCTTGTCCTGTCTCCCCAAAAGAAAATTACTTTCTTTTGAAGTTGATACATATCCTGTTAATGGTATGATACTTTTAACTTGCTGTGTATATCTCTTTACCCACCTTTTATTTATGAAATCCCTTATAAATTATTAAAGCCTTTCTACATAAGTTATACATTCTAAATATTAATCTTTTGCCAAGTACATGCCTTGAAAATAGCATGTGCTTATCTTTTAACTTTGTATGATGTCTTGTCAGGTAAAGGTGGTCATAAAATTATAATATAATCCAATTTATCATTTCCTTTACAGGCTGTGCATTTTAATGTCTTAAAAACTTCTCTACTCCCTAGTTATGAAGAAATTCTTCTATATTTCCTTCTGCTATTTTTAAACTTTTGCTTTTCTTATTTAGATGTTTAATCTATCTGAACTTTAATTTGTATGTAGTAAAAGGTAGGGATTTAATTTTTTCCATATTTTCTTTTTTAAATGAGAGAAAATAAAGAAAGATTGTTATTACTCTTTATAATCTTGAACTCCTAAATAGATATTATACCCACCACGTGAACAGATGCAAAGTGCTTTGAACATTACTGGCACTCGATATATATATTTTTAGATGAATTATACTTTTCTTCCAGGCCCCACTGCATAGAGTATATACAAAATTGTGCAACTAAAATAACCTGAAATGTGCTTAATTTATCCTCCCTGAGCAGTAAATAACATCTTAATAGGATTAACTCGGTATAAGTACTAAATTATTCCAATTCAACTGAGGGGTATTAATGATTTCTGTGACAGTCTTCACTTTTAGAAAGCTCATTTGTAAGAAAATTCATCGTTAGACTCATGTGTTTATATGGAGAAATGCACAAAAAAGACATTTAAAGCTACTTTTGTAAGACTATTATACATCAACTTTTTGAATCAGAGGAATATTTGTACCAAACTCAGTTTCACAAACATGGAAGGCCTACTTCCATTAGTTTAGTTCTTGCCATGAACCTGTCTCAATCAAAGGCAATAAATGAAAACCAAGGAAAGTAATTTTTAAAAAGGAAACACTCTAAGATTCCTTTCAAAAAAACACTTCCTTCATGTGTTAACAAAAAATACTTTCCTTGCAAGACTTCAATCTGTCCAAGCACTTCTAGGAACTTTAGTCACATGAAGATGAACAATTTCCCCCTGGAGGATCCGGGTCTGACTCTAAGGGGATAAGACTCACTAAAAGATGCGAGAGACCACTGGTGAATGTGAAGAGTAAGTGAAATATAGCTGGGAAACAAAATCAATTTACTTTAAACTATGCACACAGACTAATCTTTTTACCAAGATGGGGGGGGGCAGAAAGTGATGTCTGTACTGTACCTCACGGAAACAGCTCCTACCAGTTCTTCACTAGAGCCAAAGGCAAACCCTGCCCAGCTGAAAAAAGTGCGAGTCTCCACGACTCAGACTGGACACAGGCAGGCAACACCACAGGCTGTTATCTTTAAAGCAGCAATATATACCTCAGTTGTTTTACTCCAACGCACTTGGAGACCTTGAATTTCAAAACCACGCATCTAGGGGCGCTGTCCCAAAGCCTCCCTTCGAAGACACTTGTGTTCAAAGGATCCAGCCTCTGAAAGAGTTGGTCCTTAACAAACAAGCAAACAAACAAACAAAAAAGGCATGCATGAACGTAAAAAACTAATTTTAATAGTTTAATCTTAAAAAAAAAACTCGTGGTGCTTGGGAGTTCCTTGTGTTCAAAAGAAAGCATTAAAAAAAAGAAAACGAAAAAAATTCACATTGGTGTTTTCTTTGCAGGCTTCTGGAATTCCCCTGATGAGATTCAGATTTCTCACCTATGTAAAATCATGCTATGCCCGTGAAACACACACACACACACACACACACAAACACACACACGCGCGCGCATACGGTTCTGCAGGAAAACCCAAGCCGGGGCCGGGGCAGGCGGGTGCGCGGCGATGCAAGGCCGAGTCCCCGCGCCGGCCCCAAACCCCTGCCCGCGGGCTCCACGCAGCACATTTCCCCGCCAGGCCGCCGCTGCCCCCGGCTCCGTCCCTCATGCGAGCAAGGCCGGGGAGGCTGCCGGAAGGGGTGCGAGCCCAGAAAGGGACGGGAAAGGAAAGCGCCTGCCATAGCCACAAAATGGAGAAGGAGGAACCAAGAGGGGGAGGACCCGGGGGAACACGGGGAGGAGGCTCCCCGGAAGCGCGCGGGGGGCGGCGGGGTGCGCGTCGGGCGGGGCGGCTCGAGGTCGCGGGCGGGGACGACAGGGGGCGCGGAGCCCGCGCAGGGGCGGCAGCGGGGCTGCGCTCCGAGCGCCATGTTCGCGCTTCCTTCCGCTGCCATCGCCGGGGCCGTCTGCGGGCGAAGGGCGGGCGCATCTCTGCAGCCCCAGCAGCTCAGGTCCACCCCGGGCGAGGAGCCGAGGCGTGGTACCCCTGCCCCGGGTCACAGCGCTCCTCTCGGCCGCTGCCGGGGACGCGCGCCCTTCCGCCTGCCGGGGTGCGCTGGGCGTCGAAAATACAGTCCCCAAACGCCCGGCTAAACCTGGGAGAGAGGCGGGAGCCCTCGGTGGGGGAAGGCGGTGGGGGCACCTCAGACAGAACTCTGCGGGAGGCCGCGCGGCCACCTCCCACGCGCGCGCAGCCCAGGCCACCTCGCGGACCCCGGCGAGAACGACCGCGACCCGCCCGGCGTCGACCCCGCGCTCCGCGCTGCGCTTCCGGGAGGAGACGTGGGCGTCCACCGCCCCTGGGGTCAGGGTCTGTGGCCGAGGTGGCGGCCCACGACACGGACTGTTGGGCTTTCTTCCCTACCCCCGCGGCTCGCTGCCGTCGAGCGCCAGCTGGGCGCATCCCGGAGTCCAAGCGTTTCCCAAAGTGCACGGCTTCCCGCGGGCCCCGCTCGCTCCCCGTGCGCCCTCCGCTCCGACTCACCTTCGCCCGCTCCGCGGAAGCGCTGGGGCCACTGGGGACCAGGCGGGCGCCAGTCGGAGCCCCACAATGTCCCGGGGCGTCTTGGTTTTACCCCTGGAATACGTCTCCACGCGCGTGTTCCACTGGCTCACCGCGTCTCCGTTCGCCCGGCCACCTCTGCCTACACAGCCCTGTGCGTCTTAGGAGTTTTCGGGTCTCTCAGACCTCGGGGTCTATCGGATATGCCTGCCCACCAAACTGGGCACCCTGGAAGTTCCCGCAGCTCCTTAGGACGCGCCCGGAACTCAGGCACTGCGCGAACCCCGGCCCTCGCACGCCGGCCTGGAACCCGTCTTTTGGGTGTTATCTGGTTATTTTATTACTACTTTATTATTGACCAACGGTTGGATTTTAAAAGAGCACTTAGGGTGTTCTCCACAGTTCAGCCTTTGTATAATTGTATTCTTCAGGCTACAGATATCCACGAGGAAAGTATATTTTTCCCAAGAAGCAAAAAACAGATTTATTTTATTCTTCTATTAGAAAAGTTGTATAGAAATGCTGATTTCATATTACTTGACAACTAAACTGTTTTGCCTAAGAAAAAAATTCATTGACTAAGCTCCATGACACCTGTCATGAAGGTAATCCTTCCCCCATGTTTCTGTGAAATGCTAAAATCAAAACTTTAAAATAAAATAGCCATTTGATGGTGTTACAATATTCTACAAAATTAAAACTAAAAATATTGATAAGCTGCAAGGCCTACTTTACACATTACATTCTAGCTTCATTTCTGAGAGCTCTTTAAAATTAAAGTACTGATACTGGAATTAACATTTATCATCTGGAAATAGGTGAAATTTTAAATGAACATTGCTCATGGTCTCATTTCTATTGTCTCTTGGATATTCTCACTAGTCTTGTTCTTTTATCTGAAAACTTACAATTAATTTGCTAGGTTTCTTTTAATTTAATCAAGATTCTCAAAAAATTACAAGTCACGTAGAAAAAGTCATTTTATAGCAGTCAAATATTAAAGTAAATAAAGTTTAAAATAAGTTACTTTCTCATCTCTCAAAGACTGTTTCCTTCTGAAATAAAAGTAGGAAGTTGCATACTTGATAGATCCTCTACCCACTCCTGAATCTAGCTACTGAATATAATTGGTGAAGTTTTAAGGCCTACTGTTTTTATTTTTCTTTTTAATCATTTCAAAGCTTTTATTAACTTCTCAAGAGAAACTTGGGTTTCTTTTCCTGAAACGACGTAATGATTAATTTTCAAAGTAGAACAAAGATTATCACTTTAACGAATGCTACTTCTAATATTCATGCATTAAATATTGCTAAATAATGTGCAATTCAAAATGAAAATCACCTATTTGATAGATTTACTATGTTTAAAAAGTATATGAACAGTAAGAATTAATAGAGTTTTAAGTACAGCTCCTATGTTTTATTAAAAATCCATTTAGAAAAGTAGGAAATATAAGTTACCTGTAGAGCAAATTTTTGGCAACATAATTCTTAGGAATGCAAAAACTAATTCTCAAGATGTCCAGTATATGGTTGTCAATTTATAATGCATTCAATCTTTATAAAACTATGTTTTTTATTTCTAACTATCTATTGGTCTATATGTCATTCAAAATCATAATATTGGTAAAGTATCAAATATTTGTAGGGCATTTTTTATCTTTTTAACTACCTGCTTTGTTACATCACAAGTCATAATTGCTTCAGTTTATTGAAGTATGGTATTCTAAAAGTATTTAAATGCATTATTTGTTTTAATAATACCTCAAATTTCAACTACTTCTAATTTTTACATGTTTGAAGTACATTTTCCTATATACCAAATGTGATCATACATTAGCACACAGAATGTATTCTCATTTTCATTCTAATAGAACTCAAATGTAAATGCCTTAAACAATATATGTAGTATCATAGGAATTAGCCAAAAAAATACTTGTTTCACTATAATTCTATTGACTTTTTAAGAACACTCAATTGAAAGCATAAATTTCCAACTAACTATGACTTTATTGTTGTGCTAAAATGAAAAACAATTTATATTCTCTAGCAGCCTCTTTTCAGCCCATTGCTTTATTAATTTGATTGTTTGTTCTGTACTAACCATTGTTAAACATTTAGTTAAGTGAAGTGAGATATTTTCATTTCCCTTTTAATGCTCAGTGTTGTTTCTTGTTTTATAAGAAATCGATATAGTTCAACGATATTAGCAATTCATTTATCGAATATATAGAACTTCTTGAGGTCATAGATAACTGAACAATAAATGTCTTGAAAATAAATTTTGATAAGTTCAAGGGTTACAATTCTTTATGTTAACTGGGAATTTAGAAGCACTAGTCTTTTTAAATTTTTAAAACTATTAACTCTTGCTTTAGAGTGAAGCTGAATTTGACACCAAATACCCTAACAAAAATATGTAGCAGTGCTGGTGATGGTTGTTGAAAGGGTGACTGAATAATCTTAAAGCATTTTGTCATCCACATGTTTCATGTTTGTTTGTTTGCAATAAATATTTTTGGCAATAATGTTCAGTGCCTCAGGTAATTTCTTAAGTAATTGTAAATATCTAAAAATAAAACAGAATATTGTTGAGTTAGTGTTATTTTTCCTGTCACAAAAAAAAAAAACTACCTATGGCCATTGATCTTAAGTGGTATTAATGAAAATTATACAGCAAATTGCATGGTATTGCTAATTGAGAAGGTAGTGCTATAATAACATAATGTTTTATAAAATATCTTTCACACTGCTTTTCACACATTTTTATATATTTTGAACACATTTTATATATTTTTCTTCATTGTAGGATAAATGTTCTGAATTGTTTTTAAACATACAGAATATTCAGCTGATTTTGCATTAGGAATATGAAGAAACAGAATTCTTGGTTACTGACAAGATTCTAAACACAACAGTAACAGAATTTCATAAATCAATTATACGCTCCATTTGAAGATTATAAAGCATAATTAACTTACTTGACACTAACACAAACAATGCTTTGTTTCATCACAGAATAGGCTATGAGCTGTTTCCAATTATTTCCCTGAAATGCTGTCCTCTAAAATTAACAAATGAATGAAGCATTTGCATACTATATTGCACTGAGGCCAACCCAGAATGAAGCTTTCTAATTGTTTTCTAATTATATTGTTTACTTACATAATTTCTTTTTCACTAAGGAACTATTGATTACCTATTTTTTTAAAACTAAGCAATTTAGTGAAAAAATTCCTAAAGGAATGCATTATCCTTCTGAATGAGGTAAAATGAAATTCACCATTTGAAGTGACATCTAGAAATTGTGGCTGCAATTCTTCATTTGGAATATTAGCATAAAATACTATAGTTTTACTAAACCTTTTACTGGACCATTCTTTACTAAGACCCAGGAAAAATGGGGCTGTATAGATATCTGCACATTTTCTGACTATGTAAAAGAAAGGAGAGTTTTAAAGGTGTAAGGAAACAAAATTTTTCCTTGCCTTCCACCAAGATGGAGTGGCTATTTAATGCAATTTCAAGGGCAATTGCAAGGTGCACATCCTTGACAACAATTCCCTTATCCATTTTTGGATACCTACAACACTTTTCAAGTTTAAAAGTCTGAACCTATGTAAAATCCATGAACTACTGAGAAAACTTGTTTGGAGCTGATATCAGTTACTCTCACCTTTAAGTCAGTGTCAGGACAAATTTTGTGGGAGGAAGAGAAAGTTTCAGGACCTTGAGTGACACACCTGAGGGCAGAAGACTAGAGGAATTGGGACAGGACAGAGGAAGAAATGCACTGGTGAGCAACAGAGAGAACTTTCTTGCCTACAGCCTCCCCTGGTCAGAATTAACTAACTAGATAATGCACCATTTAATATTAACATGGAATCATCTATAATCCACTTCATTTTATTCTTTAGAAAAGGGCAATTAAATTATTGGTGCCAGGTATAATAGAAACAGTGAATTAACTTAGAGATTCAAGGAACAAACTTGAACATAAAATAAATCATTAAAGTCATGTCTATAAAGCAGAAAGAAATATAAGTTTTACTGCATTGTGTACTTGGACAACCAGATAACGTGTTTACTCATATAAATCCAGTTAATCCAGTTATTGCTAAATTTCAGCTTTATATAAGCTGTGTTAATAAGTACAATTAAATACAGTGTCAATTTATAGTAGGTTCTAGGAAATTCTTTCTTATTAATTATATCAGTGACAAATTTCTGCAGTATATGGAAATTTAGAATATTTGCCAATTCAAAGTTGACGTAAGGTAATCAAACAATCATGTAATAGTTATTATTTCAAACATAAACCAAACTCAAATTTTTTCCCCTGGAACAAACTGATTCTAATCTATTTAAGATTCTATCCTAAAAGTAATATTTAGTACTTTTCAGGCTAATGCCAAACAAATGAAAATTGATAAATCATTAATAGTATTTAAGTTTAGCTTTACAAATGTAAGCAAAAAAAATCAATTGTTGGTCAAACAATAATGACATAAATGTGAAAGTTATGTGTATCCCTTGCTTTTGCATACTAAATATCAACTATTCATTTAATGTCAAGATGCATGATTTGAAATACAACTCCTATTTTAATTTATCGTCCATAATTATCTCTCTTTCTAATTCAATAACTTAACAATGATGACAGATATGTTTCAACAGATTAATTCTCAGAGGTCAAATAACTGGAAAACATTTCTCAGTGGTGCAACATTTTTTCATATGTATTCATTAAGAGGTGGGGAAACGGATGGCTGACTTAGGATGTTGCTTGGTGCTGAGCTATGGAGTGGTTCAGTTTGTACCCTGGGCTCAGTTGAAGAAAGATCAATGTCAGACCCATGCAGAGGCGTGGATGGATTCCAGACTGTCTTCTTGCAGGTTGTCTGCTTCTGGAGTCCAGTTTCAAGTCTGCAAGCTTCTCCTCCTTTTCTCTGACTTGATTCTAGTTTCTTATTTTGAGACCACAGACTTAATTTTTTTCTCCCATATTCCTAACTTTGACTTCACCAGTAAGGAGACTTCCTGAGTTTAGATGTTATCAGTTTGTGAGAATATCTTTATCTGCTTTTTGAAATTAGTCACAGATCCCAGTGGCTGGGAGAGCAGTCAGTGCTGTTCTTCAGGCAGCATGACCACCTACCACCTGCCTTTCAGTTAGGATACAGACCTGTCATCTGTTGTCTGGGTTTCCTCCTAGCTGCGTCCCTGTGTTGATGACTGAGTAGCTGTGTGTGTGTGTGTTTCCAGCAGGAAAGGCCAGGGAAAAGTCTAGGTTTGCATTACTCCACTGTCATGCTCCAACTTCTCTCAGTTTCTCACGTCAGTTACATCAGCAAGTAGTATTTTTTCAGTATGTTAGTTGCCAGAGGTTGATTCCCTTTTACCAGGATTATCTGTGAATCTGGCTGGTTAGTCTATCAGTAGCTGAAAGGAAATAAAATGCTTCCTACATGCCACATTATCGACATGCAACGGTTGGATGCTTAAGACAAGACCTCCAGACAGTAGAATATGAACAAGAGGAAAGCTTGAGCAAAGCCTCAGCATCCTTGACTGTGTCTTGGCCTTCATGCTTAAAATCTGGAGGGAACACTGAGCTGGGGATATAGCTCAGCTGTAGAGCACTTGGCTATCTCTGAGGCCTTGGTTAAATCTCCAGGAAAAAAAACATCAAAACATAATCGAATCAGGTTTGTTGTATCGCTGTTTTGTATTGATAGATTTTATTCAAAGCTGTTAAGATTCATAGTATCAAGTCTGAGAGTATAGGCAACTGCACTTAAGATGACAAGAGTCACTAGAATATCCACTCTGGTTTGATTATTACCTGCCTTTGAAGTTTATACTGTCTACAGTGTTTTATTTTACTAATATTGTTATTTACTGCTATACTCAATTATGCTGTTATATTCAATTATGCCTGATGATATAGACATTCTATTGAAGATAATAAGGAACAGCACAGTAATCATTGTAGATCACCTTGTACTGTGGTTTTATATGATTATTTGGTTTCATGTTTTTATAAAAATTTGTTTTGTTTTTTTTTTGTCTTGCTAAGTTTTGTTTTTCCCTCTAATACAGAAAGGGTAGAAATATACATAGAGATTCATGCATGTGTTGCTGTTCACACTCTCACTGTTTGACTATCTACTTTGTATGCTTTAATTTTGTAACTTGAACAACTATTTCTAAGAGGATAATATGTAATTTATTAACTAGTGATTTCTTACTGTTTATCTTTTTTTTGGAATTCTGTATTATCGCTACCCTTTATGCTTTTGTTTCTCTTTAAATAAAATCTTTAAAAAAAAAACTTGTAGGGAACACTATGATTCTGTCTTTATGCTATTTATTGGCTTCCCCAAGTTAGAGCTTTGGTTTATCCCTGTTGCAGCTCTTGCTGAATTATAGCACTCTTTGAAGCATCTCTACCAGCAATATTAGGTATAGGGAGCCAACATCAGATTGTTTTGTGTGAAATAAATGTTGGTTGTGCATCATCCTATTTTCTACAACCTGGTTTTTACTGATACTAATCTATTTCTCTAGAGGATTCTGACACAAGTAAATTGGAGGCAGGACCTATTCCTAATCCTGAGCATGCCACTTTCTCAAAGATTTGGTCTGGGCCTCTATTTCTACATATACCCATCTACACTTAATCCAAATAATATGGTGAAGACCTATCTACACTTATTTTTAAGTCTACTTTTCTAAAATGAAATGTTATTTATTTATCTAACCACATTATTAGGAAAGTATTATCAAAACAAAGACAGCTGGGGATTTAGCTCAGCAGCATAAGCGCCTGCCTGGCAAGCATGAGGTTGTGAGTTAGATCCCCGGTACCAAAAAAAAAAAGAGAGAGAGAGAAATGCAAGCATTTATTCTCAGCTACTAAGACTCTTCTCATTAGCCAGATGTACAAAATGTACAAAGTGTCTTATGCACAAAAACTACAATTATTATGACATTTTACTGAGAAGGGAAGCTTGAGATGGTTAGTAAAGTAACTGAAAAGCTGGGCGTAGTGGCGCACTCCTGTAATCCCAGGATGTGGGAGGCTGAGGCAGGAGAAACATTTGCAAATTCAAGACCAGCCTGGGCTACAAAGTAAGCCCAAGGCCGGCCTGAACTGCATAGTGAGACCCTGTCTCAAAAAGACATAATAATAATAATAATAATAATAATAATAATAGCTGGTGATTTAGCTCAGCAGTATAAGCTCCTGCGTGGTGAATGCGAGATCATGAGTTCGATCCTCCATACCTAATAATAATAATAATAATAATAATAATAATAAAGAAATAAAGTAACTGAGATTCTTGTCAATCTTACCAAAGGCTTCTATGTTGTCAAATTTACTGGACCTTTTTCTATCCTTATCGTTCTCAAACTCTAAAGACCAGCCAACCTTCTTAGGTTAACACTACACTGCCCATTCTCTTCCCTTCTCATCAGCCTTCTTTGCTGCCTCTCCCTTCTTCAACTCTCAGGGATGAAGTTTCTTAGGACAGAGTCCTGTCCCTCTTCTCCACCCCACCCTCTTTCCCCAGATGACCCAAACACTGTCATAGCTTCCACTATAATAATCTGCAGGCCACAATGACAACACTTACACCTCTACTACAGATCTTCTCTGAGCACCAGTTTATCTAAAAATCCACCCAATGCCACCAATCAGATGTTTTGTGGACATCTAAAGCCACATAACATTTAGAAAATTGAGCCCTTGACCTTTTGCTTACATATTAGTGGTGGTACCTATTAGTCTTTACCTAGTTGTTCAAATCAGAAACCTGGAAGTTACTTGTTGTAGCAGCGACCCTCAAAGTCCTATGTGTTAAAGGCTTAGTCCTCAGCTCATGGCAGGATGGAGAGGTGAGAGAACCTTTCAGAGATGGGGCCTGATGGAGGTTCTGGGCCACTAGGAGGTGGCCACACCCATGATGCTCCACCTTCACACAGGGCCAACAGCAGCAGCACCAACCAACCATGGACTGAAACCTCCAAAACTGTAAACCAAATAAATGTTTTCTCTTTTTAAAATAGTACTTATTTCAGATTTTTATTATAGCAAAAGAAAGCTGGCTGGCACAGGTATTCTTTTATTTAAAATAACAATATCCAACCCATCTCCTACTTCTAGTAATTTCATTCCAAAATAGCTCCTATCTCTTTGTTTTTCTCTTTCTTGACCACTTCCATATTAGTTCAAGCCATTGTCAAAGTGAAGGGGCTCCCCTCTGCCTTTCCTAGAATCCCTTCTTCACCCAGCCATTATAAACAGTTATGCTCATTTTCAGTAAGACTTTTACAAGAATGTTACAGGAAAAATGTTATAGAAAAGTGCACAAATCATAAACATACAGCTTCATAGTTCGCAGAGTGAATATACTTGTATAAACAGCACCCAGATCAAGAAATAAGAGCGCTATGAGCACTCCACAAGTCCCTCTCATTCTCCCCACATCAACCCCAAAGGTAACTATCTTATAACTTCCATTGCCTTCAATTAGTTTTGCCCATTTCTGACATGATAGAACTGGTATCAACAGTTTTGAAACATAAAAGAAATTAAGACACTACTGCCTAAATCTATGCACTGGTTTCCCCTACACTTACATTAAGGACCAAATATGTTACTATGGGCTAAAAATCCCATAGTACTCTTGTCCTCTGCATTCTTTTCTAAGTTTATGTCCCCTGATTCCCATTTGCTCACCAGGTTTGTTTTATCTCTTGACTGTTCTTTGATTGGGGGCATTTGTATGTGCCGTTTCCTCTGCGAGAACCTGAGTTCCAGCATGGTTAGCTTCTTCTTAGCCTCAAATTCTCCCCACGTGCTTCTTTACCTTGCATATCTCTCACTTCTGAAAGTTAGTGTATCTGAAGGATGGTTTGGGGTCTCTCACACTTGACAAACACAAGAGGAGGATAAGAAGGGTTTTTTTTTTCCTCTTTCATTTTTTTGTGTCACAGCTGTGCACACATAGAGTTTGAGAGCATGTTTGAATTGTTTAATTAACAAGGAAACTGGAAGAATTAGAAGTGTCTCTGAGGATGCGGACTGTGGAAGGCCTGCCCTTCTACCTTCACAGGCAAGAAAAAACAGAGCCCTCTGCGCCTCCTCTAAGGCATGTTTGTCAAGTTAAAGGGAGGCTACAATCTTTTCTTTTAAAATGCAAATATTAAGTCCAACAGTCTGTGAATAACTATAGCTATATTGTAAGGGAGCACGAAAGTAACTGACAGGCAGAGAAATGTGTAGGAGAGAAGCAAAGCTGTCTTTTGCATATTTGGACATTTTCCCCAGGACCCAGGTGACAGATTCCTGGCATCAATCATGTTCAGTATAAGCTTAAACACTCATCGCTCTATATTAAATATGAATATCTCAATTTGTGTGACTTGAACTTGGATTACTTTGGAATTCCATTTTACCATATTCCCTGGAGTTTCCTCCTACTGTTAGCAAACAGATACCAGGAGGGGGGGAACAGGAGAGAAGACGAAAAGGGGTAAAGGCCAAAGGACGCTGACTGGTTGAGAGCAACACCCTTGAGGAAACAGGTCCAGAAGAGTCCTTAGTGGGATGTCAGGGTCCACACCTTCTAGAACTTGCCAAGGCCAGGGCTGTCCTCCTACTCTACATGGCCCAGGGCCAGTCCATGCAGGGAGGCCATTCAAACACTGGCTGAGAGATCATTCCTCAGTTTCACAGAATGCTCCAGTTCAAATAGGATTTTTGGAATGAAATGAATGCCCCATGTAGGATTTGGGTTTCAGACTGGAGGAAATAACGTCAAGGATTGTTCCTAGGGAAGTATATTCCGCATACCCCGTATTCCTATGAGAATATTCCATGTGCCCTGGATGCTTGATCTCATATACCATAGGCCTGGGGAGAATGCGAAAGTGTGACAATTTGTTATTTAAAACACAGAATTAGAATTTGTCACTATTTGGGAGTTTGGTTGTTTTCCTGGGTTTTTGAGGGTGCTGTGGACTCTTTCTGAGGTTCTTGTTGTCTTGAACAAAGAATTGGAAAAGCAAAAAGCACGGTTTTACCTTTATTAAAGATATTTATTAAAAGTAGGACCAGAAGCATGCTTTGCCCAGTGAAAGCAACCCTCGGAGAAGCAGAGCACAGGGACTGTGAAGTGAATGGTTGAGGTCTGCTGCATCCCCCATTCCTCAGGCCTATGCCAGATCTAGGCCACCTTGTCAAAACCTGCTAGATAGAGCTCACTCCAGAAGAACTGAAGATAGCATTTTTTTATTTGTCCCGCATGCAGGTTTGAGAGCTTGTGCCCTGAATCTCCATGACTAACAGGCGGCATCCACTGGCCCAGCTGGCTAGCCAGGCCTTCATCTCCTGCCTCACTTCGGCTGATTTGCTGCAAAAGATAGAAACTGACTCCACTTCTTTTGTTGCTTGAGGCATGGCTTGGGGTAGGACAGAGGCTAGATCTGTGTGGGCCACGGATGGCTGTGCCGACTTCCCTGCCCTCTCTGCTTTGGCTCCCCCAGCGGTAGCCCAGTTTCTCTCCTCCCACTGCCACATTAGCGGTGGGGGAGGGCAGCAGGAGGAACATCCCAGCACTGGGAAATGAGGCCCAGCACGCTACTCCAGCCGGAACTTTGAATTTCTCTCTCAGCACCTCTCTGGTTGCTGTCATGGCATCTCTACCACACAACTTTTAAGCTTCTTCTTCTGCTGACACCGGCTTAAATTCCTGATAGGCTAGGGCTGGAGGAATGAGAGAAAGAGAATCTGAATGACTATTCATTCTTCCAGGTCTAGTCCCATGAATTTATCGAAATTTATTATGGGAGGGTCACACATGTACCTAAGGCCATCCTTTCAGAACATATGGTGGGGGATATACACTTATAGGCATCTGTGATTGTAGGGGACAGTGTAGCAGACATTTTAGTATACTCACATTCTCAAAAAAAGCCACACTGTCTTTAAAAAAGATAGCTCTGGTTTGGAATGTTTGACTAGCTGTGGATTATTATTATTATTATTATCATCATTATTTGAGACAGGGGCTCACTATGTAGTTCAAGCTCACCTTGAGTTCACTATTTAGCCCAAGCTGTTCTTGAATTCACAGTAATTCTCCTGCCTCAACCTCCTGAGTGCTGGGATGTATAGGCATACTCCTCCACACCTGATCATGGAACATTATTTACTGATTCAAGAAGTTAATATATTCTTTAGAAGAAATGTTAGTATTACATAGTCCTCTCCTGCAAGTAATAAAAAAATGAACAAAATGTAAGGTTGATGCAAAGGTTTGGTGTTGTACACCTGGACTTTGATGGTGAAGAAGGCTTTGGAGGGGACTTTGAAGATTCTAATTGTAGTGTTCAAAGATAGTAGGTATTTCCATTCCTTGTTAGCATTATTTAATGAGTTTTCCTTAGGCTCAGAGGAAACCAGGTATTAAGAGAGCAACAGAAATATTTTTTTTTTCCTTCTGTAGGTGTTTCTATTGCAGTGAGTGTGGTAGCTTTCCCGCATTCTGAGTGACAATAAGGTTATACATTTCTGTCATTTCTATCCAGCCTCTGGCCTACAAGTATCCTTGGTTTCTTCTGTTGTTTCATCCCCTGCTTCTAGCCAAGCATCCTGTGGTCCTGGCAGCTGTACTTCCAAGATATATCACGAGTGTGACTACCCCTCCCCATCCTCACTGCTACAACTGCATTCACGCCTGTGCGGCAAACAACAGAAAATTCAACTATGGATGTTCTAATAAGAAGAAATTTATTTTTCTCTCACAGAATTAGTCCAAAGGTCTGCAATCCCAGTCTGGTGCAACAGGTCAAAAGTGCCTCCAGGGACCTAGGCTCCGTCCTTTTTTTTCTTTTGCCCTTAATATGTTGGTTTTTATTTTCATATTTGTTACCTCACTGTCTCTAAATGGCTGCCACATCACCAGGCATTGCATCTATATTTCAAAAAGGAGAAGAGGTAAGAACAGAGGCTGATTATTTTCCAGATATTTTGTCTGTTTATTCAGGAAGGAAAATCTTTGCCAGAAGAGGTCACCTCACGCCAGCCTGAAGCAGGTCCATATCTGTACTTTGTATCCAGAGTACTGAAATTCCTGACATGATACAGTATGTTTCTTTACCTTGGTGTCTCTCCTACGCCTACTGTACTTTCCTGTACAGTTGAGAAGGAAAAGGCTAAAAAGAAAACTACATTTCCCAGACTCCTTTGCAGTGAGGGACTGGAAAGAGGGAAGGAGAGGGGCAGGGTGCAACTGTCCACTGAGTTGAGTCATTTAGCAGAGGCGGGATGATTTTGGGGCCATTAAGTAGGCACTTCCTTGATTGCCCCTTCTTTGTGAACTGATTAAAATCATTAATTCAGTGTTAAGTTTGCCACTTTTGGTTTCTGGTCTGTAGCTGTTTCCAAGAGGGTGTTGTTTCTGGGGAGTTAAGTAACCCACAATAAAGCGCTTGACAGCATACTTGGTTGATGAGCAGTACTTGGAGCAAGATAAGTTCCTTTGGTCTCAGAACCACAAACTGCAGCCTCCTCCATGGGCTCTGACGCGGGCACGGGCTGCTGCTCAGCGGCCGAGGGGACTGTGCTGTGATTTTCCTAAATAACCCCGGGTGCTGCACATTGTGGCCAGTGGTGTTGCATTACCCTCTTGACTATCAGAACTCTTTAAGGCCGGTGAGTAGGTCTTCCAGAAAGTATAGTCTTCCTTGTAGGTATTTGGTGTGATAATTTCACTATTTCTGTCTCAATTCCCTTCTTCTTGATTCCCTTATTTTCGTTATTTTCCTTTGTTGCGATTTGTTGTTGTTGTTGCATTGCGTTATTCTCCCACATGAAAGAAACCCTTTTGGGAAAAACACAGTGTTATAAGATTAGGTCTGTTAATGAAGAAAAACTACTAAGTGAAGACTTTCAATCTTCCCAATTAGAAAATGTCCCAATGTATTAGATATCAAAGTAAAAACTGAGAATAAATATTTTACAGATATAAAACACGTTAGAATATTTAAGGTCGCTCTCAACATGAATCAGAGGCTTTATTCATCAAAAAAAATTGCAGGTTTTTTTCCGTATGTGTGTCATAAACTTAGGAATAGGACGAGCATAAAAGACAGATGCTCAGCATTAAATCATCTCACTAGAGGGATAAGAAATGTATGTGTCACAGAGTTTAACTGGTAGTGCTTGCCACCAACGCTTAAGATCAGTGCACATAAAAATGCTGTAAACACTGATAGACAGTACAGCCAGGTGAGAAGCCCACGCCCTGGTGGCACAGTGTCACCCGAGATGAACCGAGAATGGGACCACAACCTGCACACTGGATCAGACTGCAGGGTTCTCAGTCTAGGGGCATCACAGCTGCCACTTCCTTATACCAGGAGATGAGATTCCTTTAGAGCAGTCAAGTGATGCTGCAGCTGACAAGTTAAAAACAGTGGCTGCCCAACGAACAAATTCAGAAGAGCATAAATGTCTGTTTTGCAAGATGCAATAAGCAGTAAATATTCTGCCTGGTATGTATGTGGCCCTGGATTTGATTCCTAGCACTGGAAAAAAAAAAAAAAGACCAAGATTCAGTCCCAGGGCTTTATAATTAGAGCAACTTTTTGATTCCAAATAACAATCACCCTGCTCTATCAAATGTATTATTAAATACACTGTTCTCATTGCACAGTTTCTGCTTCCCATCCTACCCCAATTCTCCAAGCCCACTCTCCAAGCTGTGTATCAGCACTGAGCCTGTTCCCATGAGGAGCTGAAGGAAGTGCTTCATTCAGCTTGTGGGAAAGCAGCATTATCCAGTGAGTAGTCCGTGGGCACGGTCTCCTTATTCTGATCATCACTTGCCTCACCTACGCCCTCACAATAAACCCCAAAGCAGTGGAGATGGCACGTGGGCTTCCCCAGGATCCGAACCAGTCTTGGTCACTCCCCTCTGCCTTCCTGACTGCTGCCAGCTGCTTCATGAATATGTCAGGAGCCCTTTGGCTTCTAGGCAGTTACAGGAACCTGAATTCCCCAAACTCCATCTGCTGCCATTCTACTAATCTTTTAAGACCCTGCCTCCACCTTCACCTCCCTTTGGGAACTTTTCTTTCACCCCTATTTTTGTGGTACCCCACTGATTCCCTTTAGCTGTCCTTGTGTCGCCTGTGTGCTCTTCTGTCTCCAGCGTAGGCACCTGGAAGGTGGGCAGGCTCCCCCCACACTCCCCAGCATTTGCAACTGTGCCTGGAACATAGGAGGTGCTGGGTGCAAATTTGTTGAATGAATAAAAGTTAATATTCTGAAGGAAACAATCTATTTGTATGGACAGTTTTGTTGTGTTGAGGAAGAAAATCACACCTCTTATGGACACAATTCATGATGATATTCATATTCCCTAATAAGTACTCCAAAAAATGCATAGTCATTAATTTGGTAATCATCCCATTTGTATTTTTAGCTCATGTTAAACTTGGTTCACATAAGAAATATATAGACAAAATAGTCATTTGAAGAATGACTCTAAATAGAGCTGGCTAGTAGATAACTCAAAATAAATATTAGCCCTAGTTCCCTGCAGACTAAGAACCTACTGATATTTTTATTTTACAAAAAGTTAAGGGCTTCTTTTCAAGTTATAAAGAAAACTAACCAGAATAAAAGGTGCCAAGTGCTTTCTCTGATCTGATGATGGTAGTAATAACAGTAATAATTCACACATACCAGCACCAGCACTTTACTTCTTTTATGTTTGCCATGCTGAAGATTGAACACAGGGCCTCAAGTTCAATCTCCACAGGTTTCACCACTAAACTACATCCCCAGACCTGTGTGCACTTGAAATAAATTACCTTGTTTAGTTCTCACAACATTGCTATGGTTATCTTTTTCATTTAACAATGAAAAAAATGAGTTTTGGGTAAAAGACTTATCTAAAAGTACACACTTAATGCTAATAAGAGTCAAGATTGAAGCCCAGACAGTCTGACACCAGACTTGAAGTCTTTCTTGACTTTTAGAAGAGAAAATCTCACATTAAGAAATATCGCATACCATATCTGACTCTGATGAACTCCTATTGTATTCATTATATAATGTCACCAGTTATTGAGTAGAATATGACTTAACACCAGTCTTTCCAGGCCTCTAGCCCATGGGTTTCAGTAATGAGAGTGTTAGAAGTGACATTCTTGCTGACCATGGTTGCACCTGCCTATAGTCTCAGTACTGGGAAGGGTGGAGCAGGGGGATCTCTGTGAGCTCGAGGCCAGCCTAGGCTATATACTGAGTTCACGACCAGCCTGCACTACAGTGAGAGCTTGTTTCAAAAGACCACAAACGAAAAGTGATGTTCTATATTTTTTCCTATAAATTTTTATTTATTTCAGTTTATTAGTATATGCGTGTAGTGTGTAATGTTTACATTCCTATGGGAAATTAGTACATGTATTTAACACATCTTAATTCCTTTTTCCTTTTTAATCCCCTTTCCCCTCCCCTGTCCCTTGAGGTGTTTCAATATATTTCTGCATAAAATAATTACTACCAAATGTTAGCAGTTTAAAAGAGCAAACGTTTATTATCTCAAAGTTTCAGAAGCTTGGGTCTCTAGGGGCTGTAATCTGGGGCTACTCTGGCTCAGGGTCTTTCATGAGGTTGCAATGAAGCTGTTGGTCAGAGGTGCATCTGTTTCAGAAATCCTCAGGAGACTCAAGGATCCACTTGCGACTCGGATGGGTGTGTCAGCCAGCTTCCACTTCTTGGGGGATGTTGGATCTCACTGAGAACCTCCCTGAGTTCTTTGTCAGAAATCAAGTGAATGACCCAAGAGGGAGCAGGAGCAAGGTGACCCGCAGGCAAGAGCTGTCCTACACCCTCTCATCTCGGAAGAGACGCATCATCCCTTCTGCTGTATACTCAGAGTCCGGTCACAGAGTCCTGTCCACACTAGGGGTTACACAAAGAGGTGACTTCCAGAGACTGATGGTATTGGGGAGCATCGAGGGGTGATACTCCACATGCTGCAGTAGGCTCAGAAGATATGGGTATCTTCATTTCATTCCTGAGCTCCACTTGTTGGTGTTGGCATTCTCTTTTTACTCAAATGATAAAGAGCTAGATTACTAGACTCCAAAGACAAAGCCTTGCTGACAAACAACAACTGTGTTGATTAGCTTTCCCTCTGCTAGGACAAAATACCTGTTACTCATAAATTAAAGGAGGAATTAATCAATGCAGTATAATTGAAAAATACAGTAAATGTTGAAGGTTTTTAAAGATAAATTATTACAGTAAAAGACATTGCTATTAATCTCTTTTCAGATACTCCTTCACTTAGAACATTCTGAAACCATGATTCTTGCCACTTTCTGAAGCGGTTCTGGAGTCTTCTTTGGTGAGCATCTTTAGTTGCAGGTCATAGCTGGTGAGATGTCCTGAACTGATTCACACAATGTTTACCTTTTATGGTCAGCTTTATTTTGGGGGAGATCAAGGAGTCACACAGTGCCAGATGCTGTGAATGAGGTGAACAGGGACAGAGCATGATGTTTTTTAAACCCACCTTTCTGTTGAATGTCGGATGGCACTGTAAAGACCCTCATGAAAGAAGACTTCCAGAACTGCTTCAGAGTGGCAAGAATGATGGCATGAGAGTGTTTAGAGGGAAGGAGAGTGTTTTGAGGGAGACTACTGGCACTGTGTCTTGTACTACAATATTTTTTTAGGTTTAAGTACACACTGTGTTTATCAGCCTTTGTGTTTGGCTTCCAGTTAAGAGATTTCAGTCCATGTACAGCTGTGTCTATGAAGTGGAGTTGCTCATTTCAGCGGCAGCCAGAAAGCAGAGTCCAGAAAAAAAGAGCTAGAGAGAAAGGGGCCCGGAGCCAGATATAATCCCCATAATCACACTTCTGTGATCCACTCAGACAGTCCCAGAAGCATGTTTTACTAATCCCCTAGGTGGCTCACAAGCCAATCAAGTCCACAATCAAGATTAACTGTCACAAAACCATTATAATCAGAAGGCAAGATCGCAAAGGTGAAGTAGAACATAAAATAGCCTTCATTCACAATTATATCAAAATGCTAGTGAGTTTCTTAGTGTATCTCATGTGCTATTTTAATACAGTTCAAGCGAAGGTCTCAGTTGCATTAGCTAGACTCTGAATAAAAGACCACATAGCCTGCCTGGGCTGGGGAGTCAGCTCCGTGGCGTAAGGTTGTGAGTTCAATCTCCAGTACCAAAAAAAAAAAAAAAAAAAAAAGAACAAACTAAA